>CM072865.1:24250000-24722500 GCA_036937835.1 Pampus argenteus | reverse complement strand
ATTAGCCTCCAGCAACATCTCAGTGAGGATCCAGTGACTGAATACTAACACATCACACGTGTTAACACAATATCAGCTGATATAGGTTTAACATACCCGAAACCTCCTGACAGGAAGCACCCATCATCTGAAAAGTTGCCTCAGAAAGTCAGAGTCGACCTCCTTCTTCTGCGGCTTTCATCCACCTTTCGTCACACCTATCTCCGGTAATGTGCATGTGCCGCCAAGCTAAATCAGATTAAAAAGGTGGAAGCGCGTCGGAGAGGGCAGGGAAGTAATCCCCGTCAGAGAGGCATGTGTCACCGAGTCCTCAACCCGGGCCTGCTTCCCCTCGCCTGCTGGAATTGATTTGATGTGCGCTCGGTTCCTCTCTAACGCTCTCAATAGTTTTACTGGTGCGTGGCGGCCGGCCCCTCCCTGAACGCACGCCACTTTCAGCTCTGTGTATTAATGCAATTCAGCAGATAGCAAACAGAGGGGAAAATCCAATTTGAAATTAATATTTCTTGACTTCACCTGCGCGGCAGCCTCCTCTGTGGCACCGCGACTTCTCATCTTCAATATTGTCTACCTGCATCACATTGTCAGGAAATGCAAAGAACCGAGGGGGGGGGAAGACTTCAAAGCCTTCTGTAAACAAACCCTCTGGTGAAAAAAGTGGAGAAGAAAGAGTAAAAGTGTACTTTTTTCTTGCTTTTGTTGGTGTCTATTAACTTTTAATTGCATTGTGTGTCGCGCTGACAGATGTGAGAGCTCGCCGCTGCTCTTCCCCTCATTCACAGAGATAACAGGAAGGCAGGTTAATTAAGCAAACAGGACAAAGCAACAGAGAAATGTTTATTCCTGTGTGTGCAGGGCCAGCGACTGCAATCAGCTCCCTGCGTCATGTCCTATAATGAAAAAACATTAAAACTGTTTTGATAAGAAACGCCTCGGTGGAAAAAAAACAAAACATCGAGCAATACTTCCAGTGACATGGCTGCTTTACTGCATTCCTTATATTAAGAAAAACACCTAACTATCATGAGACTGTAGCCTATATATCTGTTATCTTTAGAGTTAAATGTTTTAATTATATCAGCCAGTGTTATGAATAAATGTCTTTAAGTTTTATGTTGTAACTTTACACATGTCGTTTTTACACATTTTGAGTGTTTAAATGGATAATAGGGGAGTCAAAAGGGGTTTTACCAAATGAATAAAATATATGAAATAAGAACCACAGAAGAAGAAAAAAACTACAGATGAACATTAAAACCTAGCGTTAAAGGTATCCCGACTCTCTTTGGAACAACATAACTAAATACTGCTTTTCCATTTTTAATTTGGACTAAACAGTTAACAGACATTTTACCTGAGCAGGTAGCAAAAGAAATAATTTTTTGTTGTCTAATCGCTGCAGGTTTCAGCCACAGATCCAGACCAGGAAGCTGACCAGACCGCTCTCCGATACTCCCTCCACGGCCAGGGTGCCGGTGGCGAGTTCACCATCAATGAACGTACCGGGAGAATATACGCCCAGCGACGCCTGGACCGTGAGGAGCGGCCGGCTTGGAGATTTCTCGTCCTTGCCACAGATGAAGGAGGGGCAGGACTCACAGGATTTGCTGATGTGCTATTAGAGGTCCGAGACGTGAACGACAACGCGCCCTTCTTCCCGTGCCCGGCGCTGGAGGTAGACGGATGTTTCGTCGGCCATGTGCCTGAAAATTCCCCTGCTGACACCTCCGTCATGGAGATGCGAGCTATGGACCTGGACGACCCCAACGAGGGCAAGAACGCCATGCTGACCTACAGTATCATCAAGAACGTCCGCAATGAGATCAACCTCAACCTGTTCTCCATCAACGCCACCACAGGGACCATCTATACGGTTCTGCGCTCCCTGGACCGGGAGGTGGAGGAGCGGTATCTGGTGGTGGTGGAGGCCAGGGATGGAGGGGGTCTGGCAGGGACGGGCACAGCCACCATCATGGTTTCAGACGTCAATGACCATCCACCCATCTTCAGTCAGAGGGTCTACACCGTTCAGGTGAGTCACCGTCTAAAACACGTCTGACCTTCTAAATCACCATAACCAGTCGTACTAACACCAATAATATCTGGTGTGTCTGTCAGGTAACAGAAGACATGGAGGTGAACAGCGAGGTTCTCGTAGTTTCTGCCACAGATGGAGATCAGGACGAGAATGCGGTGGTGACTTTTAGCATCGTCGGTGGTGACGAAGACAGGAAGTTCTTTGTGGATACAGACAAGGTGAACCGACGCGGGGTGATCAAACTTAAGAAGAAGGTCGACTTTGAGAAGCCCCATGAGAGAACTTTCAATCTGACTTTGAAGGCGGAGGACGCTGACTTCTTCAGCCTGGCCTACTGTCTCGTTCAGGTGGAGGACGCTAATGACCACGCCCCCGTCTTCTTTCCACAGTTCTATGAGTCACCGGCTATGTCTGAAGATGTTCCCGTGGGGACTATTGTTGCTCAGGTTACAGCCTCTGATCTGGACTCCTTTGAAAATGGACGCTTTTCGTACAGTATTTCCAGAGAGTCCGACCCCTACAGTCAATTCCTGGTGGACCAGTCCGGTTGGGTGGTCGTGGCCGATTCTCTGGACAGAGAGAAGATCTCGCAGCACAGGATCATGGTCCTCGCCACAGACGCTGGGAATCCCACCTTGACTGGCACCGCCATCGTCATGGTAACTGTATTGGATGTTAACGACAACGGGCCGGAGTTCGAGGTACCCTATAAGCCTGTCGTTTGGGAGAACACACCAGCCCCGCAGGCGGTGCGAATGAATGACACCTCCCTCCTGCTCCACGCCACAGACCGTGACACCGCCACCAACAGTGGACCGTTCTCTATCCGGCTCCTCATGCTCACCTCGGACGCCACCAACTTCAATTTGACAGACTTTCGGAACGGCAGCGCGGCTGTCACGGCTCTCCGGACCTTCGACCGCGAACGGCAGAAGGAATACCGACTCCCGATTCTCATGATTGACAGCGGCTCTCCTCCAATGAGCTCCACCAGCACGTTGACGGTCATCATCGGCGATAGGAATGACCACCCCCACTCGCCAGGACACACCCACTTCATCGTCTACAGTTATGAGGGTACGTTAGTCTGTTCGCTGCCATCTAAATCATCATACACATTAGTGGCCATTGTGTATTAATATGATATGATGATATGATGGCAATTTAAAGACAACAAGAGCAGCTGTGTTCACATTAAAAATTACAAATCACATTTGTATTTGCAGTAACCCATGGAGAGGTTAGCATGCTTTATATAAGAGAGTGTAAATAAATAGTAGTTAGATAGATATTAGATGCTCTGCATGTCCAGTATATATGTGATGGAATATATAGTTGGTGTAAGCAGCTGCTTTTTTTTTACAATTTAATATACTTCGCACACTTATTTAAAAGTTTAGAAGCAGTTTAATTGTCAACAGGACCAATAGTTGAGGTTTTCTTATGTAAATAGAAAAGTGTACCAACATGAGTATCAATCTTTTGCATCGCTGCTTATTAATTAGGTCTTAACACTAAGAAGGTTTGATATGAACTGTGGATTACAACATAAAAACAGATGGATTTTAGGTGCAGCCAAACCCTTTTATTATCCACCACTATTCTTTCACTGATTTTTGACGTTAACTCGTTTCACCATGCATCCTCTTGCCCCATTTGACACGTTTCATACTTCAAAACAAACAGCATGCTTACAGCTAATGCATGAGCATGCGGGACCCGCAAATTTGTGAGTAAGCAGTGCTCACGGATCACTTTGGTGCCCCAGGCTCTTGATTTGGTTTGGTAAGGGATCAAAGGGAACTGCTGCAAAATAAAAGTAAAGTAGTTACACGCTGATGAATCCTTGTGCTGTTCACAACCAGTTTTTATGTCTGTTGACCTTCATTTATAAGGAACAGGCTTTACTATGAACACCAAATACAACCTTCTACCTTACCTGTCTCAAAACAACAGACAGGTGCTTGAAAAGGGATTTTCTTGCTGTACTGACCATTAGAAGATCTCTTTTAAACACACTTACAATGTAAGTGATTGAACAAAATTCACAGTCCTCGTTTTGTGCGAAAATGTATTAATAGGTTCATCTGAAGCTAATATGAAGCTTCAGTAAAGTGGATATCTGACACATTTACAGTCTGTTTAGCATCAAATTCCCTCTTTGTGTTTCCCTGTTGAGCTGTGGTGGAAGTATAGGAACAAAAAGAGGGACTTTGGCTCTAAAAACACTGTAACGTTGAAACATATCTACTGGATTTGAAGCTTCATATTAGCTTCACATAAACTTTTAAATACATTTTTGCTGGTTATCAATCATTTGGAATTGGGCACCTGGCATCATAATGATAGTTAGTCGGAGAAGAGAACATTTGTCATTCATTGTCCCGGCTCGAAGATCAGCGGTCCGTCCGAGGGATTCGACCTGATGTCTTTCTGGTCGCAGACGGGCTTCTCTAACCTTCAGGTCCCTTAGCGTCCCTCCCACCACCTCCCAGATGCTCTGTGCTCATGATGTTAAGACTGTACTTGTCACAGTCGACTGCTCGCAGCCTCCTGCTCCGGCCCACATCATTTATTTAGCGTTTCATACCATCTGTCAGCTTGCTGTAATTTGCTGGAAAAAACGAAGGTTTTCTGTAATGTATTTTTAGTGGATTCCCTCTCCGGGGCCTTTCCACATGAAAGTACATTAACCCGCTAATACGACTCCATCACGTAGCTCGACAACATGCCATGAAGCAAACAATTAACTCCAGCTTAAGTCCCAGGTTTGACGGGCACATAAACAGGAGCCATTTTTAAAAGGCAGCTGATTTCACGGCTAAAGAGATTACAGCGCTGCGTTCAGCTTTTTTTGGAAGAAAGGGGGGAAAACACAGTGCGAGCGGTTCTAATGTGTGCACATCTTCCTACTGTGCTGTCAAACCATGACCGTGCGTGCCAATGAGCCGTCGCCCGTCACTTTATCTCCTTCAAAAAGCCTCCACTTTCTTCCCTTCACTCCTAATATTTGGGTTGTACCGCAGGGATCTGCTGTACTCAAAACTAATTCCTTTCCAAGCTAATGCAGTTCTGACTTTTTCTGTGTCTCCTGACAGGTATTCTCCCGACTACGCTACTTGGACAAGTTCAGTCCCCCGACCTTGATGACTGGAGCGAGAAGTTGTACCGACTCGAAGGCAAACCATCCAGGTACTTTGATCTCCTCTGGTGAAAAACTCTGTGATGACTGAAAGATGAGGAGGAAACGGGTAGAAGTAGAGATGACAAAGTGAGAGTTTAGCATAGTAGCGGTTGAGATAGAGGTTATAAAAGAGAAAGAAAAGGAAGAAGGTGAGGAAGAAAGACAAAGAGGGGTCGATCTGTGGATAAATACAACACCCTCTGTTCTTAAACCTTTAAATAATAACTCTTAAACCTTTAAATAATGAAAAACTCCCCAAAATAACGTTTTAATGTGGAAAACTGGAAGAAACCACAGGAGGAGCAAGAGAGGAGGATCCCTCTCCCAGTATGGACAGACAGGAAATAGACACTGACTAGTGCCCTTGAGCAATTTCCAGACAAACAGATAGGACCTGAGCCACATGACCTCCATCACCATGGAAACCTGGACAGAGGACATACTCACATCATTACGTCTGCACAATATATCCTGTTAACTATTCTTCAAATATGTGAGCATCACAAACTAAATACCACCTATCTTCATTTTATTAGGGCAACAATGAAACTAATGAAACCTGCAGGTAAAACAGTTTCATCCCTGCAGAGTTTACTGAGCAGAGCAGAGCTGCCATATGGTCAATCCTCACAATACATTTACTCTTGTTGGCATATTGTGAGTTTTGAGTTTTCTTGGATAAAAGCATCAAGGATGTGTTGGAGCTAAAGCAGAAAAAGATTCCCTGCTAAAACGTCCTCTCACATGTGACACGCAGCAAGAGAAGCATGAAGAAAAAGAAGGAAAATAAAAGAGCTGCACAGGAGCTGACAGATTGAAAATAGAGAAGCAAAGACAGTACAAAGGTGCAGTGCGACAAAGAGGAGAAGAGGAAATTGGGACAGAGAAACAGGCAGTTTGAAGGAAGAAACAAAGAAAGAGTGTAAGAGAATGAAAGGGCAGAGGACGGGGAGGAGGGAGAGATAGAAACGGGGATCTGGCTTGTCAGGAACAGTGCTATTAATACTTCATAACCAGCGGTATTGAAAATTCCCAGTGAAGCGCAGCGAGGGCGCGCTCGTTTTGTTTGATGAGACGAGGCTTCATGCGGACGTGTTGAAAGGAGAGCCTGATTGCGCTCCCTGCCACCTCCTCTTCTAACGAGATACCTATAAGGAGGGCTGAGAACAAAGGAGCCTCGCTGTAGATGCTCCTGAGCCGCCGCCCCTCATCAATCCAGCCAGAAGATAGCAATTTGTTCACAGTACAGATCAGGTTTAGGTTGCATGTTATTTACATATATAAGAGGAAAAATAAGAAGTAGTACAAAGTGTTCAGGTGAGGTGAAGCAGCCCCAGCGGGCCGATAGCAACATGGCACCTCACAGCAAATCAGAACGACAAACAGTCGTTTGTTTGGGATTGATCTGAACAATTATATCCTCTCATTTGTTCTGTGTCAGTGAGGCGTTGAAATCTTTAAGGCGTGACATAAATCCAGAGAAGGTTTGTAACAGCAGCACCAGGTTCGATGGCCTCCGTTCAGTCACGGTTACTTAGTCCGTCTGGTCTGAAGGTCGCTGCCGTGTGGAGGTTAAACAGTTACATGAGCCTGATGGCACGTCTTCAGGACCACAGAGACCAGCTGCTCTGAGACTGATGTTAGAAAATCCCATCTGAGGAAGACTTTAAGACTCATGAATATGAGCATCAGCTCAGACTGTATTTAGCTCCCGTCGGTTTCCAAGCAGGAGCATCCGATGTTAACGTCTGTGTCAAACCTGAAAATAAACTAAATATATCGTTCAGCTTTTTGCTGCTGGTTGGACAAAACATTGAATAACAGGCAAAATAATTGAAATAAATATCATCCCTAATTTGTGGAAATTATGAAATGCTTCATTCATTTAAAATACATCAAGAAGTTATACAGTGTTGTTTAATCAAATTGGACATACATGCTGTGGATGTACATATATCATACATGTGTTACAGGAAGCGGTAAATATGGACCAATGACATCGCTGTAATTTCATTTAAAACAGGTGGTTCAGTCTGAACCAGAGCTCAGGTCAGCTCGGTATCAGGGAGGGGACTCCTCCCGGCTCGTACCGCCTGCAGGTACGCGTGTCAGACAACACCTGGCCGGACGTCACCTCCACCGCTCAGGTGGACATCAAGGAGCTTCAGCAGGACGCGCTGAGGAACGCCGCCTCCATCCGCCTGTCCAGTGAGTCCCACTGTGATGATGATGATGATGATGATGATGCAAATGTTACATGGAAGCTTTTGAAATGGCTTGATGATGTGAAACACACAGTGGTTGCCATGGTAACTGTGATTGCACATATCCCAGAGTGCCGCGGGGGCCTCGGTTTCAGGGCTGTCAGCTCCCCCAGTGAAGCATGATGGGAAAGAAAACTTCATGTTCTTCTTCTACTGTCTTCTCTAATCTTGTCTTCTTTCTGATCCCTGCTGTCCAGAACTTTTATCTTTATTTTTCTTGTTTCACCTTCTCTGTCTGTTGTGTGTTTCCAGTGTAGTTGAATGACTGTGTTCCCCGTATCTTTCCACACAAATAAATCTAATACATCAATCTGTGAATGCTTCTTCTCCTGCAGACCTGACAGTGGAGGAGTTTTTTGGCAGCAGCGGAGGTGGAGAGAGTCGGTTTGCTCGTTTGGGTCAAATGTTGGCTGAACTCCTGCAAACGCTGCCGGAGAACGTCCAGATCTTCTCTGCAGGCGACGCCGGCCGGCAGGACGAGAAGGAGCTCAACGTTTGGTTCGCTGCTCACGGCTCACCGTACTACAAGGCCGAGAAGCTGCACGGCTATGTGGCGGCAAACAAAGCCAAGGTGAGTTATGGCTCGGCCTCCAGGTGTCAGGAGGCAGCACACGTGTACACACTGTAAGCATGATGGTCCCCACATATATAAATATACAGGAGGCACAAAACAAAGGATCAAGATCTCCAACTATATGTGACACAGAACATGAGAAATTTAATTATATTTTTTCCAAAATTTTAAGAAGAGACAAACATTTGTTTTAATGTAGGGCAAAATATTAAATGTAAATATTCTCTTCTAAGTGTATGAAAATAAATTATTATTATTGTTTAGTTAAAATAAAACTAAACAGTTTCAAAAACAGACATAAAAACATTAAAATGATCAGATTTTCTGTCGTCCTTGAACTTGTAGTGTAGATTTGCAGAACATAATAAACTGTGCTGAGCGTTCATCTTTATACTTTATTTTACAGAGAAGGTTAATGACACATTAATCACACATCAATTAAACATCACATTCACACTCATGCTTACAGTTCAACAGGCACTTAACACGTCCGAAGCCATTTAACACTCCGTCTCACACACACGTCAACATGCACAGAGGAGAGGTTAAACACATTTAAATATGGACACGTCTCGCAGCAAGTGGCTCTTCATGTGACACACACACACACACACACACACACACACACACACGTATACATGTATATGAATACTTGAGATCCATTAAACGTCTGAGAGCAGCTGCTGACCTGAGATCAGAGCTGTGAGCGGCAGGACAGTTAGTGAACCATGTAAACACACGTTTATACTTATATATCCCTGTGAGGACCCTCATTGATGTAATGCATTTCCTACCCTCACTTTACCCCTGTAACCAAGTCTGAACCCTGAATGTCTGTCTCCTCACTTTCTAATATATGTCCTCCTGATGTCTAAAACACACCTCACAAATGTTGGCTGTTAGTGAAGTCTCATTCAGATATTTCAGCTGTTTCTCAGTTTTAGTTGATAAGAAACTGAAACTGTGAAAGATACGAAAGAGACAAAAATGCACATTTTTATAGAAAAAAAATTTATTTAAAAAAAGGGAAATCAGAACATAATTTTAAAGATATATTCACCTGTGTTTATTGCATTTGAATAAAGAAGTTGTAAATCCATTATGGCTCTCAGAGGAACTTGGATGAATCTCTAATCAATCTCTAATATTTCTCATTTTTTATTAGAAATGGCTGCTGCTCACTCTTTAGCCAACAATGACCCAGCCTGTGTTTGAAATCAGTATTCACTACTCCCTGTATAAGAGACCATAAATACTTTATTCAGTATTCATCACCATCACCTGTAGAGTCACTCAGAATACGAATAGAAAACAACGAGGACAGTAAATATACTGCACTACACAGTAAACAGGAAGTGAATCGTGAACGGTGTCAGCTGTTCGATCATAGATTGATCGTCCAATCATAGATTAGTAACAGAGTCTTTTTATCACCCTCCCACATTAATCAGTGGGTTTATCAGCCCCAATGAAAGCTGCAAACGTTAGCATGTATGCTGAGGAGGATGTTGTTACTAATAAACATATATTGTAGTATAATAAGTTAAATTTCGTTTAAAAAGAAAACTGCTAACTGATCCAGGCTACCATTAGCATCTCTGTTCCTTTATGAAACTATTGATATTTTAAAGCTGCTTAATAATCAATTAATAGTCAATGAAATAGTTTAATCATCATTTCCTATCCTTAGGATCATTTTCAAGATCTCCTTGTATCTAGTAACATTAAATACGCCGTCATTCAAAACTATTTCTTAAACTATTTCTTAAATTAAAATATGAATATTTTAGTTAAAGGTATGTGTAGAAAAATATATGAATGGTTTGATAATTGTATAATGTTAAATATTATTATAAATGATTAGCCAATCAATTAGTTATTATCATAGCCAGAAGGTCACATGATCAGGTCCTGGTCACATGTCCTGTTGAAACGTCAGATTCAGTTACGCAGCACATCTCATACTGTGATGCAACTTATTTCAAAAAGATCAATCAAAAGTTTTTAAGGTATAAATAACAGCAGAAAGCACACAGCATGGAAATAAAAATAACTTGTGCTGCAGATGAAAGATGTTTTTAATTATCTCAGGTTAAAAGGAACAATATCAGATAAATACTAAGTATAAGAAACTGGGTCTGCAGCCAAAAGCTGAATCCCTGCCTGGGGAGTGTAAGTCACTGTGGATAAGAGTGTCAGCTGAATAACTAGAAATACACACAGTTGGAGAGAGACAGGAAACCCTGAGGGACTCTGATGAAAACCTCTCACACCCATAAAGACACAACGAGGGAAAAGAATCAAGATGACAAGCAGAGAAACGGCTGAATTTGGCAACAGAAAGCAAATGACAGCAAAGATTTAACAGGAGGGAAAATGAAGGAACAACAAAGTGCATAAATAACATTACGGGGAATAAAGTAACATCAGACGTTGATGAAGGCTGCTGTCATCCTCAGATCTGTTCAAACACTCACAAATACTTCTTAGAGTCTGTTTGTTTCATGCGAGTTGTTCAATGAGGTTTTTATGTAGATTCATATTATTATTATTATTATTATTATCTGCATCCGTACTATGTCCTGCTAGGTTCAGGAACAAACTGTTCATTTCAGGTTTTATTTGGTTTAATAATTTAATCCTTGTTTTTGTTTCATTTCTTTTTATGCTCATATAAGTCTAGTTTTAGTTTCAGATATATTATTATATTAATATATAAAAACATATATAAAAACATATTATTATGTTTTTATATATTAATTAGTCTCTTGTTAGCTTTTGTTTAATGCTTGTTTAAATTACCGTCTGATACTAGTTTTAACTTCTGCCTTCAATCAGTTATGTCAGTTTTACTTTCAGTTAGTTTTAATTTTATTTAATTTTCACTAGATTGGGCTCATGTTCAGTTTATATTATATATGTTTTGTTAGCTTAATGCTAATTTGTTTCAGTTAGTTTCATGCTATTAGCATGTTGTCAGTTGTTTCCTTTGGTTCCTGCTAGGTTTAGGCTAAGTTTAATGTCAGTTAGTTTCAGTGTTAGGCTAGTTTGGTTCATGTCAGGTTTAATATCTGGTGGTTTTACACCAGTTTTAGTTTAATATTAATGCCAGTTTTAATTTGTTAATTAGCATATAGTTTCACATTATCTTCCTCCTTTAGGTTAGTTAGCTTCGTGCTAGTTTGTTTTGGTTTTATCCCACTTTTAAGCCACTGTTATGTTTTGTTTTGCTACTTTAAGTTTTGGCCACCTTTAAGCTAACAGAAGCTAGGTTTAGCTTCGGTTAGCTTCGGTTAGCTGCCTTCATGTTAGTTTTAGAGGTTTTTAGTTGAGTTCATGATAGTTTTGGTTATTTACATACTAGCTTTAGTTTTGTTAGCATCATGCTAGTTTGTTCAATTACTTTAGCTTCATAGTTTTAGTTTTAGTTTTATTGTCATGAACGGGTTTTGTCAGTTTTAAGCTGTTTACTTTGTTAGCTTGATGCTAATTTTAATGTAGAATAATTTTTGTCTTTGTGGTTTTTATTTCCACTTTTCTTAACGCAACCTAAATGTTTTCTGTCTTCTCTTCTTTCACCGTATCCAGTTGGAAGCCATGTTGGGCGTGTCCATCTCTCAGGTGGGCGTTGATGACTGTCTCTACACGGACTGCGGTCATTCTGGCGGCTGCAGCAGTGAGGTTTCATTCAGCCAGTCCCCGGTGGCTCTCAGCTCCGGTAACGTCTCTCTGGTGTCGCTGATGGCTTCATCGAAGGCGAGTTGTGGCTGTCGGGGGCGAGAGGCGACCCACCTGCCCTGCTCCGCCTACCACACCAACCCCTGCCTCAACGGGGGCACCTGCCAGGACGGGCCGCTGGGATACAGGTAGGTGGAAGGAGGGTCAAAGGTCACTTCAGTTACAGGTCCTGTCCATATACTGCAATATAATTCATTAAATATAATAAATTAAAGCTGAACCATCAACTGTTTTAATAATCAGTTCATCGTTTTGGAGAAAAACGCCTAAATTCTCAAATGTGAATATTTTCTGGTGTATTTAGTTCTCTATGACAGTAAACTGAATATCTTTGAGTCATTTTTCACCATTTCCTGACTTTTTATAGAATAAACAACTAATCGATTAATCAAGAGAGTAATCAACAGAATAGTCAATAACAAAAATAATCATTAATTACAGCTCAATAATATAAAAATATATTGACGACTTGCAATATGAACTTTGTTGTCTAATGTTATCCATCAAAGTCGTCTTCTCTTCTCTTTATGACTAGGGATGATAAAAGCACTGTTACAACAAGCAATTATCTTTATATTGTAATTATTCGTTAAATGTATCTTTATAATTAAATCTCACTGTAGCAGCTCCGTGTTCATCTAGTTTTCACCTGACATCATTGATTAGACACCTGCTGATCTGAGCTGTCAGCATCACCATGTGAAATTAGCTGAGATTAAGTAAATCTGTCAAACAATATGAGGATTTAATAAGAAAGTTGTTGGAGTTGTAACCTCCTAAAGCCTTAGATACATATACAGCAGCATCATTTTAATGATTTAGATATCGGCTGCTAAATCTGACAGATGGTTCTTTCTCAGAAAAATCCTATTAACACTGACAAATATAGACGACAGTTACTTTTAATTAAAGTTAGAGTTTCTGTCTCAGTTTGTCTTTGTGTCAGTCTGTCACAGTTAATGTTGACATGTCAGGAAGGAAACTGTTGCCATAGCAATTAAGATTGTACCATAGATAATATCATATATGTAATTACAGCCGGCTCACAGTCACCTGTATCTGGGGCTTCGTGGAGCATGTTAACGTTTTGAATATCGATCTATATCTTTTAAATGTAATTGTTTTATACATAAATATGAAGTTAATTTAAAATATAATAAAGCGATTTATATGCTTTGGAATAAAGCTGCAACTAAACAATCAGTCATTAGACAGAAACTATTAAATAACTATAAACAATAAGAAACTGTTTCTGTGATGGAATCATAGTTTTAGTATTTCTTTTAAACATAAATGCCCAAAATTATCAAATATGGGAATTATTTTAATAACATTTAACTGGGTTGATTGTAAAAGACAACACTAATATTTTAGAGACAAAGCAATTAATTTAGAAATTAATTAATCCATAAAACAAATACTTACCAACTCTTTCTGGGGCTTAGATGTAAATGTCCGCCCATGTTCGACGGGCCCGAGTGCCAGCAGACCAAACACAGCTTCGGCGGTCAGGGATACGCCTGGTTCCCTCCCATCATGCCTTGCTTCCAGAGCCACATCTCCCTGGAGTTCCTGGCAGAGTCAGCCAATGGGCTGCTCCTGTACGACGGTCCCCTCGGCCCCGCCCACTCTGGGGAGCAGGAGGACTTCATCGCTATAGGTAAGTGTACTATAATTACTCAGTTACTAGCAACTGATTGGACCCATGAAACCAAATGTAACCGTAGAAACATCTTGCTGTGGTCCCAGTTTGTTTTGGTGAGTTTTATCCTAGTTATGCTTTTGGTTTTATTTTACGTAGGTTTAGTTTCAGTTTCTGCTTCATGCTTGTTTTAGGCAGAGCTGAGATTTGAGGCTCGGACTCGAGTCACAAAAAGTCCCCGTTTTTGTGACTTGGATTTTTCTGCTGAAAGACTCAACTTTAAAAAAAGCTTTGGTGAACTGCAGCCAAACTGTCATTAATAATTAACATAATGGAGATACACAGATAACCTAATGCACTCTTCCAGCTGCAGCTGCTGACATCACAATAAAGTTGAGAAAACTCTAATTTCAGATGAGAGAAGCTTTTCATTTAAAATGAGGTCAATAGTTTTACCTCCTCTCCAGTATCTCTTATGTTCACGTATCTATTGTTCAGGGTCCATCTAAGGATGTGGCTGCTATGTTTAGTTTCAGTAGGACGAACAAGCGATAGTGATGTTGACTAGTAGATAATAATAATTGCTGCACATAATAGTGATATATTTATGACATATACCAGTGTAAGTATTGAGGTTAAACTATCTGATGATGCTTTTCTGCTGCTTCATGGCCAGAACTGATAAGTATGAAGCTTTTCTTTTGGGAGGCACCGGGTGCGACTCACATGCTGCTGTGAGATTACTGAAAACTTTGAAACACGGCACCCTTTTTGCTTCCTGCTACTTCTAGCAAACATGCTAATCTCACAGTGCCGCCTCTCGTTCTTTTCACGAAGCACAAAGAGCAAATCAATCCGGCTGTAAGGACAGCTTCTCAGCAGACAACAAGCTTCATAAACTCTAATGTCAGCTCCCGGTGGTCCTGATGTGGTGTTAATGGATTAGCCTTCAGACGGCCTTTCAAACGCTTCTTGCATAATCTTGTGGCATTAAAGTTATGTAATTATTGAACCCGGGCTGCTGCTGTGCGGTTCCGGGGAGGAGAAAATCAAAGATGGCAGCAGTATTGATCACTGTGAAGCATTTTTCACTTACATGTTCGATAATGAGGCAGTGAGGTTGATTGGGTCACGCACACACACTCACACACACACACACACACACTCACACTCACACTCACACACACTCACACTCACACACACTCACTCACACACGCACACACACTCACACACACACTCACACACACAGAGAATTGGCTGAATGGATTCTTGTGGTGGTTGATGGGTTCAGCAGCTTACACAGCGATACAGAGAAGTGATGTCAGGTCGGAGGTTTGGTCATGTGACACCCAGTCAGTGTGAACATATCACCACCGTCAGTTCAGTCCAACGTGCACCAACTTTTTAGAAACAAGGAAAAGCATCTTGTTTCAGTTTAACAACAGATTTCCTCTGATGTGAAGAGACTCTTGTATTAGTTGTATCAGTAGGAGTACTTCCTCCACTGTATTTCATTACACTGTATATTATCTGCATCTTTACTGTTATGTTTCACTCTCAGCTCTCATATACACAGCAGTTGGAGCCAAGTTGTGGCAGGAAAACAGAAACTAACGCTCTCATCTTCCCATGCAGAGTTGAGGAACGGGGTTCCAGCTCTGAGTATAAACCACGGCTCAGGAACGCTGACCCTGCAGCTCCCGCCCAAATCCACCGTCACCGACCGGCGCTGGCATCGCCTCGACATCATCAGTGATGGAAAGGTAGGATGGATAGGTGCTTAATCGATTGACTACAGACAACAGTATCAAATTTACAGTACTACAGTTACAATATAGGTTTTAAGCACGTGGGGATGCTAATAAGCTCGTTTGTTTTATGCAGAAATGTAGTTTCATGTTTTATAATTCAGTCAAAAAGCAAAAAAAAATTTGTTAATTTGATCAAATAAGGTCAAAACAGAGAGAAATCAGTAAAACTTTGGACGTGTTGGATAGATGAGTCTGTCCTGTTTGGGACAGTCCTCATGACAGCAGAGTGTGTCTATGTGTGTGTCCAGGCCGTCCAGCTGGTCCTGGATCAGTGTGGTGGGACAGCGGTCAACGAGCTGGAGGGCGTCGGAGGCGACGTTCAGGAGACGGACGAGTCTGGCTGCAGAGCTTCAGGAGAGACGCCTGGAAACCAGAGGTGGGAACAAACCTGGAGAAAGTGAAGACACACGTCACTCTGCACACAAATAAATATTTAATAAAGACACTTTAAAGATTTCATTCATTTCCTCATACTTGTCTTCTTTATCCTTCTCTGCACCTCCTCCTCTTCTACTACTGTGTCTTTCTTTATCATCCTCCTCTACTCCTCTTTCGCCTCCTAACCCAACAACTTATTTTGCTCCTCCTTCTCTCTGTCTCTCTTCCTCTTCTTCTTCTTCTTCCTCTCTTGTTCTTCCTCCCTCATCCTCCTCTTCAGGTATCTGAATGTCTTCCAGCCTCTTCAGTTGGGAGGCATGAAGGAAACGTCTCCTCACCGACGTTACCGTAGTTTCACCGGCTGCATCCGCAACCTGGTGGTGGACAGTCAGGTAACAGAGTGTGTGTGTATGAATATGAAAACCAATAATGTGATAAATATGTGAATGTAGAAAGTAAACAACTTCCTCAACTTCCTCAACCTTTAAACCTTTAAACCTTTAAACTCTGATGATGACATGATGAGAGCTGCGTCTCTAAAGCTAAAGCGACTTCTCTACCAAATAGCTGAACTGTATGAACTTCACATTGTTTGTTGCATTTCACTGTTTTATCATTTAATTATTTATTGTACGTCACATTTAATTTCAGCACTTGTCACTTTCATATATTTCATATCTTATTCTGTCAATTTTAAATAAATCTGCTGCTTTAATTAAATTTCTAAAACATTAAATAACAAGAGAAACGATTTATAATCTGTCCTATCACGCTTTTCTTTACTCTGTAATCTGAGTTTGTTGACAGCTGCACGGCTGCCAACTGAAAACAATGGACGTGTTTGGAAATGTAATGAATGCATGTCAAATTTAATCTCACTGCATTTCACATTTTGCCCTACTTCCAGTTATCTGCCTCGCAAAGTGTCTCATCAGCTTCAAATGTGGATCCATTGTTCATTTTCAGAAGAAGCAGGACTATGATGTTAACAACCGTTTGCATGACAAAAGTGTGTGATGTCATCGGGGTCAAGGGTCAACTCGAATGTGAAAACGCAGCCTGCTGGTGTATCAGCAGACATTTGTGGTGATGATGATGGATGTGAAGCCACTCATCTCTCTGTCATCCTCAGGTGTACGACCTGGCGTCTCCAGGTGAGAGTGTGGACAGCGCTCCAGGCTGCCGGCTGACAGACGGCGTGTGTGTGACGGCGGCCGGGCTCTCCTGTGGCGTTCACGCCTCCTGCCTCGCTGAGTGGGGCTCCTTCAGCTGCGAGTGCTACCCCGGATTCACTGGACACAAGTGTGACAGAGGTGTGTGTGTGTGTGTGTGTGTGTGTGTGCGTGTGTGTGTGTGCGTGTGTGTGTGTGTGTGATGGACGGGTTTGTTTGAAATGTGAGAGCTGAGGTTTGAGTCAGTACGTGGATGAGCTGCAGGTGTTAACAAACAGCAGCAGTAAGACATCAGATCCTCATCCTGCATGTTTGTACGTATCCCTCCTCTCCTCCTCTCAGCTGCCCCGGAGTTCTCCTTCGACTCCGGCAGCGTTGTTCGCTTCCAGCTCAGAGGAGGCGGCAGCTCTCGCCGCACAAACATCCAGCTGCTTCTGCGAACCAGAGCCACCTCGGGAACCCTGCTCTCCGTCACGTCCCGGGAGGCCAATGAGTACATTGTCCTGGAGGTCAGTTCACCCTTTAGTCCATTGGTAAACAGACATAATAAACAGTTATCAATACACAGTCTTAATATATTGAATAATAATGCGTCTGATATGTTCAATTACCTCATTAAAATCCATCAAATGACAAGAAATTTATCTTCCTCATGTGTTGATTTTATCCTTCAGGTCATGGAGGGTCACCTCTCCGTTCGTACCAACCTCGGCGACGGCGCTCACGCCCTGCAGCTTCCCGGCCAGCGTGTGGATGTCGGACAGTGGCTTCTGGTCAGCCTCAGTCGCCATGACAACCTGTTCACTCTGCGGCTGGAGCAGGGCGGCGGCTCACGAGAGGTGCAGGCCCGGCTGGGGAGCCGCAGAGAGATGGTGGTTCACCCGGCCAGTGTGATGGTCGGGAACGGACCCGACGCTGCAGACAAGACCGACTTTCAGGGTGAGTCCCATGTGATGTTTGGCACCATTTCATTATGTTTACTGCTCAGTCTTACAGAATCACACCTATTCATATATTATATATGCACCTTTACTGTCCTCATAGTCACAAAGTCCATATTTCCTTTTGTCTGGTATCACTTCTGGACAAAATGTATCTGGTCTTTTCTGGTGTCCTTCAGTTTAAACCTCGTATTTAATGACAGATCCAGAAGAAAGAATCCGTCTCTCTGACACGTGCAGTGTCTCATATATGACACATTCACCACTAAAAACATACTAAACTAAACTCTCCTTCCAGGCTGTCTGCGGGACGTTCGTTTTAATGGTCAGGCCCTCCCTCTGGACGGGCAGAGCCGGGATTTGGTGACAGTGCTGGAGAGGCGGGGCGTCACCTCGGGGTGCTCCAGTGACGCCTGCAGCAACCAACCGTGTCGCAGCCCGCTACGCTGCGTCGACCTGTGGAGGAAACACCAGTGCAGGTAAACGACACACAACCCCCAGTTTCCAGCTGTCCTGAGTTTCTTTTCTGGGTTTGTGTCATTAATTCGTCGTCCCTCCGTCCCTCCGTCCCTCCGTCGTCTCCCAGGTGTCCCGGCAGTCAGGTGACAGTGACGGATGACGCAGGCCAGCAGCGGTGTGTACCGTCGCCCTGCGGATCCTCCTCCTGTCGTAACGGCGGCGTCTGCCAGGCACTGTCGCCTGACAGCTACCGATGTCGGTGCCAGGAGGGGTTCAGGGGCCAACGCTGCGAGCTGGGGCAGGTCAAAGGTCACCGACTGGCCGCCCTCAGTCCGAGCTCCATCCTGGCCATCAGCATGTGTCTGCTGGTCTTCTTCGGTAAATATTATTCATATAGCAAACTTTAAACTTTAATGAAACTTATAAACTGAGGCTGTGATGCGTTTATTTGAAGTAAACAGAATAATCTGGTTAGAGGCTGAACAAAAACACCATGAATAGTGAAGGAAGGCTGTGCACCAATAATAAGACTTATATAAATATACAACGTCATGAAAGGGATGCCTCGAACACACACACACACACACACACACACACACACGGTCTCCTCTAAAGACCTTTTGTTCTAGACTTGTATAACAGTGAGCTGTACAGATCAATACATTTTCCATTAGCATCGATCATGAATCAGCCGACAGAGACAAACATTCAGTGCTGAAGTGTCACGTGTGATTCTGACCCGTCTACATCTGATAGATCAATACTCTGTTAGGTAAGACTTCATTTCCCATCAGCCCTGGTGCTACTTTACCCCGAAGATGAGAAACATGCTGGAGGTGATTTTGGAAGCAGAGTTGAGACGCTTGTTCTTCACCTGTTTGTAGTTTGTATATTAATGATTTTATTATTTATTGATCTTAAATGGCTCCACAGAGCAGCTTTAATGAGCCGCTGCTGCAACCGTACAGGAAGGAAATAAAATGTCCCGATGGTATTCAACCTGTCCTCCTCTGTGTGTGTGTGTGTGTGTGTGTGTGTGTGTGTGTGTGTGTGTGTGTGTGTGTGTGTAGCGGTGCTGGTGGCGGTGACGGTGTGGAACCAGAAAGGCAGCCGCAACAAGTTCAGGAAGCGCGGAGTTTACCACATCCCTGCTGAACACGAGAGCTGGGAGGACATCCGAGAAAACATCCTCAACTACAACGAGGAGGGAGGAGGGGAGCAGGACCAGGTACACACACACGCAGGCACACACACACACACATGCACACACACACACACACACACACACACACACACACATGCACACACACACACACACATCGTGATTTCAGGACAAACTATCAGCAACGGTTTTGATGTCATTTGGATTAAGTGCATATTGTGAGAAAGTAAAATAAATCCTTGACAATATGTGAGGTGAAAACGTGTCACAAGAAACAGATGCATAAATATAAAAGTACAGCAGCCACCAGTGAGAAGAGACAAGTTACTGAGTTGAGTCGCATTGTGTGTGACTGGAGTAACGTATACGTTGTGATTGCTGGTAGAAAAACTGGATCAGAGACGTCACTCTGCTCCGTAAACATCTGAAACATCAGCTGGAGCTTCAGTTTCAGATGTCACCAAAACTCAAACAGGGAAATTAATCTTGAAGAAAGAACAAAAAGGTCAATTCACCAGCTTCTATTAAAAGCTGCATTTTCACGTCTTCATTCCTGCAGGAAGCATCTTTAATGACGCTGCATCTCTACCATCTTTAGTTCAGGAACCGACCTGGACCCCAAACTCAGAACCAGTTCCTGACACTGAACTCTGTGTGTTTGCTTCCTGTCTTTCAGAATGGATACGACATCACAGAGCTGAAGCGTCCTCTGTGCTCCAGCCTGTCTCAGTCCTCGTCCTGCACCACCGCCCCGCTCATCAAATCCTCACCAGGCTCCCAGGAGGAGGTGCACCCATCCAGCTCCTCCTGCAGCTCCGGCGCCCCCTACCTCAGCATCCCACATCACCACCACCACCACCACCATCAGCACGCCACTGACAACTGCTCCAACGACCCAACCTACACCAACTACGCAGCTCACGTCAGCAGGGACGCAGAGATGAGTGACCCAGGAGGCGACGCAGGAGGTTACGCAGACGCCGCGGCGCCGGGCTCACGCTCACACGTAGACTTTAAGAGCTACGTGACTCGCATCATCTGGGAGGCGGACAATGACAGCGAGGCGTTCCCGTCAGACGCCTACCACGTGTGGTGCGTTGAGGGCTCGGGGTCGTCAGCAGGAAGCCTCAGCTCTCTGGGATCCGCCGAGCACCGTGGAAACGAGGAGGACGAGGATGAAGGACGGTTCGTTTACGACAGGCTGTCACGGTGGGGCCCCAAGTTCCAGACGCTGAGCGAGATGTACGACCGGCCCCAGCTGGCCCTCACATACAGGGAGGCAGTGGCCTACATACAGAGGAGCCACAGCCACGACCCCCTGCCTCACCATCACTAGGGGGCGCCACACCCCCACAGAGCAGAGAGGCAGGGCTAAAGCTGCGTTCACATCAAAACAACAACAACAACAATAAAAACAACATAAAAACAGGATGAGCTGAGTGGTTCACCAGATTTTTTTGGTCAGTTTATGTTTCTGTTGGACTTTAACGGTTTATCTTAAATGAGCCCAAAACAAACCAAAACCTCTAAAAACTGATAAAAACATGATAGTTTCCTTCAACCAAACTAATCAGGAACTGGAAATACCTGATTGGGTGCAAACATGGTCGTGGAATCTGATTGGCCACACCTAACACAGTTCAAAATGCTCGGTCTTGATTGGCTGCTGACCCTGACGGAGCCGCGTGGAGCAGCAGGAACATTTAACATGATGCTAAGATCATATTTAAAGATCATATTTAAAGTCTATATGTGTAAATTTATAGTTTAATTGTCAGTGATGGAAGAAAAACAAACTCACTGACGCTCACAGTTCTCGTTTGTTTGTATTTGTTTGTATTTGTTTACTGTGAACCAGTTTGCTTGTGTTTTTATTTACTGATCCTTCACTATATTCACACTCATATATTTATGTTTTATAAACGGCTAAAAAGCTGATAATAAAACAGTTTGAGAATAAAGCACATGAGAAATAAACCCGATGAAATAAACTAAAAGAGAAAATAGATAAAAGGAAATAAAATATTTAAAAACATAAATAATTAAAACATCTTAATCAAAGTCTTAAAAAGGCTTCAACTCACAGTACAATAATAATAATAATTTTATTTATTTCATGTGAACATGCAGCACACAGTAATTTAAAATAACCACAAAAATAAACACTAACAATAAAACATCAACAATGATGCCAACAAAAAGAAAATACCAAAATACCTTGTTTACTGTTTATTGTTTACTGTTTACTGTTCGGTTCAGTTTAGATACAAAAACAAGTCGCCAAAGTCACGATGACGTTTCACAACCAGGAAACGTGTCAGATGCAACACGCCGTGTCTCCAGCTGCGTGACGTTTCTTCAGCTTTACAGAAACAAAACTTTATTGATTTATCTTGTTGTTCAAGCAGATGAAGCAGCTTTATTTAATCTGTCTTTATTCTGTCTTTAATCTGTCTTTATTCTGTCTTTATTCTGTCTTTATTCTGTCTTTATTCTGTCTTTAATCTGTCTTTATTCTGTCTTTATTCTGTCTTTAATCTGTCTTTATTCTGTCTTTAATCTGTCTTTATTCTGTCTTTATTCTGTCTTTATTCTGTCTTTATTCTGTCTTTATTCTGTCTTTATTCTGTCTTTATTCTGTCTTTATTCTGTCTTTATTCTGTCTTTATTCTGTCTTTATTCTGTCTTTATTTTGTCTTTATTCTGTCTTTATTCTGTCTGTCGGTGACTCAACCGTGAGTTTTTCTGCCATCCAACTGTCAGAATAACACCAACAACACAAAGACTTACAGAGAAGAAGTCCTCCTTCGAGGGCCTTTAGTCTTTCTTTCTTTATGTCTGCTCCGACACCTTTTAAATTCTGACCTTAACACACAAACGTTTCACAGATTCAAAGACTTTAATTCGCTTCACTGCTGTCGGTGTTTCCACCTTCCTGTTGCTCTAGTGGAAGACGCAGAGGTCGATGGAAAAGTAGAGAAATGTAAAATAAGCTTCGACCGTTTGTTTCCAGATGACAGATTATTTTTGTACTCCCTTGTAGAAACTACCCAGAAGCCCCTGTTCCTGTCCTGTTTACACTGCTGCACAGCTCAGAGGATTCGAACCCAGTCCGTCAGCAGCGAAGGAATCAATAAAGTTTTATCGTTTAAAGTGTTATTTGCTGCTTTTTATCGACTTATATGATAGTAAACTGAATATCTTTGAGTTTTAAACAAATAAGACTTTTTTTAAATGTTTTTTAGACCAAATCGACTTCATTCATGAGAAAGAGAGAAAATTAAGATACTGCAAGTTAAGGAAGCGACTGTTTAAGAAGAATAAAGAAATGTGAATGTTTTAAATCAGCTGTACGTCCAGACGACGTTAAAGCTGCGTTCACATCCTGCATGTCGTCAAATCTCAGATGAACAAACGATTATTCAGCTTTAAATTATCCTCAAACATTTTTCCTCTTAAAGCATCCAGTTTAACTTTCTGTCTCAACCAGCCAACGTGTGATTCTAAAAGAATAAAGCGGCTGCAGACGTTTCCCGCCAACCTCTCGTCTGCGGATGTTTCCCGCCAACCTCTCGTCTGCGGACGTTTCCCGCCAACCTCTCGTCTGCGGACGTTTCCCGCCAACCTCTCGGTTGCAGACTTTCCCGCCAACCTCTCGGCCGCGGACGTTTCCCGCCAACCTCTCGGCCGCGGACGTTTCCCGCCAACCTCTCGGCCGCGGACGTTTCCCGCCAACCTCTCGGCTGCGTTTGTTGTCGTCACGTCGCCTTTATGAATGTAGTTTTATAAGCAGCGAGGAAGCAAAGAGAACAATCAGAGTTCGTTTTAAACTCACTTTTTTGATAAAAGTGACTCTTTTTAGAAAAGAAGAAATGCGAGACTCAATCTTCAGCCAACAAAATGGCCGACACACACACGTCGGACACAAAAAAAAGATTTTCCAGGTTTTCGTTGCAACAATAAAATAACTGATTCCTGCTTTTGATTGAATAATTAATGCTGCTTCATCAGATCCAGTTCATGACCCTGAATTAAATCTGCTCTTCATCCAACACACTGCAGCACGTGTTGCTTTCTGCACACAGATCATTGAATCAAAAGCACGAGCGAGTTTCTTTCAACACGTTCAGCCGGTGTTGAAGTTGTAATTTCTCTTCTCGTATCTGAAACAGGAGCCGAGTGTCGTACTCAGAGCTATGCATCCAGACAGGTTTCACACCGCCGACCTGAAGCTCCAGATGTTTGACCTGTGACACATCTGGAGAAGTTTGCTGTAAATCCAGTGTTTTTAAAGCAGTTTAACGTGTGTGTGTGTGTGTGTGTGACGTGTCATTTAACGGAGAGCTGTATGTATGATATGATGTATATATGAACCTTTTATAGCAGCCTAACATGAAATATTCCTTTTGTATATGACTTTTAATAAAAACGGCTTTTCCCCAGAAACGTTGATTCATACTTTAATTATTTGTTTGAGTAACAAAGTAAAATTCTTCAAATGCTGCACTGAAGTACAACTTTGAGGTACTTTATATTTCCACTACTACATGTCAGAGGTAAATCTAGTACTTTCTGCTCCACTACATTTATCTGACAGCTTTAGTTACTGTTCTACTATACTGCCACCATGTGGTGAGTTTACAGGACTGCAACCGTTAAAGATGTAAAACTCTAAATACAAAATCTCACCAATAATAATCTCAGTAAAAACTATTCATTGATCATTTCCTTACATGTTTACATGCTGTTTAACATGATGAAAAGTAGTTTCAGTTTATAAATGTATAAAAATATATAATATAGTTTAAACTGAGTTATTTACTGAAAACACACACACAGAGGACGTGGAGGTGACATGAAGCATTATGACACGTAATGAATGGAGGCCTGATGCAGCTGTGTGTGTGTGTGTGTGTGTGTGTGTGTGTGTGTGTGTTGGGGGTTGCTCTGTATTGTCGTTGACCTCTATAACAGGAGGAGGTCTCAGTCTGTTTGGTGACAACAACCTGAACTGAAGGAAATAATAATAATTCAATCTGCATGTTACATGTTTGGAGGACGATTAATTAGATTAAAGTGACATAAAGACTGAAAACAGCCGTTAACAACTTACTGATTGATTGATTGATTTCACGTTGAGACCTGTTTATTCTTCACAGCGATATTCAAACCGACTTTAAATCGATCAGTTGATCAATGACTGATTAATGATTATTTTAGCATCACCTGAAATTAAAGGCTGACATGTTTTAGCAAAACAATGAAAAAATACTCCTATATACTATACTTAGCAGCAAAATGTACTGAAAGTGTGTATATATACATGTATTATATATCTAATTATTTATTATTATTTAACACTTAGTATAATATATATAGACTTTATAATAACAATTATTATTATTATTATTATTATAACATGTTACAAAATATAAACAAAAATATAATAAATGAAATCTAACAGATTAAACAGCAGCGTTGAGTGATGAAGATGAAGATGATGAATGAGCAGATAAAACAAGAGCCAATGAGTGTGTGTGGGGGCCACGCTTTCCCAGGCCAACACAATACACACTCTACGGGAGTTTCTACAGGGGGGCACACACACACACACACACACAAGAATGCCAAGCCGCCAAAACGCAGGGGTGAAAGCCGTGGTCACCATTCAGCCTTTTGTCCTTGTGTGTGTGTGTGTGTGAGTGTGAGAGTGTGTGTGTGTGTGTGTGTGTGAGAGTGAGTGAGAGAGTGTGTGTGTGAGTGTGTGTGTGTGTGTGTGTGTGTGAGAGTGTGAGTGAGTGTGTGAGTGAGTGTGTGTGTGTGTGACGCCCTTCAGAAGCTCCTGACGTAACGTTTCTGACACGTTGTGTTTCAGTTTCTCCTCATTAACACTCGAGTGTTTTTCTTTGTTTTCTGACTGTTTGAACTGAAGTTTTCTCACCAAACTGAGACGCAGCGACTCTTCATCACTGCAGAGCCGGATCAATAATCATCATTATCAATATTACAAACTGCATTTATTAAACTGCTAAAAGTCCAAATCTGGAATAACATTTATAAATAGAACAACAATTTAAATCCTTCACTTTTACTCCCAACTGTAATAAATTCATTTTATTTCTGACTGTAAGAAGGTCAAAGAGCTGCAGTCGATCCAGAAACCGATCAGGATCAATAATTAGAAGAACAGAGTTGCTGATATATTTTTAAACATGTTATCACCTTTTTTTAATTGATTATATTTCTAAATGATTTCTGGGGAAAGTCTCAACGCACAAGTTTCCATTTCAGATTTTTTTAATCCTCATTTAATATATTTATACATATAAGTGTCACATGTATAAATATATTAAATGTTAATTCAAGCCAGTTTAAAGTCTTCAGTTTTTTTGTCTTAATATTTGACACAGAAGCTACGAGCAGTATTTATTTGGCATTTTTCTGTAAAAATCAATAACATAATATAACTTTATTATTATAATATATAATAATAATAGTGATCATCAGCAGTTTCAGAAAACTGCAGCTCGTCTCGTTTCACTTCGTTTATTTAAAACATTCCAATATAAAAGAAAATTACACATTTCTGAATTGTTGTATTTACAAAAACATACATTCTTCATCATCTACATACAGTTTACATGGTTCGCTCCTCGTTCACTGCAGAGGCTTCAGGTTTACAGTCACAGGTTTGTTCCACCGATCTCGCTTAAATTAAGTCGCCGTACAGTTCATGTTGGGTTGTTGTTTGTTTTGAAGGCACTAAAGGAAAAGGTCACAACATTTAATGAGGAACTGCAAGTCAACAACAGCAAAATCATAAATAGCTTTTGCCTTTGGCAGTGTTCAAACTGAAGGATTAACATATGAACATTTCCATACTGAGGCTCATCAATAAATACAAGCACTGAAATGAAAATCAAACTTTACACAGTTGCAGGTCGTCGTCTGCACGTCAAGTTTCTCAGGAATGTAACAAGAAGCTGCAACCAGGTTGCAACCAATAAAAAAAAAATCATTTAAAAAACTAAATTATTGGGGCACAAACGTTCAAAGCTGCAGAGTTTTGGGATTATTGATTTCATCCATGTGGCTACAACGCAGCACTTTATAGAAGATAATCAATCGTTGTTCCTCTGTGTAAATCTGCACGTTTACACACAATCAATGGGGTTTAAATTAAAAACTAGTTCAGAGTGAATATTTGTACTAAAAACATAGAAAGTGAGATTTCCCTCGTTTCCTTTTTCCTGAGAATCCGACTGAAGCTTCATATGTCACAAATAGCACCAGTAAAACTCCCGGATAGCAGCGGACACGTATGAAATGTTCCGTTTCTGCTCTGCTTCACATCAGCAGACTCCAAAAATCAATCTGTTACCTGACGAACTTTGACCCCTGAAAATCTCCACGTTGTCATTTTTAAAACTAGAAGACTGACAGGAATCAAAGTCCAGATTTAGTGTTTAAAATAATAAATCTGCTACAGGAAGTGAGGCCTCGTCACTTCATGTGTGTGGAGGTAGCACGCCTCGCTGGCAGAGTGCTGCTCAGGGATTGGCTGGTTTCTCTGTGCTGTTGGGCGGAGTCAGGATGGCTCCTGCAGCGGCGGGCGACAGCTCACAGTCGGGGATGTCGATCTGACGCTCGTGAGCTTTTCTCTGCAGGACGGAAAAAAGAAAAAAATTCAGCTTTAGTCACAAAGGATTTTAAAAACAAGCTTTTATAAGCAAACAGAAGTAAAGTTTATTTATGATGAGTAGACGCCGAATTTAAACCTCAAACTGTCAAATGACTTCATCTTTAGTCACTTTTTCATTCTTCTAGTGACTATCGATGTTTTAGTACTAAGTTCCCACTGTAACTCTGAGATACGAGCTCAGATCAATAACTGCTCTACACTTTAACCTGCTGAAGCTTTGTGGCGTTTGTTAGACGTTTAAACGCCTGCTGTGATCCGACTGAGTTTAGACTCAAACAATCAGAACGTTTTTAAAAGGACGCCATGAAGAGGACGTAAAGAACCGCCGACGAGTCGTCTGTTCTCACCAGCAGATCCAGATACGACACGTGTGTCTGGATGTTGTGCCGGTCGTCTGCTTTGACTTTGGCGAAGTTCTTGAGTTGAGGTTTGGGTTCAGCCTGCAGCGTGTCCATGAAGGGTCTCATCCACCGAACACAGGGAGCCACGCTGTCCCACGTCAGGCCTGAAACACACACGAAGGGAAATCTGGATTATTTACTGACACGGTGGTGCAAGAAACGACTTTAAAAAACAAAAACAGAAACGTTAAACCAACCTGAGACTTTATGAACGACGTCGAAGGTGGAGAAGTGGCAGAAGGCGGCAGCAGCGAGGACGCTGTAGTCATAGTCCAACGAGCTGATGTCCATCATACAGACGTCCAGCAGCTGAGACGCAGACAGTCACGTTATTAGATTTCACTCATTCATGAATCTGTTTGATGCAGCTGATGTGCAGTTTGTACCTGTGTGATCTGGATGTACGTTTCCTGGGAGAACTGCGGCACCAGGAAGTTCTCTCCGTCTGACTGAGCCTCCACCTGAGCGTACAGCTTCAGCCACGAGATGGGCGTCTCTGGACACAGATTCCAGTCCAGCGCCTGCAGGAGACAAACATACAGGAGGAGGAGGAGTTAACACACAGAAACGGCCACGAAGTTCAGAAAACACAAAGCTGCTTCCTGGATACGCTGTTACACGACACGAAAGTGAATATCTGAGTTATTGACTGAACCATAAGCAGCATGGTAACTAAATAAAGCAGCGTTTTCAGGCTCGGGTACCTTCAGGATGTGAAGCTCTGTGCACTGAATGTCCCACATGTCGCAGGCGCCGTCTGTGACGTACGCGAACTCGCAGATCTTTGGAGGATAAATTTCCTGAAGAGAAGAAGCAGAGTTTCAGTTTAGAGTCGACGGCTGGATGTTTCAGAGGTTTTAATTTGCCAGCATCAACATGATTAATATACGAGATATTAATACATCATGTGATGTGCTGCTTTCAACAACATGAGCTTAATTATGTTCATGTTTAAACTTCTGACTGATAATTAACATTTATTAATTAATACACTTCATGTCTTCTTGTGATACAAGGTCAGAATATTACTGTACTCATGTTTATTACACACACACACACACACACACACACCTCTATCTTGGAGGCGATGAAGAGCGCCGTGATGCCGATCAGCTGCAGATAATCTTTGTTGACGTCCTGCTGAGTCAGCATGAAGCGGTCGAAGTAGTCCTGAGCGAGGTAGGCCGTCTGCCGGTGGAGGCTGTACACTTCACTCACCTGCACACAAACACACACAAAGTTAAAACATCTCCACCGTTTCCATGGAGCTGGACGTCAACACGGAGGTTCTGGTTCCCGCCTCTCACCTCCAGCAGCCAGTCCAGCAGGATCGACCTCATCTTGGGCTGCAGCTTCGGGTGCCGCTGCAGGTAACTCTTGTCGTGAACGTACTTCAGCTCCTTGTTGAGCATTTTGATCCAGACGTCGTCTGAACTCGCCCAACTGCAACAACCGTTTACAAAGAAAACAGTTGTTACTTAAAAAATTAAAAACTAATAGTCATCATTTTATAGACAGATGGAAATCATGAAAAAAAACCCACATTCATCAAGTTCTTTGTGATGGAGTTGAAACTTGGTTTAAAAATGAAGCTTTTCAATTCAAATCATTCAAAATCTCCGAGTTTGTTTCACCTGAGATGAAAACAACATCAAAAAAACAAAGAAGAGGCATTAAAGTCGTCGGGCGGAGCCGCTCACCTGAGACGAGGCAGCGGGGAGGCTTTGATGAAGAGGTTCTTGAATATGTACTGCTTGAAGCTGGACGGGTCGGCGGGCTCCAGCTCTTTGTGGGGGGTTTCTATGAGGACGCAGGGAGTCGCTCCGTCCTCCGACCAACACCTCTGAAAAACAAACAAAACAAAAACAGCTGATTAGTCTTCTGTCATGTGACGTAGATCAGTTTATCCACTTACAATAAAGAAACAATCAAAACTAACACATAAACATCTAAAATCCAACTTTGAAGGAGGGAAATAAACTAATATGTACCAACAATAAAATAAACATGCATTAACTGCTGATATTAATATCTATCTATCTATCAGACACCAGAAAGAGTAAAACGTCCAAAGAAGCGACGCGGCGACACCTTGTGGTGAAAAAACGAAGAGTTTCTGCTGAGTCACTTTAACGTCTTCACAGCAACATAATTCATATCTGACTCAATAAACACATAAAGAGGATGGAAATAAACAAATAAATAAAAAATAAATAAAAACACAAACATGCATCATATTTCAGATGAACTGTGGTGACAAAACGGACGCTGAGACAACAGAAACTAATGAGACGACATAAAGGTCACAGAGGAAGAAGGCGGCACGAAATCTTCCATCTGTGCATCTTATCAGACACGAACACACACTGACCTGAATTTCATAGCTCTGTTTCTTGGTGTCGGGTTGTAGCTTCTTCTTGGAGGGCTGAAGGAAGAACAGAGACGTTAACTGAAGTGTTGGCGTGTAATAAAGCTGAATGTAACTCCTAAACATGCAGCCTCAAACACAGCACGCGTGTGTTCAGAGACAGCAGAACACGGGACACTAACCTCTGACTTCCTCTTCCTCAGCGGGCCTCTGGCGGTCGGTTCAGGTGTGTTCGAGTCTCTGGCCTGAAGCGTGATGCGACCGCTGAGGTCACAGAAAACACAAAGTCACATCACAGGTTCAGTTGATCTCCTTTAATATCTCATTTACATAACTGATATTTAAATATACCGACTACCATCCATCGTTTTTAAAGCTAAAGCAACATTTTCTCTGTAAACAGTAAACTGAACAAACAAGACATTTGCAGACGTGATCTGAGGATCTGAGAAACGCAGGTTGTTAAACGTTAATAATCCTAAAAACAACTGTTTATACGCGACTCGAATGGAAAGAAATACCTGACAATAATTATTATTAACAATCATCTGTTTACAGTCACTTGTTGGAGTTTTTCTGTGATATTTATCTACATCTGAATATACAGTAAATGTATGATTATGATGTCTTAATAGTCTTTATACAGCCAGGAGGATGCTGGGAGGATGTTTGGAGGATGTTGGGAGGATGTTGGAGGATGCTCACCTGCGTCTGGACATGATGTTGACTGGATTTATGGCTCCGCTGCAAAGACAAAGAGGAGGAACAATCATTACATTTAGACTATTTAAACACATTAAAAAGGGTAAATGTCCTGGAGCCGCTGGCCTCATCATCACATATATACTATACACACTGTATACTGAGTTTTATGTGACCTCTATGAGGCTGTAATGACCCAATAAAAGGTTATATAACGTTATTAAGAGACGAACTGGCTCCTAGAAAAACCCTGGAAGCTGCTTAGCTCGTTATAATTGATCCATGTTAGCTTGTGACCGTTTTATTAATGATCTCAGTGAAACCACAAAATCAATAATCGCTGCTGACCGAGCTGAAGCTGCCCAGAGGGTCACCGTGAAGGATAAACCGGGTCAGAACCGGGTCAGAACCGGGTTAAACCGTGTTTCATCAGACTAGCCTGAAAACTTGCGGGAGCTAAATGTGGCGACAGCAGCTGGAAGGAGGGGGGCTGTTTGTTCCCGAGATTCACACAAAAAAACCTCAAAAAATACCGCGTTTCACCGCAATTTAATCACCTGCAGTGACAAAGGACACGTCTCCACGCATCTCTGGTGGGTTATTACCGCGTGGAAACGACTAAATGTGAAGTTTATCCCGGGATTGAAACTCAAAGACGCGCCAATTTGCGCAGCGCTAAGCGGGAGGATTTGAGCCCTGCCTCCCCGAACCTCCTCCAGGTCTGCGGGGGGAAACTACAGCAAGATGCCGCTAAAATGCACCAATATCGACTTTATATCGGCTTCAGCTGCTAGAAGAAACTCACAGGAGTCACATATTTCCACCTCAAGCTCTCTAATACTCATTAAGTGCCTTAAATCCGAGTCCACAGCGAGGCTCAGTTATGGAGGGCAGTTAGCTCGTTTAGCTGTAACTGCTAACTAGGTCAACAACAAGCAGCTCAGCTCAACATGCAGATAAACTGCTGAGTTTACATACAAACAGCTGGACAGATGATTGATTCACGAACAGAGGAAACAGAGCAAAAGACGAGCTGGAAAAACACGTCGAGAGTTTTAACTTTAAAAAGTTCAGCTTCACTGTTTGCATCAAATAACTTCATTAAAACACAAAGTTTCTGCTAAAAAAACACTCAGGATGAAAATCAAGAGTCAAAGAAAAGAAGACAAGTTGGTCAAGAAGAGCAAAGAGTTCAAAATGATGAGAAATACGAGCTAGAAGCTGAGTTATGGCTGCAGTCTCCCACTTGGCTAAATTTAAATCCACTAAACACGAAACGACACGAAACAAGTCTGAATTGATTTCTGAACGAACGATGTAAACACGAGAAGAAATTGATCAGTTCAACATCAGATAGATGATCGATAAATGAGTGAAGCGGCTCGGTGTCGGTGCTCTTACCTTCTCGGTGAAGAATGAATGGATGGATCAGCTGTGGCGCCGGCGCCAATCCTTATATCCGCATCTGCCTGCCGCGGCGCACTGCGCATGCGCATTCCCGGTTCACAGAAACGCGCTAAATGAACCCAGATTTTTACTTACGAACACCATAAAACAGTTTAAACAGACTTGAAATACTCTCATCCTCGACATATTACATGTTTAGAAGCGCCAGGACGCGACTACACGTCGTTTTTACCGAGTTTAACGGGAGTTCTCGGTCATTTAACGGACACCGCGTCGTAAGAAGGTGTTTTTGGTGTAAACGCGGCTTTGCGTACGTTCCGGTTGGACTTTAACGGCTCGGTAGACGCACAGAAACCGACTAACACCGGAAATAGTCGGTCATTTCTTCTTTTTGTGGAGGTTTTTTGCATTTTTTTCGCGGCACCGAAACAGCTTCCGCGTGCGCGCCCCGCCTGTGGGAGGGGCTCTGTGGCGTTCAGCCAATGACAGAGCGAGCCGGGACAGCCGCGTGCTCCCTCCGCAGAATGTAAACAGAGTGAGCACGTGGAGCCGCTGTCAAACAAACAGCTGCTGCTGACGCGGGAGTTTAGTTTTAGTTTTTAACCTGTTATTATATAAGATAATCAGTTTATTATCATGTATGACATAAAATCATCACATCTGGGAAGCTGAAACTAGCTCATGTTTGATTTATACATGACTAAAACAAGTAATCAATAATATAAGTATAGACGATGAATTAATTTTCAATCAACATTTTTGTTGGAGCTCTTATTGTTTAATGTGTCATTTTGACATGATTTTATTTTGCTCCCTGAATGTCTCAATTAATGAATTTATCATCAATACAATAATGAAAATAATCTTAAATTGCAGTCCTGATAACACAACAGCAAGGCTGCAGTAAAATGAGAAGCATCAGTATGTGTGAAGTGAACTTTTATTCTCTATGTGGTGAAAGTTTAGCAGGTTTAATAAAGGTTCAATAAATGAAATAAAATGATCACTGACTGCATATGAAAACATTTATTTTAGGCTAATAAGAGATCACATGTATTAACTATTACAGTTTGAAAACAGATGACCCCACGTTTTAATTTGCATTATTTTTTTCTGACATCACAACATGAAGTGAATTGATCTGTCATACATCCAACATACACAGAAGGAGACCAGTTATGATAAATAATAAAAGTTAACCCTAAAATTCCTACACCTTTCTTTTTTTTTGGCAAAGTGCTGTATTATTATTCCAGTAAACTACAACAACAAAAGCAAAATGTCTAACACTTGGTGAAAAATAAAAATGCCACAGAATATTATTCACACTTTTTTTAAATGAACAACAGGAAATAAAAAGAGGTTTTGCTACATCATCCTGTCTGGTTTGTTGAGTCATTATAAAAGCTGTACAGGAGCAGGCGGGCGGCGGCGGGTGGTGCATAGTTGGTGTCTGATGTTTGTTTTCTTTATCACGTCCACTCAGGACATTAAAAAAAAAAAAAAAAAAAAGAGAGTTCAAGTTCTTCATTGTCGTAACAACATTTCAACCTGGAAGGCACATGATCCACAAATTTCAAGGCATTGAACAAAAACATTATAAATCCCTGTTGCTGTGACGATAGAGATGAAACTGAGAACAGAAACAATAAAATCTCCTGACAGCACGAGGAGACAACAAATCCTCCGATCCCTTCGGTCTTTTAGCTCGTTGTAGTAACACAAAAACACAACATTGTCCGTGATTGCAAAGCTCGATAGTAGAAAGAGACGTTCAAGGACATAAAAGAACACCAGAGAGAATCGCTCCGCCGTCATCGTGAATATTTACAGCAAACCAACAGATACTAACGGACGTTTGTTAGTGCGTTCTTAGTAATGCTACCGTCCCTTCAACACAAGCACAGAGACAAACTGTCAACATCTGACTGGAGATTCATGAAACTCTGCAAACAGTCTCCATCACAAGTGACTCGACTTCACCGAGGCTCAAAATCCGGTTTTTATTTTGGGTTCAAACTGCACAGACGTTTATATTTGGTGTCTGAGACAACGTTTTTAAATCACATCTTTACCTATTGAGACAATATTTTTAGTTACATACTAGTGACAAGTGAAAATTATGACTTTTAAAGTCTGAATTATAAGATATAAAGTCACAATTATGAGATAGGAAGTTGTAAATGATTCAATAGAAGTCATAATTTTGACTTCATATCTATTTTTTGTTTCCTGGTAGAAACGTGACGTCGTAGGATGGATCATTTCGTTTCTCCTGCAGCGTGCTGACTCAGCTTCCTGTTTCCCTACAGCAGACACATTAAACTGATGACAGTCGACCATCTGAGAGCGCCGAGGCCAAGAAGCGTTAACAAACACCGACACGTTACGATACACTAAAAATAAAGAACATCAGTATTATAAACTAGTGAAGGGTTAAAGATCACCGTTACGTTTTTGGTTTAAATATTTCACCAATTTAACAAACTTTAACTAAGATAACATGAAAAATAGAAGAGTTAAAAAGCATAAAGTACATTTCTGAAACCATGTGAGCAAAAATAAAACATAAACAGCACTGAAAAAAAAAAAAGACCAACAGTTTCTCTCCATCGTGATGGATCTGCGAGAGCGTCATGAGTTCGTTCTCACAGTCCTGGGACCAAAATAAGAAACCAAAAAGTCGATTATTTCTCACAAACATTTTCACGAGGGGACGCTCGCCAGGGACGGAGCTGGAAAAGTCCGAGCACACACAAAGATTCTTCAGCCGTCAAGTAAATCTGCATTTTCCTAAAGTGTGAAGGTGATTGGTTGTGACCCTGAGAAGTGGACTGCAGATTTTAGTTTTAAGAACAAACAAAATTAATAATCATCTTTTTCCATTTTCTTTTTTCCAACCATCATGACACTAACACGACTCTACAACCATGCAACAGCACACTAACATAGAAACCATAGACGCATACAGTATATACCAACTTCATACTGATATGTAATTTGTTTTTTTCTTTTCAAAAATATTTTGGAAGTTTTTTTTTTTTAAATACATATTTTTTTTTACATTTCTATTCACCTCAAAGCTACCGTTAAAACAAGGCGTTTAGTGATATTTAACCCAGTAATTTTTACCGTCTTTTTTTTTTTCTTTCTTTTTTCAAGAAAATATTGTGAAAAGTACTGAATTACAAAGTCAGAGGCAGGTTCAGCCGCCGGCGCAGGACGAGTCGACAGAGACGCCGCGCTTTTAACAGCCGGTGATGCTGCAGGAGCTGATTTACATGAGAAGGCAGGACATTAAAGGAAAAATCCCCCAAAAACATCTATAAGGCTGTTGACAGAAGTTATTGGTGATTGATTTTGCATTAATGTTTTTCTTTTCTTTCAGCTTCAGTCCCTCAACATTTTCAAACTTAAAAGCTTCTATCTTGAACCAAAGTTAATAATTACCAACGAAGAAACGCACAGAAACAAAAGATTAATGTGTAAACAGGTGCAGAAAATAGAGCCGAATTCAAAGCAGCTTCAGGGAAGGTTCGAGTAAGAAGTAAGAAACTCTCTGTTCTGTTTCTCATGTTTCAGTTGCATCACATGCTGGATGCAAAATGTTCGCACCTGGGTCACATTCAGCTACGACTGTGGGAATAAATTTTATAATTTAGCTTTTTCTCAGTTCTTCAAAAAACTTGAAAATGTTAAATGTTTTATTTTTAAAGGTGTGATTTAATACACTGGTTTAATATTGCACTTCCAGACAGTTTGGGCGTTTCCAGAGGCTGAAATATCCTGAGTTTCACTCCCATCCTACGTTTCCCATAATGCAATCTTTCCATTAGCTTCTAAACTCCACCTTTACGAGTTTCTAACAACTTTTTACTAACTACGACAGCATCAGGTTTGTTCTCAGAGTCTCCAGAGGACATTAGAAAACTAAACTCTGACATGAAAACTAATCAGAATATCCCTTTATTAGACTAGCTACAGATTGTTTATTGAAACAGTGTCAAGATGGTTTGAGGGGATTTTTCCTTTAAGGTCACAGCGACTTGTTAATTTCGACTTTGCCAACATGTTCAGGTGATCTGTGGTCTGAAACGTCTCCTGGTGCCCTGAGAAGTTGCCCAAAAAGAGACCACACAACCTGCCATGACATCACTGTGACATCACAACCGCTGTCCTGCTGTCGGGTGCTGTGAACCTGCCACTGAGTAAAGTGACCTACAGCATTGATTCTACACATATAAGTTGTCCATGAAGAAGAAGAAGTAGAAGTAGAAGAAGAAGGAGGAGGAGGAGGAGGAGGAGGAGGAGGAGGATGAGAGGAAGAAGATGTTATCATGACAACTCTTCCTCTCTGATTGGACACAAACAGAAAGGGTGACAGGAGGACACATGATGTCCTTTCTTTTCACATCCCTTCTTCTCAACATCAATATGAATGAGGAGGAAGAGGAGGCTAATCTTTACCTGCTGGCCACATAAGCTGATAACATTTAAAAGACACCAGCCGTGTTCTTTATTTCACCATCGCATCGACTTTTAGCAGGCGGTGGTGTAACCGATGGCTGAAGATGCAGATCACCGTGTTGCTGGTGTGTTTGTGGCCTCTGTTAGTTTATACTGGGTGGAGGATGAAGGTGACGATGATGATGATGAAGGGGGTTCTGCCGTGGCCTCAGAAGTTAAGGTGTCTCTGGCTGGGCTGGTGCAGGTGCATGGTGCCGCCCTTCGGGGTGCGCAGCAGGTTGAGGCGTCGCAGGGCGTTGCGGGACAGCGGCTGAGCGCGCTGGGCGGCGATGCCCGACCGCTGCTGCAGGAGGCCGGCGCGGGCCGACAGCGCCGCAGCGTAGCAGGCGGAGTGAAGGCTGGAGCGACGCGGGACAACTGCCACATCTGGCCTACAGGGGGCGACACACACATAGAGGGAAAACAGAGTTATGTCTCAGATCGGATGCTGCTGGAGCTTGTTTGTTAAAACGGTTCTCAGCTTCAGGACGTTACCTGTGACGAGGCCCGTCCAGCGTGCGTCTGCTTTTCTCCTTCCCACCTGACGCCGGTGGGGGGGCGGGCACGTCGCCGGGCATCAAGCTCATCTCTAGGTCCAGGGAGCGCGGCAGGGGGTCGAGGGTCAGCCGGGGGGGGCTGTGGTGGGCGTAGACGGACATGCTGGGGTGTTCGATCAGCAGGTTCTCCAGGGGGCTGGTCTCCAGGAGGACGGGCTGACTGCCGCGGCCAGTGAAGCAGGGCGGGGGGGGTGACGAACCAGCTTTCTTCCAGAGAGCAGGCGTCCACACGCTGGAACCCGCCCTCCTCCTCCTCCTCGTCCTCCTCTTCCTCCTCCTCGGCGCGGCCATCCAGGTCGGTGTCAGCCGTGGAGTTGAGGGAGGTGCAGGAGGCATAGCGTATGGGGGGGCTGGCCATGGGGGAGGGGATCATCACCAGGTCCTCCTCCTCCTCCTCTGGGCTGACAGTGGATCCAGAGCGGCCGTCTCCACACTGACTGGAGCAGGCTTCAGCTGCACACAGCGGAAAATATTATATGAGTCATACTTTACTTTACAGTTAATATTTAAAGGCAGTAAAAAATATTGTTGTGAAATGAGAAAATATTTGTTTTTGTGCTTTAGGCGACCTGACCCTAAAATATCAGGGCACTAAAAAGCCCCAATGGCAAACTTCAAACACAGCATTTACTTGACCAGCTGCTGTTTAGCTGCTAACAACGTTCACTGCTTTAACTGTGACACCTCAACCTGCCAGCAGGGGGCAGTGTGGCCTGCAGCACTGAGACGTCAACAATCATGTTCAACCCAAAACGCAGCCCGCATGCACGTCCGTTTGTGTCTGCAAACACGCCCGAGTCCTGCTAAACCTGTCTCTCTCTCTCTCACACACACACACACACACACACACACACACACACACACACACAGGTTTAATATTCTCACAGCCACCTGATCCCTCCACTCAGTGTTTCCTTTACATGAAGCTGCACATAAATCATCACGTTGTGTAAACGCTGCGGGTCGCTGCGGGTCCGACTTCAGCTTCTAATGATCCACAGAGACACAGGAAGTTAAGAGAAAGGCAACATGAGCTGAAGCTGGCAGACAGGATGCTAAAAATAACCCACGTCTGTTTGATTTCAGTTTAAGGACTCCAGCAGCTGAATGAAGCTCAAGTAAGAACTGATCTTTGTTGTTTAAGTATGACCTCTGTCACTGTTTACTGCATTTAACATGGTTTCTGTGCATGTGAGCGGCCGTTTGGAGCCCATTTCCACACGTGACGTTACCAGCAGCCAGTGGCTCTGACTCCCAGGAGTTCACAGAGGAATCCTTGTTTACCCACAACAGGACGGAGCGGCTGCAGAGCGCTGACTCGGCGCCCGGCAGGCTGATCCGCACAGTTTATCCCTGCTGTCAGACTCTATTAGGAGCTGATCTGTTCCTGCAGAGGCTGCAGGTGTTCGCAGGCTTCAGGTGCTGTTAGCTGTGTGTCGGGTTCATACGGTCAGCGTGGCTTTGAATCAGACAGTCTGCAGAGTTTCAGTACAAACAAACATCTGACTTCAACTTTAACCACATTTTTGTGGCTGCTTTTGCTGCTCTGTTGCAACAAATTTCCTCTCAGTCAGACGTCGTCATATTTCACTGATCACAGCAAACATACATGTGACCCCAGCATGAACATATCAGCTTCATCAATCGATTAGTTACTGAATGTAAAATAGAAAATTTCCAAATTGTCTGATTCCAGTTCTATGACAGTAAATATCTTTGGGTTGAAGCAATCACTGATGTTTTTTTAAGTATTATATTTAGTATTATTAAAGTAAACAGCGCTCACGTTTGTAAACGCTTGATGCGTTTCTGTTTGCATGTGGTGGGCGTGGCTCAGCGTGTTCATGTACTTCTGTGGTTATGACACCTCAGTTTCACTCCATAAATAATTTGGGGAACATAAACACAAACGACAAACAGAAGTTCTCAAATACCGTCTGAAACAAACATGATGGTTTAAACCAGGAAGCTTCTGATACTTTGTGCTTTGGACCCATTTCTGGTCGATACCAAAAACTATTGAGGATCAATAATTTGCCCGTCAGGCCTTCAGGGCTCCGGCTGGAAAATACCCCGACTGACTAAACTGTGCCATGAAGCAGTTTTATCTGATCATATGAAATAACATCTGATGAACTGAAGGGAATATTAACTGACAGACTTCCAGTTTCCAAACCTCAGCTGTGATTCGGAGTTTGTAATTTTGAACTTTTGGTGGAAAATCGGAACATAAATCAGACTGCTGCTGTTTATTTAGGTCAAATCTGAGATCAGATTAACAGTCGAACAGACAGACTCAGCTTGGATCCATCAGCAGGAACTTCACGATGCACCTGGATAAACCTGAGCCTGTAGGCAGGTGAGCGTAGCTGGATGGACGTCTGGGACTCTCTGTGTCCCCTCCATGTCCCCTCTGTGCCCCCACAGCCGCTATTTTTACCTCCTCGGGCGCTTTTGTTTGACCTGATTACAGGTTGACTTGCCCATAAACTGCCTGATACCACCCTGTCTCCCCCTCCTCCCCCCCAGACAGACGTAGACATGTCCTCCTCTGATCTGTCCCCCCTGAAATATTCACACGCCTGTGGAATCAGAGACGGGACAAGTCGAGACCGGCGGGTGAACGGTGGGCCAAACTGGAGCTGTGCCCAACGTCACTGTGAGCCATCTGGAAGTCACCACAGTGTCATGTTTCTGTATACAGTGTGTGTGTGTGTGTGTGTGTGTGTGAGTCCGTTTTGACTGGGACCTCGTCCTGATCTCAGACAGCTCTGGAAAGTTGGCTTGCCGTGTAGCTGCCATTAAACAGTCTAAAGTCGTGCGGTATCTTTCCTTCTGGCCGTGTTGGTTTATTTTCTCTCTGCAGACCAAACTGAACCTTCAACACATTTCTGTCTCTCAGTTTTGTTTTAACTCTTCGTCTGTTTTCCCTTCAGATGATTGTGATCAAAGTTTTTCTATAACACAAATCTGTTATCTGAACAACGAGCAACAACAACACGGTTTTCTCATGAGGCTGTTCTGCTCTGAATGTCTGGTTTTAGGTCACCAGGTGAACAAAGGTGCGTGCAGTGATTCGTCATCATATTCTTACCCAGGTAGTTGACCAGGATCCAGTCTTCATCCTCCTCTTCCTCTTTGCCGTCTGCAGGCCTGCTGCATCGACTCAGCTCCTCCACGTCGTCCCCGAACAGAGCGCTGGCGAACCTCTGGAACATCGCCGGGGCGACGGCGGAGGGGTGTTAGGCTGAGGGAGGGGCTGGGGGAGGCGCGTGGCTCAGGGCGACGGCGGGGGAGCGTGGCGGGCACTTTGGTCATCAGCTGCAGGGTTCGCGGCTCCGGAAAGGCTCAGGAAAGGTGCTAAAGTGCATCAATTACGTGTGGTCATGGATCATCTGAGGGCCAGCAGGAGCAGGCTGGACATCGTTCAACGTCAGAGTCGATTCAACGAGTGAAAAAGTACAAAAAAACCTGAGAAAAGAAGAGAGGAGAAGAGAAGAGGAGAGAAGAGGAGAGGAGAGATGTTAATATGCCTCAGGTGATGATTAAAAAAGGTGCGATGTTAAAACATGTAGAAGGAAGAATCAGAGACACAAACTGAGCTGTAACTGGACGCCGTATGAAGGACGCAGGTCTTAAATTTGCAGCGTACGAGGAGTTTTCGCTCTAAAATAGAAAATGGGTCAAGAGTCTCAGCAACTAATGATTAAGTTACAGGAAACTGAACCTGCAGATACTGTAAATACTTTGTACCCCGTAAACCAATCAGAGCAGATTCATGTGCTGCGGTGAGTTTTTAGTGCGTTTTCTTGCTTTTTCTTTAACAAATGTTTGAAAAGAAGAAAAGACCCTGAAAGTATCTGAAAGATTTATTTTCCAAGATGAAAAACACCAAACGTGAGCTGCTTCATCTACAGTTTAAACTATTTAAATACCACGCTGTGAATCACAGGTTGAGCGATAATAATAATAAAAATAATAATATATAATTAGTTATTTTCACTTGCTGATCATTTAACTGTATCTGAGAGGAGCATCAGATACAGAGATGGCTCTGACACACACACACACACCAGGCCCGGTTCACATGAGGCTGTAAAGGGAATCACTGTAACGGAGGCCAGATTAATTTCCTGTCAGGTCTGATGGAAGCGAGCAGCAGCTGCAGTTGTGGATGGAGGACGCAGACACAGCTGGCTGGCAGCCGCTCGGATCTTCATCCTGCACGTTTTCATCCTGATGGTGGGCCGAATGAGAAGCCATCAGCGCCACTGTCCTGCTGCAGCTGCTGCATGAACGGATCCTTTGGCTCAGTAACAACAGATTACAGCCAGAATGGTGTCGCCTCCACTTCAATATACTGATTTATGCACTGAAGTTTTTCTAGAACTGAGGAGACTTGTTAAAATGTAATTTGCTTCCAGATGTTACTGTGTGCTCACCACAAGCAGTGGGGCTTGTTGCTGCCCTGGGTTTTGCCTCACAGGCAGCATAGATCCATCAGATTAGTGGAGCTTGTTGGAGGATATGAAGCTGTTCAGACTCAACATGGCTGAAAATAGCTCTATTCTACTTATACGTTTGTCTGGATTAAACTCTGCAACTAATAATTATTTTCATGATTAATTGTTTTGTCTGTAAAATGTCTATACCTGAACTGTTGTGTTTCAATCTTTTATACACATATATTTAAATAAATAAATATGTGTCTTTAAAATATAAACTATAAAAAGAAACACTACGACTAATCACCACCAGGAGGCGGCATGTTTTTTTCTCAGCATGTAAATCGTATTCACGGCAGTTTAAACGACTCATCGCCACAATCAAGTCAAAACAGCTAAATGTCGGATTTTCCTCCCTGGCACATGAACGCACAGAGCGTGCGAAACAAATCCAGCCTCGTCTGTGTTGCGTTTAAATCCTCTCACCCCGGCTCGTATTTCTCTGTTGTCATATTCATTACACGAGAAGAAAGGAAAACAAAACGCTCTTTGCTGGAACAACAGCTAAACTCCGCCTCTGTAAACACCGAGCAGCTGTGACGGAGACACACACCGAAAACTGGACAAGCTTTCAACCGGCTTCACACGGACAGCAGGCCGATAATCTGCTACACCTGTTCCTCCTCAGTCCCACACAGGATAAATACCAAATATGAATCTATTCTTCTCACCGCAGTAATCACCAGACACACAAAGGGAAGCTGATCCGGGCTGTTTGATAGATGATTAATGCTGTTAAACGGGTCACTGACTCATAGCTGTTCAGCTACACAATTAATGTGTAATGTTACATCATATCCGCCATTATTTATCCATCCAGCTGCATGAAAGAAGCTTTAAATCCTTAAATCTGCTCAGCAGAGTTTAATATCCTACTGCATATCAGATAGATATCAGTGTACCTTTTTAAAGGCTGCAAACCTGATCATTATGTCCATTATGTAATTACTGGATCAATCATTTAGTATAATAAATATCTGAGTAACAACCCAAACAATCAATTTTCAATAAGACAAAAGCCTGAATGTTGTTTAAAAAAAATAAAACTAGATTATCAGTTCGTCCTTAATCGATTGTTTGGTTTATTGAACACCAGGAAATGGTGGAAAATGACCATAGTGACGTCATCAAGAGTCCAATCCATCTGACGTTAAAAGACAAGCAGACCAAACTTGACCCAGAAAAGACTCAAAACACACAAAGATCGATGTTTTCACCTCATTCATGACCAAATATCAAAGTGCGTCTCAATCAGCGTCCTTTTCCATCGACTAATCGATTAATCGGCTGGCTCGTGTTGCTCTTATGTGATCGAACAACCAGACTGTAGGACAACAAAGACGGAGACGGTCCAGTTATGATGTGAAGGGAAGGGAGGAGGCTGAAACCCAACACCGCGTTTATCTCCTCAAATACATCTGAATACTTTCCACAACACAGCAGGAACTAGTTTCAGCTAAAACCCGCACACGAACCCGCACATGAACCCGCACATGAACCCGCACACGAACCCGCACACGAACCCGCGTCTACAGCGCAACGCAGCGTCTCGCAGCACAAAGTGTCTCCGCCGTTAAAAAACGTCATTAACGTGAGAATAAACGACACCGGAGCCGTTAACGGTCGCGGAGGAGAAAACAAAGAGCTCACCTGCAGCAGAAGCGGCGGATGGAAAGCGGCTCAAACGGTGATTAAAACCCTTCAGACGGAGGTAGACGCGTTACTTTCCAAAAATAGAAAAAGTTGAAGTTTCTTCGCGGAAGAAATAAAATATAAAAACGTCAGTTTGGGGACTTTACATCGGAGTCACAGTGCGGTTCCGTTTCTTTTCCTCCTCTGTCCCCCGACTGCTCCTTCTTTTGTTGTTGTTGTGGAGCTCCAACAGCTGATCGCCGTGACGTCACTAAGGACCGCCTATCAGAAAGGGGCGGGTCTGCAGCGGATCGGCCAATCACAGAGCGGGGTTCGGGCTGTCACCAACCCATGTGACAACCCATGCCCCGCCCCCGTCTCGCCTGAAAAGGACATGACTGGGCAAAGGTTTTGGGAGCAATAACAGGACTAAATGTGGGTTTTTCTGAAATATTACATAAAGAGGGCAACTTCCGGGTCGAGCTGCTGTTTCCTGTTTTCTTTAATGCCAATAGATGAGTGCAGCAGGACTCAACTCCCAGAGGTTTGCATAACTGAGTCATAAATACAGCAAAACAATAAGATGAAAACTTTCACATATATATCTGACCGCAGGAGGAATTTTATTTCCACTTTTTCCAACTTCAGTGAGAATATGAGGTACAGCTGATTAAATGTCGACTAGCAGAAGAAAAACATGATTTGTTTCTATGAACAAAGTCTGATTTTGAGCATCAGTTTGCTTGATTGGTGTTTTATGAGTATTTATAACATAAACCTGGAGGAGGAACCGAGCAGCAGGCTGGACTCGTAGGTCAGAATATCAACTGAACATTAGTTTTAGCAGAATTTAAAACAATCGTGTGTTTGATGACGTGGATGTGACGTATCACGAGGAGCCAGTAGCATATAAAATAGGATAATCTGCATAAAAACGTGTATTTCTGTTTGAGGCGGCAGAGCTTCTGTTTATTGACTGAATGGATGAGAAGACGGTGGAGACGTTAGGAAGCCCCTTCATGTTACTCCTCCCCCTCCCTCTGACCTCCATCCAGTCCATAATCTGGAAGAAAGGCCGTAATCTGTAGACAAAAGGCTGCTGCTGCAGATTTATGTCAAGTCTGTTCTTTATGTTGAACTATCGGGAAGTTCTTCAACCGTATCAAACTGTGAGAACCTTTTTCTTTTTTTATCTAGATGAGTTTTTTTCTCTCTTGTTGAAGTTAAACTTTAAAGATGTTTTCTTATTATTCTCAATCATCACCGTCTTAAATTGTAAAGTTTAAGACATCTCACTTCTGTTCGTAGATCTGTTGACCATCCCCTCTACGGTCCGTCTGTGAGCTGCGACCTCTGACCTCCTAACGGCTGCTTACTGCCGGAGTTCAGAAAGATGTTTCTAATCATATAAAATGACGCGTTGGCAGATCTGAGTCTATGTGACAAAGATGACAGGAGGCGTCTCCACCAGCAGTCTGCAGATTCTTGTATGAACACTTAAATGACTGTGACTCTGCAGGCTTGTGCCATCAACCTCAGACATGTTCAGTTTTTTGTTAGTTGTGTGTCTTAAAACAACACATGAACATTTCCTTGTTCCTCTGACACATTTACAGTCTGTTTAGCATCAAATTCCCTCTTTGTGTTTCCCTGTTGAGCTGTGGTGGAAGTATAGGAACAAAAAGAGGGACTTTGGCTCTAAAAACACTGTAACGTTGAAACATATCTGCTGGATTTGAAGCTTCATATTAGCTTCACATAAACTTTAAATCCATGTTTGTGGGTTTAGTCTCCATCACTTCCATTGTAAGTGTGTTATGAAGGGATCTAATGGTCAGTATGAACAGGAGGATGATTACAGCAACAAACACACGTTCACTGTTCATTTCTGGATATTTGATTTTACCAGGTTGAAGCTCTGACTTCCACCTCAGATCTTATCACCCACCACAGAAAGAGGAAGCGTCCCCAGATATTGTGTACAGTTGCTTTCTCTACTTGTTCATAACAAACGCTTCATTCATACAAACTGTAACTCAACTGTGGCGTCTGTGCAGAGAAGCAGGAAGTAACATCCTGCATGATGGGACAGGAAGCGGCGGACAATACGGTCGATGCTTCACGTGTTGACAACACGCAGGACGTTTATCATGGATCATACGTGATGCTACGATGTTCTCATTTCATTTAAACTCAGCTGAAACGATGACTCAGCTTATCAATTAGTCAACTGACAGGAAATCAATCGACTATCAACTATTGTGATATTTAGTTAATTGTTTCAGGAACTTCATTGGTTGTAATATTTTAATTGTTAGGTTTTCATCAAACAATTATTGCTTCAGAGAAAAATGATCAGCAGAACAATCAATAGTCTGAAGTGGAAAACCAGAAGTAGTTTTCAGATCCAATGTAAAAATACTCACTATAAGTAAAAGTACTGCATAAACAATCGTACTACAATTAAATAGTAGTAATACTGAAGCATCAGTGTTATATACAGTTAGCTAGTTTAGTCCAGTGGTTCCCAACCTAGGGGTCGGGGCCCTCCAAAGGGTCACCAGATAAATCTGAGGGGTCGTGAGATGATTAATGGGAGAGGAAAGAAGAAGAAACAAAGTTCTGATACACAAATCTGTTTTCAGCTTTTTGGACTTTTTCTCTAATCTTTGATTTTTGCTGAAATATTGGATCATTTGAACATTTATTGAAATGAAACCATGTGAGAAGTTTAGAGGTAAAAATCACTATTTGGTGGAGCTGTTAACAACTCATAGACATCTGAAATGTGACCCGACTACACACTGCTTTTAGTAAGACGTCAACAGACTAAAAGGTTGAAACCACTGGTTTCATCTTTAACAATGTGTTGGATTTTAAAAGCTTCTTATATTATCCATTGAGTCAAATCTGCATCTGAACAGTAACTAAAGCTGTCAGATAAATGTAGTGGAGCAGAAAGTACTAGATGTACCTCTGACATGTAGTAGAGAGGAAGTATAAATACTTACTAAAGTACTTCTATAAGTACAGTACCGGAGTAAACATACTTTGTTTTGTGAAACTGAACACGTCGAGTTTTTTCTCCATGTGGGAAAACTCACAGAAGCGGGACTCGGACATGTTACCTGGATTTTTCCATTCCTGAACAACAAGGTCACACCTGTACTGCTCTGCTGTGACATCACGGCGCTGATAAGACGTCTCGCTGTGTTTTTCTTCCACACAGCGTGTTGCATCACAGCCGCTTCATCTCCAGCTCACACTAACCTGCTGTCTGAAAGCTCAGATCCAGAAAGAGAACAGAGAACACGTTTGGTTATTTATTTAAGATATCAACTGTTTAAGGGGTTAAATATATGTTATAATATGAGATGGATGAACGCATCATTTAAACAGCTTCTCGCTTATTTTATAAAGTAAAGGAAAAAGGAGGCTTTCAGCTCTTTAAAGCAGAGCTGCATCAATTAGTTGATTAATCAGTTGATCAGCAGATCAATATATAGATAATAAGAGTGGCTTAACTTTAAATTTAATGCTTTTCCTTGTTAAACATAGATAGATATTTTAATGTTATGATGAGATGTTTGTCCTCTTTTCATAGAGTCATAATGAGTTTGTTTTACACACATTAAGAATAACTGATGTGCTGTTGTACTTATTAACTCATTTTATGACACTAATGAAGCACGCAAGCTGTTCAGTGTGTGTGTTTGTTTCGGACATTATGTCCTGCTTGGTAACTGTTACTCATCACACTCCACCGTCACAACAATGCACAGTTAGCTTTACATAATCTGGCTAATGTTTACTGTGCGTGTTGCACAATGCTGTCCTCCGCGGAGCAGCAGGGGTCAACGACCTCGTGTTATTGTCACTTTTTCTACGCCGTCAAGTAGTTTGAGTCCAACTCTGGAAACATCCAGAGCTTCAAGTGATGTGTTTGAGTAGTGCAGGCAGCAACAGCCTCCACAAGTGTCCAAAACGTCCTCAACGTCCCTCCACCGTCTATCTTTGTACTCAGTATGCTGCAAACACTGCAAGCATATCTACTCTATGTTGATAAATATATAACTTCACTGAAAATCCTTCTGGTGTTGCTCACTCATGAACAAAGCAAGAACTCAAATATGACATTTATGCTCTTGAAATGAACATTTATTTATCTTGAAATGAACATTTATTTATCTTGAAATGCAACTATGTGCTCTTTATTTACTCATTTGTTTGCACAAAGTAACAGAACATAACTTTCAATGATGTACTTGATGTTTAAAAAAAGGTGGACGAGGTATTCAGATCCTTTAAAAAGTTTTCTTTTCACACAACTGTACTGTACATCAGACTCACAGTCTCGCCGCCTGTTTTCAGCTCACAGCACCTCCTCCGACTGTTGACTGTTGCTATGGTGACCAGTCGAGGGTTCATCTGCTGCACACAGTAACACACTGACCTCTGGGTGTGACACTTTACAGCCACACACACACACACACACACACACACACACACACACACACCAAGAACAGCACTTATATTATATATAATTATACATTATATACAATGAGCCAAACATGTTTTGCATTTTCCAAATAGGTGATCAAAGGTGACTAAACATCATATAAAGTATATCAACACTTTATTTAATCAAAACTTAATTTAAGGTAAGTTTGTTTTGTTCTCTTTGGCTCTTTGAGGTTTTTTTTTAATGACTGTCGCCAACGACACCTGATAATTATCATAATCCTGCAGCAATTATTTATTTAGCAGTAATTAATTTAATTAAACGATTAGTCAATTGGCAGATAATTAACAGGAAGTATTTTGGCAAAACCACAAAATATTCAGTTTGCAGCTTCTCAGATGTGAAAATGTTTCTTCTACAACTCCTCAGGATTGAAGAAAACTCCTCACACACTGAGGTCTGAAGGATGGAGACGTCAGGTGAGCTGGAGGCGGGACCAAAGCAGAGAGCCAGCAGCTCATTGGCTCTTTAACGCAGAATGATTTTTATTTCTCCAAGTAAATAAGGTGAGGAAAGTTAGTCACCAAACGTTTAAATCATAATTATCTATGATTAGTCCATGAGCAACAGAAGCAAACGTGAACATGTAATGATGTTGGAATTTAACCCTTTGTGCTCAGCATCACATGACCTTCATCAGCAGATGTTCTGACGTCATGTGGATGATAAAAAAATCAACCACAGTGCCTTTAAATCTTAAATACATCAACTAAAACACTAAATTAAAGACATATTTTGTGCACCAGCTGATGTTTTGTTGTTTTTCATCAGAAACAAGTCGTGAACACAACAACACAACATCGCCATGTCGACGCAGGAAGTGGATGTTTTATTTCATAATTAGGTGTGTTAAAATACACATGCTGTACATAATAAGGTGAGGCGAGTTTTAGGCTTGGTTCGATTAACAGGATGTTTTCATATAAACACCACAGAAGAAGACAGAAACTGGAATCACTTGTTTTGACTCCACATTGTTGCCAGAAACCATCCAGCAAACAGGATTATTGACAATGATTCACCTCTGCAGATATGTGTTTAATGAGCAGCGTAAGCCGTCCAGTTTCACTTCAACTCAACGTCTGAACCAAAAGCAGCAGAGCAGCGACAGAAAAGAGTCTTTATTTATGAGAAAAACAGCTGATGATAAATAAATAAACACAGATGTTACCATCTGATCAGACGGAGGCATTTTAGTCTTTAAATACACATGATTTTTAATTCATGAACACAAACAAGCCCGTTTGTGTTCTTTAGCATCCTGGTGTTTTTATTACATATCAATATCACACTTTTATTATGTGCTTAAACTGACGTGCTGAAATATTCATGCTCCCCAGAGGATATAATCCAGCTGCTGCAGCCATCTTCTGATCAGAGTAAAATATCTCCACAGCTTTTACATGAATTTACTACATATTTAACTGACTTTCACTCTTTCTGTGAAATATCTCAACATTTATTTATTGAATGTTTATTCGTACAGGGATGTGTGTATATAGCATGAGCTTATGCTACATACCACAGAGTTTATAGCCTAGTAAGCTGGTTTGCAATGCCTGTGCCTAGATGGAGCAAAACATCTGTAAAACTACAATTTTACATTTTGTCATTTGGCAGATAATTAAGCACTGAACGGCCGCGGTACAAATTCTCAAGCAGCTGACCAACAAATTAAAGTTAAAAACAAAGATAGTGCATCAGAAATACCAACAACAACAACAGTAAAGTAGTGCAGCAATCGAAAGCGTTGGGATTTCTGTCGTTTCCTGAACGCACCAGGGAGTCAGTTTCTTAGAACAGATGTGCACCTAAAACTATCTGCAGAACGACATTTCAGACTTATTTACGGCTCTGAACCTGACTGACTGATGCAGACTGAGGCTGAAACGCTGACTGCAGCTCGTCCCGTTCAGCCTGTTGTTGTTCAGATCATGTGACAGCGTCTGATGCAATATTTGTTAATGTTGGAGTATTTTAATAGCCTGCGGCGCACAGAATGCATCCTACTAGTTGTAAAAATGTCAGCGGAGTTTCAAAGAGGTAAAAACAGGTGACCTGATTCCTCAGATTCCTGCAGCTCCTCGTATATCTGAGCTGCAGGGCAAAGCATCCAAATGCCTGACTGGTATGTTTACACGCTGCCTGTCAGTCATATGCGGGGATGTTTGGTTTGTCTGTCAGCAACGTTTTAGATTTTAATCCCCAAACATGAGTAATAATGAGACTTTTTTTTGTTTTTCACCAACATGTCAGTTAAAGTAAACATCCTTGGGACTCGGAGCATTTAACTGGTATTACATAAACGTGAGGTTTCTTCAGGTAAAGCACACTGACATTTAGAAACTGTAGTCGTCTTCTCTCAGGATAAAATCAGTACAAGTAGTTACTCACCAAACGTTCAAGCGACACACGAGCAGCTGGCAGCGGAGGTCAGAGGTCATGTGATCGCTGCACTGACCTGCGGATGAAGCTGCAGCCTCGGCCGGCCTGGAGGGAGGGAGGGAGACAGGGAGGGAGGGAGGGAGGGAGACAGGGAGACAGACACACACACACACACACTCGCAGCAACATCAGTCTCATGTTTCTAAAAATTACTGCATGTTTTTGAAAATCTCACAATACAAATAATAAACAAACATGCAACAAACATCGTGACTTCATGGATCATGTTGTTTGTATCAGTAGGTTTTAAAAATTTAAATAATGTTTCCACCTCAGCCAAGTGTAAAAACTATAGTATATGTATATAATACATAAATGTAATATATATTATATTACTACACATTAGATATCAAACACAAACAACAACAAAGCCTTTTTTCTTTTTTTCAGGGTGTGTGATGAACGTGTGTATTTTCATTTCTCTTCACGATGTCGAGTTACTGAGCAAAGACAAACACAAAAGATTCATCCGTTTATGATCAGAACTGAATCCTGATATTAATATTTATTTATTTATATGTTTAAAACAGGTAAAAAGAACCTGTGTTGTACATATGACAGAATTATGAAAAATGCATTATGAAATCTTGATTTAATACAAACTTGGCCCCTTTTGAGAAGAGAAACCTGATAATAATATTCACAGCATGTAAATACTGAGACCGTAATCATTTCTTCAGATATGATCAGACGGTTACACCTCGTGGTTACATTCACACATGGAGCTCCGTGCATCACGAGGGAACCTTTAAAAACCTTTGTGTTCATAGGAAGGTTGGATTAAAACCACAGTAACAGTGGAAACCTCGTCCTACCTGGAAAAATAAAGCTTTGACCTTTTTCATCTTTAGATTTAAAAACTTCTGCAGTGACAAAAACACCTGAAAAAAAACCCTGTTGTGCTTCGTTTCCTCTTCAGTATTAAAGATTAAATTAAGCTTCATTTCTCCTCACACGTGGGTCCTCCTGACAGCTACGACGTCCCCGATTGCTGCGGAGACCAGATTTCATCCTGGGAGTCAGAGTCCTCCAAACCAAAACCCTCTTTCTCAGATTTCCTGGCTTGTGAAGAAACTCCGTTGATGTTGCTCAGCGGGATGTAGGAGTAGCTGCGAGGCTCGAGGAGACGAGCTGCCACCGAGCCTCTGAACACCTGCGCGCCGTGAGCCAGAAGGCTGACGGACAGAAGAACGGCCAGAGTGACGGTGATGACCAACCAGGAGCGTCTGAGGAGAGCAGAGGGAGGCGTCATAGTGTGAACATAAACACGTTATATTAAAGGAAAAGTCTGCAGATTTTCTGTTTTTTTCTTCTTCTGTGTGAATCCGTTTCTGTTTCCTGAACACATGAGATGACGTTGTTACTCTTGTTACTGTTCGGAGCCGTTTCTAAACAAACTAAAGTGACCAAAACTCTTCACGATGAAAGAACATGTGATCCAGAGCAGCCGTGTTGCACTGACGTGTATTTGATAGTTTTGAGACAACAGAGGAAGAAGATATATCAAGCTTTGATACACACACAGTACTTTAATGGATCAGTTCATTGTTGGATCTGGAAAATAATCAGCAGAAGAATAAATAACGAAAATAGAAACGTTAGGAGGGAGATGCTCACTCACTAAACAGATGCAGCCTGACAACAGAAAAAACAATATTTTAACTCTTTCTCTGCTCCTGATCGAGCACCAGGCGTCTGAATCAAGCCGTGAAGAACATTAACATACAGTTACCCGTCTGTCTGAGCCAGCAGTGTTGAAGGGGACCGTCTCACCTACTAACAATTAGTTTTGTTATCGATTAATTTCTTGATAAATCAATTAATCTTTGAATTTATAAACATGTTTTTAGACTGCAGTTTCAAAAGATACTCAGTTTATTTTCATATGTGACAAACGGAAGCGTCAAATAGTCACATCACATATTAAATATGTCCATCGTCTCCACATCTCTGTCTCTCAGCCAACTTCATTTGGTCAAATAAAGAGTTAAAACAGATGAATAAAAAGAAAACACGTCCCTTCCTCCATCTGTGACCAGAGTACCTCTTCACAAAGCGCTTTCCAGAAACCATAGCAACAACTAACAATCCCTAACTTGCATGTGAAAGGTAAGGAGGCTAATGAATGCGCGCCGTCCTCAGTGTTTACATGTAGAGCAGAGGCCGAGACAGGAGGACAGACGCAGGCCTCCATGTTTTTATTTAGATTTTTTGCAGCAGAAGTGTTGCGTTCAAGTGTTCACGCTGAGGCTCTCAGATATGATTATTCCTCGTTAGATATCTCTCGTCAGGCTGTGAAATGTAGCAGCAGCGTCCTCGTGAGCTGTTTGTGATCTCTCAGCATCTTGAAAAAACCCGAATCGCCAGGCATAGTAGCTGCAAAGCTTTCTACATGATTTGAAGTGTAATATTAGCATCAGACCCTCCTGACGATGTGAGTTTAAGTGGCTGGAAGAGAAGATAAACTGAGCAGCCGGAGCCTCGATTTACAAACAATCGACTGGCAGATGGAGGAGATTTCACAGCTCAGCTCACAGACAGTCTGTGTACCTGTCAGTCCTGATACATCATATATAAATATCATTATATTATACTTATTCCTGATCTGTGTATTTCTGTCCCATGTGTGGAGGTTTAATCCAGAGCTGGGATCATAATGATCAAGCTGCAAAACGTGTCTGTTTTTGAAGGAGACAGTTTATTGAACGGATATGAAAGATGGTCGGTAAAAGGTGAAAAGGTCAGAGGTCATGTGACTTGACTTTTGACACTTACTCTGTTAGATAAGACTGCTGATTTTGAGCTTCTTCCTCCTGTCGCCAAGATGTAAACATCTTTTTGGCAAGGCAGTGTCCAGCTGTGGAGACAAGAAGAAGAAGAAGAAGAAGACAGAATGAAGAAGAAGAAGGCAGAAAAAGAAAGAATGAAGAAGAAGAATTAATCTTTCTAATAACCCTTTTTAGAGCCTCTTTTTGTTCCTATACTTCCACCACAGCTCAACAGGGAAACACAAAGAGGGAATTTGATGCTAAACAGACTGTAAATGTGTCAGATATCCACTATTTAGATTAATATTATTATTTAAATGACTTTAACAGCCAGTATGAACAGGAGCAAAGATTACAGTCACTGTTTATATGGAGACCTGACTGATGCTTTAACACACACGTGAAAAATAGTGAACCTGCCCTTTAGTGTTGCTCACTGCGTTATTCACACATGACAGGATGTTTACTGAAAGAGAAAATGATCAATATTTGGCACATGGTGCTTGAGAGGAATCAGAAAAAAATGTTCTGATAGTAAGAAAAGAGACTTTTATGTCTTCTCAGGCTGCATCTTAATTAGTAATGAAAACAATCATTAGTTGCAGTTATATTCAACGTCAATGTTGCTGGGTTGGATGTTTACTAAGATCTTGCACGTAGAAGCTGATCCTAGAAGTTAAACATGTAGAAAAGGCAGATTTTTAACATAACGAGGAAACGTTTCCAGTTGAGTCGATGCTTTCTGCTCTGTTTGGACAGACGGCAACAAAAACCAGGACTGTTTTCACTTCTGCTCTATGCAAATAGTCAAACATTTACTAAATGTGAGCTCAGACATAAAAAACACAATAATAAAAACACACACACACACACACACGGAGGGTGAAATAAAACACATTCAGCCTCACACACGATCAGCCTCTTTCACTTAGTGGAGGCTCTATTGGTTATTTGATGCCATCTTATTGTTGTCTATAACAAAGAAAAGCTTCAAATCTTCACTTCTGACAAGCTGAAAACACCAAATCTGGCATTTTTGCTCAAAATAATATTATAATAATGAATAATTAATTTTGTGTGGCTCAACCAATCAATTAATTGACTAATTGTTGCAGCTCTAATTCAATAAGATGTAAGATGTTTTGGAAATAATGCAACTTTAAAGTGAAAACAGATGTTTTTACTTTAACTTATTATGAATGACATGCTGATTGCACAGTGTAATGATTATAGAATATTGACACATCAGTGTTTAGGTTCATTTCTGCTTTTATGTGTTTGTCTGAAGAAAAATTAATAGAAAAGCTGCATCTCTGTATAAGCCGCATGATTCAAAGTATGGGAAAAAGTAGTCCGGAAAATACGGTACTTGGTGTACCTCTGTGTAAAGTGTCGTTGGTCTCTCCTGGCAGCGTGGCGTTACAGCTTCCTGTCAGCGGGTCACATGGGCACTGGTCATCACAGAGACACTTCTCAGCACACGACGCACCGAAAAACCCCAGCGGACACACTGACAGAGAGACAGAGGACGGATTGTTACATATTTTAATAAGTAATTTAGCACCACTAGATGTATAAAGGTTGTTGTATAATGAGGCTCTACCTTGTTCACAGGTGTTGCCGTGGAAACCTGGAGGGCATGTGCAGAGTCCGTGGACGTGGTTGCAAGAACCGGCGTTAACACAAGTGCAGGTGTGACTGCAGCCATCGCCGAAAAAACCTGGGAGGCACTCTTTAAAGTGGAAAAGTGGTAAATGTTACCATGGAAACAACAAACGGTACCGTATAACATCACAACCAGAAGGGCACAGAAGGTGTGTGTGTGATGCTCCTGGTTACCTTGGCTACAGTTGTCTCCTCTCCATCCAGCATCACAGACGCAGCCATCTGCAACACAGAAGAGACACAAAGACATGAAACACTGCAGATACAAAACGAGCCTCAACAGATTAGCTCTTAAGTCATCTTTCTTTAGTAAATGGAGTCTGTGTTTGTTTTTTTCTGCCGAAATCCTGTTTCAAAAAGGTTTTGATTAAACTTTATGATTATTTTGGAGGCAGCGGTTGTTGAATTGTAGTGTGTCATACTGTGTTTTTATCTCAGTCCTGGTTAAGAAAATGAAATAAGATGATTAAAATGGTTTTTAAATCAGTGGAGCGCCGCCTCCACTTACTGGTGGTGCAGACACCGTGGTGGCCGCAGGCTGGCGGCTGACACACCAGAGAGTCACAGGCGGCTCCCGTCCAGCCCTCCTGGCACTGACAACGTCCATCCACGCAGGCGCCGTTTCCGCTGCAGTTTGCCGGCTGGCAACGCCGCTGGTGGACACACAAGATGGTGGAGACACGTCGGGCACAGCGCCACCTGCTGTCTTCACTGAGAAGGAAGGACGAGGGTGAGAAAGCATGAAAAAAAGGAAGAAAAGATGATCACAATTCACCCAACAATAATATTTATCGTATCTGTTTCATGGTGGAGATGTTGGACAACGGATACATTGGCTCACCAGTGATCAGACGGGTAGCTGGCCAATGAGCCATCAGTCACGTAGGTGGAAGACCCGCCTCCATCCAGATTAATGGCATTTATGACTCCATATCTCTTCAGAAACTCAGCCACCTCCCAAAGACTCATTCTGTACAGAGATAAAAGAGGAAAAAAAACACTGTGAGCACAAAAACATGCATGTGGGTCACTCAGTCAGCCCGTCTGTCAACATAGAGTCAATGAATGTTCACTTATAAAAGAAAGATTTACAATAATGCATATCGTTCCTTACAACATAATGATGAACTGTGTCATACAGTGTTGACAGAATAAAATATTTAGCATTCTGTTATGAGCAACGTTCAATGGAAAAAGGAGAAAATCCACGTTTAGAGAGCCTTAAAACACAGGATTTAACTTGGCTAACTAGACAAAATGTCCAGTAGCCATGATGCTAATTTTTGCTGTGTTGAACACAAGCAATCTACATATAAAAGTCTGCTAGCTGCAAAGCTAATAAGTGCCATTAAAACCTCATTTTGATTATGCTAAGTATTAGCAAATTAAAACAAGGTCTGAAATGGGGTAAACATAGTGAAAATTAGCAACATGGCTAGCGGACATTTTCTCTAGTTAGCTACATGCTAGAAGTCCTAAATAAACAATATAGCCCATAATTATTTATTATTCATACATTTTTTTAGGACCTCCCAGCAGTAGATGACAATAATTCCTAATGATATTATGATTATTATAATATTCATGCAGCCTGGCAGCAAATTGGCGGTAACTCGTTAGGAGATGTTGACCTTCGTAGCTGCAGTCTACAGCGGAAAAGGGCAAATATTTAAGACCTTTGTAAATGACATTAGACTTAACAGGGTTAAGAGACACAGGGTGAGGTTGTTTGTGGTCCAAGCTGACATGTTCAGGTTTTATTGAGGTGTTTGGGGGCCTGCTATTGAGCGGAGATGTACAGAAAGCAGCAGACATGTCAGCTTGTTGTGCTTTTCAGATCATTAACAGCAACACATTAATCTGCAGAGTCACAGCAGGTCGGTAGGGTCACTGCGCTGGTGGGGCAGAGTAAGTCCGATCAATAGAATCGATTAGTGGAGGGGTCTTAGTGGGCTGAGGTGACGTGAGCCTGACAGCGTTAGTTTATCCAACATGCTAACAACCCTTTCAGAGGTTAAAATGTCTACTCTCTTCTCCGTTTCATCTCCACCAGCATCAGTGCATCATCTTCATGTGAACTTTCAAGCAGCTGATCAACATATCGTCCTCTCCTTATCTAATAATAATAATGATAAGCCATAGTACCGCTAACAAGCTCCAGTTTGTCATGTTGTTTCACGTTTTTATAAAAACTATCAGCAGTGACATTAAACAGACGTGTTTTGAGTAAAATGGGCAAAGAAAATAGCAAGAACCTGATTTAACCGAATCAAGTCAAACTCTTCGATGATCTCTTCACAATAAAAAGATAAAAGTTTTTCACAGTGGTGGTTCAGGCCTGCAAACTGCATATATTTATATTTGTATTGACTCCTGTGAGTCACTTTATATTAACAGGATAAATCATCATGTTTTCTTCTTTCTTTCCTCTCCAGAGAGTAAACAATTCTCTCATCCACTGGGCGGTAAATAAAAATATTACTTCAATTTACTAATTTTTTTCTAGCTGACACATCTGTGACTAACGAGCTCCAGTATTGGATCAGTTTACTGATCAGTTAACTCCTCCTCTTACCCCCTTTTATCAGTCTGTCCATCAATGTGAAACAGGATCAGTTTGCCGTCAGCGTCGTGACCCACCGCCGTCCTGGCCGACACCACATCCACAAAACGGCGGAATACCCCTATTAAATATAAAAAACGTTCAGTATTAATGTTTAGTATAAATAAAAGATCTACAAGACTTGTTAAAACAAACTCTGTTCATTTGTTGTAAAATGTTTATTGTATTTTGTGTCTCTTGGCATGAAAACAAAAGTTGAAAATTAAATATAAAACTATGAAAATTTAAACTACAAGTACAATATACAAACAGATGAAAATCTAGAATACTAGAATATGTTTGCAAGATGTACAGATAAACACTTATTGATCTTATACTGACGCTGTAGGCAGCCTCTGTCTGAAGCAGTTTTAGCTTGTGTCTCTTTAAGGTGTGGGTGAATGTCTTTATAGTTTTACAGAAAGTTTTGTGGGTAAATGCACAACCATGAATTTATTTAAGCGGTATCGATAAAAAGGTTTTTGATCTCCATCTTTAAAAAAAAAAAAAAAAAAAAAAAAGTTGCATGTGGCTTCTTCTGATAAATCGGTGGTTGGAAATCTCATCCTGATCTCTTTCTACAATGTCTGAGTGTGTTTCTGTCCCTGCGCTGGAACAACAGCTGTGAACTTGGGTTCATGCACATAGTTTCACTCTCGTCCCTGTTACTCAAACAGCGCAGCGTTGGTGTCGTGTCAGGTCAAGCTCAGGTTTCTGCGTTATGTAAACATCGCACGCCAGTGCTCTGAGATACAGTTACACTTAATTACTGCTGAACTGAGCCCGAACCGGTCGTGACTGAACTGATCCTGGTCAGGTGGAAGGAGAGGCGAGTCCTCCGTCTGCTGAGGTGAAATTCAGGGAAATTCTGTTACAAGAACAAGGCTCACAGAGAAAACCCTGCTTCAGGACACCAGGTTCATTGTAGGTTTGTGTATGCTAATATAGCAACTAATGCCTGCTGTTGGCCTGTTGTGTGTCAGCAAACAGGAAGTGTGTACAGTGACATCTGCAGGAAATATCTGACCAGTTTTATAAAATAAAATTCTTCTGACAAACACTGAGCTCTATTTTTTACAACAGCAATAACTAGATAAATCTTCACTCAGGTTACTGTTGTTGTTTATAAAAATATGATGTTGAAAACATGTTTATACAATATTTTTTCATCCAAAACAAAACAGCGCAAAGAACAACAAGCTTATTATTCCAATTTATATTGTCAATAAAATATCTTTTGATTTATGTATTGTTGACAGTAAGAAAAAACTATAAAATCGCCTGACTTGTATATATATAATATTTGTGCTTTCAATCTTTACTTTGCTTTTTTGTACCTGAGGATATGCACCGGTCACCCGATTATACGCACCGGTCGGTTGAGGATACGCACCGGTCACCTTAAGGTTACGTACCGGTCCCCTGAGGATACGCACCGGTCGCCAGAGGATACGCACCGGTCGCCCTAGGATACGTACCGGTCCCCTAAGGGATACGTACCGGTCACCTGAGGATACGCACCGGTCGCCCTAGGATACGCACCGGTCACCTTAAGGTTACGTACCGGTCCCCTGAGGATACGCACCGGTCGCCAGAGGATACGCACCAGTCGCCCTAGGATACGTACCGGTCCCCTGAGGATACGCACCGGTCGCCCTAGGATACGCACCGGTCACCTTAAGGTTACGTACCGGTCCCCTGAGGATACGCACCGGTCACCTGAGGATACGCATCGGTCACCTGAGGATACGCACCGGTCACCTGAGGATACGTACCGGTCACCTGAGGATACGCACCGGTCACCTGAGGATACGTACCGGTCACCTGAGGATACGCACCGGTCACCTGAGGATACGCACCGGTCACCTCAGGATACGTACCGGTCACCTGAGGATACGTACCGGTCACCTGAGGATACGCACTGATCGCCTGAGGATACGTACCGGTCTCCTGAGTCCTGTCACACTCGGCCTCCAGGCTCTGGTTGATGTAAACCTCTCCGTTCCTCAGCAGCCACACCACTCCACTGACCAGCTGGATGAACGGGTTGGACTTATCGACCACATCTTCCTCTGACAGATACCTATGAAGATAATCAATATTCATACCGCTTTATGTCAATCTGCACTGCAGCTTTGAGTCTGATAACTGTAACCAGATGCCACAGATGAAGTTACACTGATAATGTTTTCTCATCTTAAATTACCAATATTTCTTTTAAATGTATTTCATTTCATTAAGTTTTATCTAAGCAGGACATCTCTTGAGATACACGATCTCTTTACAACACAACTTCTCTGAAATATGATGAAACTAATTTCACTAATTATTTGTTTTGATTTATTTGATAAACAATCATTTATTTTTTCCCTTTTATGCCTGTGATTACGTACTGTAAGTTCAGCCAATCACTACAATCAATGTGACAGTTGCTCATAACCCACATTCATATCTGTTTGATTGTATATCTGCATATAGTTCAGTAAATGTATTTATGGTTTAGGTTTTCTTTTTGAGGGAAGTTAGAGTTGGGAAGTGGCCCTGTGAGGTTTTCAGTCAGGCATATCTAAGGACAGAGGGTGTCACTCCCTGTACAGATTGTAAAGCCCTCTGAGACAAATGTATTTTGTGATTTTGGGCTATATAAATAAAATTTGATTGATTGATTGATATCTGATGTAAGTCGTAGTAAAATAACTGATTTTTTCCCCACAAATTAATACATATCTGATCCGTTCCACATTAAAAACTTAACTTTCACCAGGAGGTGTAAACACAGCTCAACTATTGCATCACTCTGCACCCAACAGCTGACATTTTGGGGATGGAGCAATGTTTTCTATTCTTAATTGAGGGTATGTTTGTTATTAGAAGGTTGTTGGTTGATGCAGGTCTGTGGTTTGCTGTGTGTGAGCTACATCAGTGTTTATTTTATTTGACCTTCATGGTGTTGCATCATGTAGAAATTCCTGGGATTACCAACCTCAGGTATCAAACAAACAAGTTAAATTGACTTTTTCAGGGTTTATAGATAAAATGAGTGTGAGCAGGAATGTTTTGTTTGCTTGGTGGTAAAGTGTTGACCATGTGGTGGCATTATAAATATCCAGCTCTATCCTATCTATTTCATGAGATGTGAAATGTGAGGTCAAGTGCAGAAAAACAGAAATATTAAGAGCATCTGTTTCTGTATCTCTTACCCGAACACCAGGGTACCGTCCCTCCTGATGCCAAACTGTGCATTCTGGACCCCGCCGCTGTCCTGCACCATCACGCCGTCGCTCACCACGTTGCCCAAACACTCGCCTGTATTTGTGTTGAAGAAGCCGGCGTTCTGGGCGTACAGACACCCAGCGGCTTCAGCGGTTTCCACCACGGAGGCCCGCTGATTCATCCCACAACCGCCTGGTCCGCCCGGCTCCAACACCGACACCGTCCTCAGCGGGTCCTGGACCACCGTCATGTGACCTGGAGACAGAGACATAACGTTAAATCCTAAAATAAACCAAAATCTGAATATAAACTGAGATATAAACTACTGTACGTACTGCATGACAAAGAGTAAATATTAAAACAGGCATATAATAAATATAATAAGTTCAAACTTATTACTCCGTCACTTCAGACTTTGTCACTGACCGTAAACCCATCTGGAGCTTCCCGGCACATTGGACACAAACACCGTGGACTCGGCCACCGGCAGACCGCTGTGGTTACTGGACGGCCAGCTTTCGTGGGTGGTGTTGCCATGGACGACGGGCTGACACTCTCTGACATGGCGGTGAGAGTGGGAGGGGCCGTGGCCGTGAGCGTAGGGAAGCAAGATATCATCGTTCATCGAGGCTCTGAAAAAAAAAGAGGAAGAAAACGGGTAACTTTCACCCTAACTCATTATCTGCTGATTATTTTCACCTTCAATCGGTTAATCGTTTGGTCTATAAAACATCTGAATTAATTTTTATTAATTACTTTATTTATTTTCTGTTGATGGACCAATCAATTAACTGATTATTGTAAATCACCTGGTTTGTTAGATCAACAGTCCAAAATCGCTGCCAAACACACAAACAAGATGAGGTTGAGGTCACACTGGTGTGTGTGTGTGTGTGTGTGTGTGTGTGTGTGTGTGTGTGTGTGTGTGTGTGTGTGTGTGTGTGTGTTATGCAACTGTCATCTCAAGGCCACATAGTGAACGCAGCCCATCATGGCTGCTTTACAGGTCAGTGGGTTTTATACACAACATCAGCTCCTTCTCACCGTTTCATCTTTGTCCTTTTTAATTGTGTTTTTTGATGAAGGGATGAATGATGTTTGGATTAAAGGGATAAAAAAAAGATATTCAGCTAATAAAAGCTAATTATTATTTTGACTGATGATCTGATGATCAATAATTGAACATTAAGAATTTTGTTGATCATGTGAAATTTAATAGATCTAACGCTGGCATCAAGTAGATGTTGTGTTATGTTATGTGTGTATGAAGCAATGCAATGAATTTCACTATATGGCAGCAATTACACATCTCACCAACGAGGGTGATTCAACCATTTTGTTCTCAGATTGATGATTGATTACGGAAATTTTTTCAAATGTCCATTTTTTGTGTGAATATTTTCTGGTTTCTTAAACTGAAGATCTTTGGGTTGTAAACTGTTGGCCGGGAAAAAAACAAGACGTTTAAAGACATCATCTCGGTTTTTGGCAAACAGTGAGATTTTTCAACATTTTCTGCCATTTTGTCGACCAAACAACTAATCTGTTAATTGTGAAAATGATTCAAAGTGAAAGTAGATGTGAGTCTTCTCTGAGGCTTCATCAGTGTGAGTTAGTCATATCAAGTGGATATCTGACACATTTACAGTCTGTTTAGCATCCAATTCCCTCTTTGTGTTTCCCTGTTGAGCTGTGGTGGAAGTATAGGAACAAAAAGAGGGACTTTGGCTCTAAAAACACTGTAACGTTGAAACATATCTGCTGGATTTGAAGCTTCATATTAGCTTCATATAAACTTTAAATCCATGTTTGTGGGTTTAGTCTCCATCACTTCCATTGTAAGTGTGTTATGAAGGGATCTAATGGTCAGTATGAACAGGAGGATGATTACAGCACAGCTCTTGTCTGTGACTGTGTGTAACAACAACACCATCTTGTGGCCAGAGTGTCTTTTCACATAAACTGTCAGTTTCTGAGAGGAATGAAAGCAGAACTGATGACAGGTCTCATCTTGTGACTGCAAGTTTTATCAGTTAACTGTCTAAACAAAATGTTTACAGCACAAAGCAGCCAGAAATGACTGAATACTACACATATAACAGACAAACAAAACTTAAACAAAAGTTAAATATTAAATAATTAAGTTACTTCTCATTTAATTGTTTAAATAAGGCCTTAATGTGTATTTAAGGGGGGTAGGCAGACACATTGTTTAACTTTGTACCCAACTGTGATAACGATTTAAATAGCATGAGTGTGTTATGTTAGCATGAATGTGAAGTTTCATGATAAATTAAAATATAAAAAATAAACCTGACAAAAACAAAACATGATGCTTATCCTGTAAACTCAACTGTCACTTACGAGGAAGAGAAACAAGTGGAAAACACTTCTCCGAAAGTCTAAAAGCTCTGCTAACAGCTAGCAGGCTAACATTAGCAGTTAGCTCACACAGGAACAGGCGGGTCTTACCGGGAGCTGTTGGTCTCGGACAGCGGAACATAGAGCCACAACAGCAGCCACACACACCGACATTTCACCGTCACTGCTGCCATATGAGGAGGATAACTAGCCAGCCACACTCCCCTCTCCTCTGGCTGAGTCCCACATCCTCCTTACCTGACGCACCAGATGGGTCTCGCGTGATCTCGCGAGACCAGCGAGAGCAAAGTAAACATTGTCCTGTTAGGCTTTACAAAATAAAAGCCGAAAGCAAGTGAAAATACTAATACACCTTAAATACAATTTTAAGCACTTTACATGATGAGTACACCACATTTCAGAGGTAAATCTAGTACTTTCTACATGTCAGAGGTAAATCTAGTACTTTCTACTCCACTACATTTATCTGGCAGCTTTAGTTACTGTTCAGATGCAGATTTGACTCAATGGATAATATAAGAAGCTTTTAAAATCCAACACATTGTTAAAGATGAAACCAGTGGTTTCAACCTTTTAGTCTTTTGACGTCTTACTAAAAGCAGTGTGTAGTCGGGTCACATTTCAGATGTCTATGAGTTGTTAACAGCTCCACCAAATAGTGATTTTTACCTCTAAACTTCTCACATGGTTTCATTTCAATAAATGTTCAAATGATCCAATATTTCAGCAAAAATCAAAGATGAGAGAAAAAGTCCAAAAGCTGAAAACAGATTTGTGTATCAGAACTTTGTTTCTTCTTCTTTCCTAACTAAATATTGTGATGATTTGTGAACATGTATTTCCATAAAAACATTTAAAGATGTTCTTCCTGACTAAATGTGAACATTTGGTGTACCTAATTAGGATTAAACTATCACAGTAGAACTCTTGTTGGTCTATAAAGTGCGGACATAATTTATGGAGAATTGCTTTATGAGGTTATAGACACAAAATACAACAGTGTTATTGATTTAATATTTATATACATATATATTATTCGTTACCAAGACAAAAATAACACAAACACCACAACATTAAGACATAAAATACAAAAATACAAATACATAAAAATACAAAAAAATAAATTAAAAAGGGTGGTTAGGTGGGGCTGCACCCACCTTGATGGGCAGTGCATATTGTGCGTTATTTTGAGCTGTGTGAATGAGTGAGACTTTGTAAAGAGAAATCAGCTCTGGATGAACTGCTGGAAGGTGAAACAGTCACTATCTTTCAGTTCCTGGAGATGTTTCATCCAGTGTTGAGCATCATACGTCCTCAAAAACAACCTCCAGCTTTCTATCTGCTGATCGTGATTACTGGACCCAGAAATATTACAGTAACTGTGACGATGGATCCGTACTCTGTCGTAGGAATCTCTGTATCTTTGGCTTTGCCATCAAAGCCATCACTCACTCCACTTTCAGGCTTCATATACCAAATGGCTTTAGTTAAGTTAGGGTTAATACGTCGTCTCAGGCGATTTTTCTGTCTACACCACACTTTTGGTCACAACATACCCAGTTTAGATGCAGCTGAGATGGTGTCACTTGTATCCATGAAGCCTTCCCTGCTCCTCCAGATGATCTATGAGAAATGACGCTACCTTCATCATCATCATTTTAAAATCCTTCTTACTGTAATAATTATCACATTATCATTGTGCTCAATAACAGCAGAATATCATCTGCATTTTTGTTTCATTGTTTTCACATGGAAGGAGGGCATTGTATCAATGAATTTGAATCAATCTAAGTTTGTCTTCGTTGACGTTGCTCAGTGGGATGTAGGTGTAGGGGAACAGAAACCATCTACGACTCGCCCGCATGAAGGGAACCACAAGTCGGACCAACAGCAGTGAGGTCAGGATGAAGGTGATGATCAGGTATGATTGTCTGCAGAGAGAGAGAAAAGTTTAGACTTGACTTTTTCAGACTAAACTAGATATAAACTATAGGAATTTGAGGAAGATAAATTCATCGGATGGAGGGAAGGAGAATATCTTACTCTGTGAGATACGGTTCATTTCTGTACGCCTCCTTCTCTTGTTGTCTCCATGTTCTAAACAACTGTTTGGCCAAACATTGTCCTGCTTTGGGAAAGACAGAAGAACACCACTATTAATATTATAAGAAGTAATACTACTAACTTACCAGTAACTCCAACCATCAGAGAGAGATGTGGTGTAATAAAAAGTGGAGAATTACCTCTGTTTAACCAGGTGTCACTGTTCGAGACGCAGCTTCCTGTCTGCGGGTCACATGAACACTGGTCATCACACTGACACTTTTCAGCACACGACACGCCGTAAAAACCCAGAGGACACACTGACAGAGAGGGTTCGAGACCTTTTAGCATCACATCTTCAACACAAAAGCTTTTCAATAAAAAACACAGATAATTAAAATATCTAAATCTCAACATTAACGTCTCCCTGGTGTCATGCAGTCCCACCTTTTTCACAGAAGTTGCCATAGAAACCAGGGGGACACATGCAGCGTCCATTGACGCTGTTGCAGAAAGCTCCGTTAAAGCATACGCAGGTGTGTGTGCAGCCGTCACCATAGTAACCTGGCAAACACCCTGTGGAGGAGGAGAGAAGAGACAGGTGATCAATGAACCTTCTGACAACTGATAAAACATCACTGTACCGAAACTATTGGTTAAACTATCTGAATGGATTAAAATAATTCACATGATTAGTATATAATAATAATAATTTCAGTCTTAATGTCAGACATTTTTAAAGCAGTAATGCAGATTAAAGATACTTTTACTTAAAGTTCCCTTATTGAGCATCTATAAACAGTTAATACATGGTTTATCACATCATAATCAAGTCATCAAGTCAAGTGTTTATTAATGTATTTATCAACTATTACTCCTCCTGCGGACACACATAAGTGGAGGCTGCTCTAAAACACAGTAATAATATATAAAATATGTCATTAAAAGAGAGGTTATATTAGTAACTAATACTTTACATTATTAAACACTTAAAAATGACCAAATTGTAATGAAGAATAAAGTTATTTTTCTCTGATGAGATGGGGTGTAAAAAAAATAAAAATAAACCTTGGCTGCAGTTCTCTCCTCTCCATCCAGCATCACACACACAACCTTCTGCAACACAAAGGTGAGATTGAAGATGTGCTTTAAAAAGCTGTAAGACATCCAGTCAATAAACATGTTGAGTCCAAAGATGTGAAGGTGAGTTCAGGCTAAATTAGAAAAGGTTCAACTACAACTGATGAGCTGATGTTTTAATGCTCTGCCAGCCATTATACACTAATTTTCATTAAAGTTTCATTATCACATAGACTGTGTTTCATTCTTCTCAACCAAGAAAATAAAAAAATAAAAAATAAAAATGTTCAGAAAAGAGAACATAATTAAGATGTTGCTTAAAATTGCAATAATATATTTACAGGAAACTGTAATTACTTGACCAGGAAGTGTTTATTCCACTTGTGTTTTTTAACACAAACTACACAGTAGTGTTTCTCAGGGATTTAAAAAAAAATAAATCTGGTCGTTTTCTATAGTTTTTATATTTTAATTTTTTTTATTATGATCAATAAATCTCATGTTTGAATCCAAACCAACAATGAACTAATCTACTAATAAGAATTGTTATTGATGTATGTTAAACCTCTGCTGTTGTCCAAAAACTATTAAAAACACCTCATCATGAGGAGTTTGTTCATGTTAGTTTGTTTTGTTTTTAGGCTCTGCCACACACAGAAATTATCTCTGCAGACTGAGACGTCTCACAACATTTACATTTACAACATTAAGCCAAAAACGCTACCAAGCCTTTATGGCACACTGATATATAACCTATGTATAATCTTCACTACTCGTCTGTTTCATTGTCCGCCTCCACTTACTGGTGGTGCAGACACCGTGGGGCCCGCAGGCTGGCGGCTGACACACCAGAGAGTCACAGGCGGCTCCCGTCCAACCCTCCTGGCACTGACAGCGTCCATCCACGCAGGCGCCGTTTCCGCTGCAGTTTGCCGGCTGGCAACGCCGCTGGTGGACACACAAGATGGTGGAGACACGTCGGGCACAGCGCCACCTGCTGTCTGGTTTACTGAGAAGGGAAGGCAAAAATAAAATGCTGACCCGTGAACAGACATGTCCAGTGTTGGAATCACAGTTACTTTTATCAAGTTTAATTGGCTCACCATTGGTCAGGAGGGTAACTGGCCAATGTGCCGTTAACCACGAAGCTGGAAGACCCGCCTCCATCCAGATTGATAGCATTGACTACGCCATTCTTCTTCAAGAAGTCTGCCACCTCCCAAAGATTCATGCTGCTCACATATGAACAAACACGTGTGTGTTATGAATGTTGTTCTGGGCTGTATTAGGTGTGTTTAATATATATACGACGTGATACAAACAGGCAAATGTCAAACATAAAACAGGAAAACCAGGAGGACAGGTAGAAGAATGAGACAAGGTATAAATAAATGTTACCCTCTTTCTTTGGTCTGACCCTCTACGTGAAACAGGACCACGTTTCCGTTGGCGTCGTGACCCACCACCGTCCTCGCTGACAGCACATCCACAAAATTGCGGAACAGCTCTGTCAGAATATAAAGTGTTTTATGTTCAGATTATGCACTAAAATAAAATCTAAATACATATTTCTAAATATTATTTCATATTCAATTTTATTTTATTGATGGCATGGTTACGTGATGCCTTGTCAATCGACATATTTTCACAATGCTACAACGACCTTTGACCCTGAGCATTTTAGTTCTGATTCATCATCAGAAAATTAATCAACAACAATTTTTAAGTCATTATGAAAGAAAGGATGTCATATGTCACAACATTTAATCCTGACTGAATAACTGGATGTACTTTATGCCTGTGAAACAGGTTCTGGTGTGAGGATTGATGTTGAATTGCTGTAGCTTTACCCTGCTCAACTAAATTGTCACACTCGACGTTTAGGCTCTCGTTGATGTAAACTTTCCCGTTCCTCAGCAACCATACCACTCCACTGACAAGCTGGACAAACGGGTTGGACTGGTCCAAAACGTCGTCCTGTGACAGATACCTGGAGGGACAGGAGGAGGTTTTTCTCATCTTATACTTCTCACTTTTTTGTGCTGCATGTTTGTTGGTGTTTCTCTTACCCAAACACCAGGCTGCCATCCTTTCTGATGCCAAACTGGGCATTCTGCACGCCGCCGCTGTCCCTCACCATCCTACCGTCGCTCACCACGTTGCCCAGACACTCATCTGAGGTGGTATTAAAGAAGCCGGCGTTCAGGGCATACAGACAGCCGGCTGTCTCCGCTGTTTCCACCACTGTCTGCCTGTGGCTTTTCTCACAGCCGCCCGGCCCGCCAGGCTCCAACACTGATAACGTCCTTAGAGGGTCCTGAACCACCATCATGTGACCTGGAAACAGTGAAACAGTGAAAGATAAAATGACACTTACTACAGCTTATGACACCATTACTGCTGACTCTACTACTGACCTTGCACCCAGCGGGAGCTGCCCGAGCTGCCCGGCATATCTGATATAAAGACAGTGGACTCAGCCACCGGGAGGCCATCGTGGCTCCTGGAGGGCTGAGTCTCATACGTGGTGTTGCCATGAGCAATGGACGGGCAGTCCCCGACGTGGCGGTGAGAGTGAGACGGGCCGTGGCCGTGAGCGTATGGCAGCAGAACATCGCCGTCTGGAGAATTTCTGTGGAGAGAAATTATCACTTTTTAAAAACAGGTTTATTACAGTTTGGAAACTTTTTACAGTCTCAGGTGTAAAAATCGCTGTGATAAAATATTACCTGATTTTACCCAAAACTACTTAAGTAAAGGTATTATGAGCTTGATGTAGGTAAAGTATTGCAGTAAAAGAAGTGGTTTGGTCCTGATGACTGATGTATTATTATATATGACATTATTAGATTATTAATTTTATGTTTTCAGTTTTTGGACGTTTTCTGTAAACTGATTTTTTTGGTGAAATATTTGATATAAAAGAAATAAAGGGGTTATGGCATGATTGAAAACATATGTAATCTGTTTTAAGGTTATATCTAGAGGGTCACTTAAGTGTGTCTAAAACACCAAACAAGTCTCTTTCTAACATTAAATGTAAAACAAGTCTGAAACATAAAGAACCAGCACCAAAATGTCCTTTTTACATGACATGATCATTGTGTGCTTTAAAGGTAAATTCAGAGTCAATACACACACCTGATTATCAGAAACTGAAAGCAAAGAGCTGGATTTGAAGTTAAAACTCTGTCTCACACCAATGAGCAGTGTATAGCTTTTTGTTTAGGGTGTTTTTACTGCTCTGAAATGTAAAAAATGAGTTAAATTTGACCTGAACAGTTGCCTATATTTGTTGATTAAGCTGTAATATCAAAACGGCTGAATAGGGCGAAAAAATGGATTACATTTAGTGTTCAGTGTGTTATTTTCTATACATATTCTCTTTAATATTAACATTAAAACCACAAGTTAGCATGAATATATCTGTAGACGTTAATATTTTTAAATATTTATATTCATTTTAAATAAGAAGCTGTTAAACGTGTCTCTCTGTGTCCTGGTTTAAAACGCAGCTAACATCTCACCGGGTTTCTTGGCTCTCCAACCGCCATATCAGGAGACTCAGCAGCACGAGCCTCACACTCTGGCCCGTTGTCATGGTTACCCGCGGGTTCTGTGCTGCCCGCCGCGTGCCGGGTTTTTAACGTGTGTCCGCGTGGTCGTCCCCACCACCGGTCTGTGTGTCTGTCTTGGCCGGCTTCAGTCATGCTGCCGTCGGTTTGTGTTTCTTGTCGCTCCGGATTCTTTCTGCATGACGCGTCAGTCCTGGACGTTATATTATACCATTGAGTGGTTTAAGCATGTCACCAAACAGGTGTCATCATGGCGGCCACACCTCAACTTTAACAAAAACGCTTTATAATAATGTACACACAATTTAGAGCAGTTAGTAGAGAACTAATGCCCAGATACTGCATGGATACTGCAAGCTTCTTAACAAGGGTTTTATTTATTATATCTGATTTGTTTTAGCTTGTATTTGGTTTTCAGATTATTCAACGTAGGTCAGAATTATCTTTATTTGCCTTTAACGTTTATAATATCAGTATTTTAAACCATAAAAATAGACTGACTGGCCTTTATTAAGACAAGGGTGTTAGCATCTGAAGTAGAATTAATTAATGATATTGCTAATTGCTGGTAATACAACAACACTTAAATGAAGAAATAACTAATGATATAATTATTATTATTAGTCAGTTAGCTTCAGCAGGACATTAATCTAGAGCATCATTAGTGAAGGTGGAAAACAGAAAGAAAGCATCTGGTTCAAAACCTCAGGAAGATAAAAAGTACACTTTAATTAACTAATATGATTGAGATATTGAGTAAATATGAGTCATTCTGATTCACACCAGCTGGTGGCGCTGATGCACCAATTCGTTGTTTTTCAGGCGCCATTAAAGCCCGAAGAAGAAGCAGGAAGTGAAGGGTAACATGGCAGCGGGCATCAGAGCTAAACATGGACTGTTGAGCAGTAAAACCAGCCTGAATGTCGCTTTTCACAGACTCACTTCACCCAATACTGCGTGTGTTCAAAGATCCGCAAGCAGCGCGACGTCTGACGCACAACAGCACAACGAGAGGTTCTGTTTGGACCTGGTCAGGTGAGTCTGATCAATAACACAACGAGAGGTTCTGTTTGGACCTGGTCAGGTGAGTCTGACTGATCAATAACACAACCAGAGGTTCTGTTTGGACCTGGTCAGGTGAGTCTAACTGATCAATAACACAACGAGAGGTTCTGTTTGAACCTGGTCAGGTGAGTCTGACTGATCAATAACACAACGAGAGGTTCTGTTTGGACCTGGTCAGGTGAGTCTGACTGATCAATAACACAACGAGAGGTTCTGTTTGGACCTGGTCAGGTGAGTCTGACTGATCAATAACACAACGAGAGGTTCTGTTTGAACCTGGTCAGGTGAGTCTGATCAATAACACAACGAGAGGTTCTGTTTGAACCTGGTCAGGTGAGTCTGACTGATCAATAACAACTAATCAGTTAACTCCATTTACCTGCATCAGCCGTCTTTAATTAAAAGAATATAGCAATATTATAAAAGAATAACTTTTTGACTCCATTTAAATATTTGGTATAAATACACATAACGTAAGAATCAATTACACTAAATAAATATATATTTAAAAATATTAGTGTGTTGTCTTAAACTTTCGTATTTACTGTTTTGTACAGTTTCCATTTTTTAAAAAGTAAAAAAAAAAAGACTATAAGACACTACGTTTTGGCTTATTGTATATATTTAATAATAAAAGTGCTTTTTATGCTTTTATTTTGTATACGTGTTACTAGAAAATCACATCAGATTCATGTAATGTAGCTTTTAAAACCAGGAAAAGACGACATTTATGCCAAATCACAAGTCAGTCAGCTTGTTTTTGTCTGAATAATCGTCCAAAACATTAAGATAATTTGTTCAAAGTCATATATGACAAAGAAATATAATAAGGTAAAACCAGGAATTATTTTATAATTTTGGTTGAAAAATGACATGAAATAATTAACCGATTTTCACAGTTGTTGCAGATTAATTTGTGGATGGATAGGTGGTTAATGTGATGTTTAGGATTGTTTCTGTTTTTATTGCTGTTATAGCTGTTGCATCTTTGTGTGAAAAATATTATACGTGTCCACTTAAAACTTGTTAAACTGTGAAGAATTAAAATGTAGTAAAAAAAAAAAAAAGTACTGTACTGTTTTTCACTCTGAAAATGACCAAAACAAAGACTGAAGCATAACTATAACTACGTATGAATGAAAATCATGTCTTCACTCTCAGGTCCAGAGACTATGACGGCTTTGTGTCCTCGCTCCTCCTCCCGGAGGAGGCGCGGCGCTCCTCTCTGGCTGTGAGAGCGTTCAACGTGGAGCTGGCACAGGCAGGTATTCCTACAGCCCGGCTGGAACGGGACCGTGTGTTCACTGTTACTAATACTACTGTCACTACTACTAATACTACTGTCACTACTACTAATACTACTGTCACTACTACTAATACTACTGTCACTACTACTAATACTACTGTCACTACTACTAATACTACTGTTAACACTACCTTTAAAAAAAACTATATTACTGTTCCAAAGTAGTTTCTCAAACATTTGTCTTCTTATGTGTGTTTCTTCACAAGGTGAAGGACTCCGTTTCCCAGAAGTCCATTGGTCTGATGCGAATGCAGTTCTGGAAAACGGCCATAGAGGAAATCTACAGAGACGAGCCTCCGAAGCAGCCGGTCAGCAGTGAGCTGTGGAGGGTAAACTTCATCCATTCATTACATGTTTTATATCATATAAGATATTTAAATCTGTGTAAAGCGTCACTGTGTTAAAATTCACATGATTAACAGTCAGGATGATGTTTTTCAGGCGGTGAGGAAACAACACCTGACAAAGAGGTGGCTGTTGAGGATCATAACAGAGAGAGTAAGACACACCTGGATGATGTGTTGCTTTAGACAAAATCCACAGTCAAAGTTTATGTGAAGCTAATATGAAGCTTCAAATCCTGTCGATATGTTTCAACGTGATTTTAGAGCCAACTCACAGAAGCTTCACATCTACTTTTAACCTCTTTCACTGTTCATATGGACACATGACTGTTGTTTTAAAACCATCCTTTAAAATGGATATTCACCAACACTTCCTGTGTCTCAGGAAAAGGATCTGGATGACAGAGCCTACAGGAACCTGCAGGAACTGGAGACGTACTCGGAGAACACACAGTCCTCCTTAATTTACCTGCTGCTGGAGTGTTTAGGTAAGGACAGGTGGGGCTGAGTAAGCTGCAGTTGAAGCACCTGATGAATAAAACATTGAGACACTGAATGAAACACCAATGTGAGTAAAAAGTGAGTCTGTTTCCGTTTACAGGGGTGAAAAACGTCCATGCCGACCACGCAGCGAGCCACATCGGGAAAGCTCAGGGAATCGTGACGTGTCTGAGAGCGACTCCGTATCACAGCAGCCGACGGAAAGTTTACCTGCCCATGGACATCTGCATGCTGGTGAGCAGAAAACTTTGATATCAGTGCGACTTTACTAACAGACACAGTTACTGTAGAGCAGCTGGTGAACATAGTGCAGCATTTAAATGTTTCCCTCAGGAGTCGGTAGAGAGCAGAAACACTAACAGAGAGTCAATATAGTCAATACTTAGATTCACCAGCTGGACACAAACACGACTCCACATGATGATGATGATGATGATGATGCTGGATGTGGAAGTAAACAAGTGTTTACTAACAACTTAAAGGTGATGATACTGTATGTCAGTGTTGAATAAAAGCAGTAGTAATTAGCAGTAATTAATGAAACTATCAACCAACACAAACCTACAACCAACCAGAGAAGGATTAGTATATATATATATATATATATGTCTAATATATAGTGTAGATATATTTAGGCATAAAAGCTCAGCCCTTAAAATCTTCCAGTGGAGCGATGATGTTTGTGCCCTGAGGCCTCCTGAATGTGCTCACCTCACATCACCTCCTCTCTGCTGCCTGAAGAGGGCGCTGTTGCTGTGCTGGAAACACCCACCAGCACACATACACAACATTTAGCATCACTGAAGGTGTGAAATAAAAAAATATTCATGATTCCTTAATTATCAGCCAGCATCCACACGAAACAACAACAACCGCTGATTTGATTCATGTGTAATTCCTCATATTTATTAATTTACTTTCATTCTGAGGACAACAAACTTTTCCTACTTCTTGTTTTTAGATGCAGCATTTTTATTTCTTAAATTTTGTTCTGTTTAGTCTTCAGTGAGACAGTCGACAGGTTGAGAGGATGATGAATGAAAGGATGAATGAAAGGATGAGTGGATGGATGGATGTCTGTAGGTGTGTTTATTGATTCATCAACAGCTGGAATCGATTAATCATTTTTCACAGGTTGCTGACATTTTATAGAGAAATAAAGAAATCAATTAATGGAGAAAATAATATCAAATTAATTGATAATGAAAAGAACCGAGGTCTTGAAAACAAAACGTGTAAAGATTAAAATACAGTTTTATCAGGTAATAATTAATTAACCAACCACTTTAATTGAAATAAATGACCATAGCATTAAAACTAATAACTAATGTCAAACTGGTGTCTGAAGCTGTCGTTGAGGATGTTTTAACTTCCCTTCAGGATCGTCCTATCGGCTGCACAATCGTTGGTAAACTAAATGTCCTTGATTCAGCGTTTTTACAGGAAGGAAACGAGGAGCAGATTATTCCCATCGTCTCTTCAGACAGGTCTGAGCTCCGGGAGGCGTCAGTATTTAAACAGCTAATTAATAAGCAGCTCTGGACAGTAGATGGACTCAGAGTTGGCGTGTTTTTGCCGTGACCGCAGAGCGCCGGCTACACATGACCGAAGCTCCAGCAAAACACACTCAGTGTCAGTTTATGCCCAAAGACACTCTGTAAAAATGACTAATGGACTCATTGATATTTAATATGACCAGTCAGGGTGGAGTCATGGCTCATATGCCATAAAAATTATGATAATAATCTAAGAATGCAATCTGGCCATATTCAAACAAACAGGCAAAGCGTCTATATTTAGTTAAAATGTAGTTAGATTAAAGAAACGTCCTTATTATGAAGATTATAAACATCTGGATAAAAGCCTGATTTCTCATAGACGTCTGACAATATCAGAAAAGTCTTCAAAAAAAGGTCTTAAAAGGTTTTAAATATGATGCTCGTAGGTTCACGTGTTGAACTCAGCTCAGAGAAACTTTCTCCTTCAGTGGATGAACGTGAAAACAAACGCAGCAGCAGTTTCATCTCAGTTTCAGCTACTGCACATTTATTAATTCCTCTGTGTGTATTTCACATTTCACCACTGAGGTATCGGCAGCTGTGCACCGTCAGCGTCACTGCTGGACCTCAAACTGTGGTGATCACTGCTGTTGTAGAGAGAAAAAATGGGTCAGAGTATAAATAAAGTTTTGGTTAGAGTGACAGAGGCCATCCTGACGTAACACTGTTAACTGTTCGGTTTCCATTTTTACCCCAAACCCTAAACCAGACCTTAACCACGGTGTTAAACCCAGGCGCCAGATTATAAAACGCTGAGCTATTTGACTTTCTGGAGTCACAAATGAAATATTTGTTTAATCTCTTTGGCTGTTTAAAGTCTGAAATCAAGAGCAAATGTCTTGAATATCTGCCTGTGAGACTCATCTGAGGGCAAAGCTTTACACTAAAACACTCTGCCTGTCAAAATACAGAAACAGATGATTTTAATCAACTCAGTTATTGTCTCAGTCATTATATATAACAGCTGCGTAGTCGATCCTCAGCAGTAACTGTAGGTAGAAACAGTCGATTTACTTTTAGATTAGAGTGTAAGCTGCTGATTTATACGTCTGGATGTTACTGGATTATTACCTCTTTTCAGTCAGCTCCACAGAAAACCTCTCAGGAACAGGAGAAATTGGCCTGTTTTTCTTTTTCTGGTATTTGAGAACGAGATGAGGTCAGATCGCTTTGCTTGATTGACTCGTTTTAGTCATCACAGTCTGCAGAGCTGAGAAAAAGTCATTTCACAAATACATAAAAATAAAAAGATCCCTCCTGCTCCTTATTTCTGATCTTATGGTTAGTCGCCCACCAGCACATAAACAATATTATTATTATTGTTAAATGAAAAAGGCATTTTGTCTTGAGCCATTTCTACGTCAGCCGTGACTGACGTGTTTTTAATAGTTTTTGGTCTCAGAGGAAGAAGAAATATCCACCTTCTAATTTAGTTCAAGTATCTGCAGCATGACGACAGCAGCTCAACAAATGAAGAACCAGGAAACTGTGTTGTTGTTGTTGTTATTTAGATGCTGCAGAGTGTCGTCATGTCAACGCAACACAGCAGTGATATAAATGAATAATAGTTGCATTAAAAGTTTAATTTGTTCATCCGTCATAGCATGAAAACTAACCAGCACTGGTTAAAGAGCAGTAAATAAAACTGAATAAAAACTAGTTAATTCTGTTATTATTTTCTATTCATGTATTATTTGTTTTGTCTGTCTCACTGTGTGTAAAGATGCTATATACATTTGAGTTATTATTATTACTATAATTAACAAACATCCTTCTGCTCTCCTCCAGGGGGATGAAACGGATAGTTTTAACTCATCATCATCATCATGCCCCTCAGATGATCTACAGATCAGTTTAAACCAGACCAAATACTACAAACAAATACAAATACACTATCATTTTACTTTTTAGTTAATGTTTTTGTTTCAGTGTATAAAAACTGTCTGAAGTGACTGAATTTTAGTCAAATGTTTGTGCAGATTTTAATGCAACATTCATGTGAAGCCCGAGCCAGCAGCCTGGTGCAGTGTGTGCTGGTTGTGTGTCAGTGCAGGGGCGGCATATATCCTGCAGCACGATGTCACACTCATCACTGGTGTGTCACAAGGCGACCAGCTGAACTGCAGAGTCGGGCGTTGTTGTTAATTTGACAAATCAGCTGTGAACCTTTTTCTGTGTTTCTGCAGCACGGCGCTTCTCAGGAGGACTTCATCCGCGGCAGCCGGGAGCCGAGCAGCCGGGAGCCGAGCATCCGGGACGTCGCTTATGACATCGCCAGTCAAGCTCACGTTCACCTGGAACACGTACGTACCGTACACACGTATGTGGACACATCTCAGTATGTGAAAACCACAGGCCTTTAATCTGCTGCTGGAACGGCAGAGTATCATTGAACCCTGATGTCACAGTCCAGTTTTAACTTGAAGACAATACACATATTGAAAGATTGTTTTTAACCCGGGGGGGAAACATGCAGCTTTACGACAGAAACTCAGACTTCGGTCGTGCTTTTACACGACTAAAACTAGACTAAACTTCAGTAATGAATCTCACCTTATTTACAACAGGATCTTAAATCTTATTGTTTGTGATGCGTTTCTCTTAGAGGTGAACTGGACAGTGGAGGAGTATATTTTAACCCGTGTGAAGGCTGGATGGTGTCTGCACATGTCTGTAAGGAAACAACACGTAGCAGCTGAAATATGAGAGATTTTAATAAAATACTTTTTTACTGCTCAGTAAAATGCTCTCGAGGCAAATCTCCAGCTCTGGTGGAAACTGGAAAAACTGTCCTAGTTTTATTTCTGGAAACTGTTTTTATGCTCAACGTTACGATCAGGTTGCACAGAAGATGACGTCAGTGTTGCATCTGGTGACTGAAGGTAGATTCACCTCCACAGCTGAGAGCTCTTGAACGCCTCTTAAGCCTCTTAATGGAAGCTGAAGCAGGAACAAGATGATGTTTGTGAAATTCAAATCAGCTTTCAAGTGAAAACGGCCTCCTTCTGCTAAGATGCTAATGTAGCTCTGATGAGTTTGGAGCTAATTGGTTTGGAGGTTTATTAGCTCCATTCATTTGTTTCTGTGTGGAGGCTTTTTTCATTAAGCAGCCGTCCAAACATTTTTATTTATTTTATTTTTATTATTTTTATTTATTTGAACCTTGTTTACACCAATTTAAATGTTCAAGCACATGTGATTATACTGGATGCAAACAATAAGTTTTGAGTCTTTTATGATGTGTGTATGAAGAGTGGACGTATATGCACGTTATTTCAGTCATTACGAGATCTGATATTTGAAAATATTTAAATCCATAATGATATTCATACACGGCAAAAATAAACATTTAAAACATATATTTTAGTAAGAAAAAAAACATTGATTATATATTTTTTCTCTCATTTTAACTTTGTTCCCAAACATCACGTATGTGCACGCTGACGTCTGTTAATATGCATTTAATCATGTTCAGCCTGAACACGCTAAGACGAACCTGCTCTGTCTTTCAGGCGCGATCGTTTAGTCACCAGGTCCCAGCGGCTGCGACTCCGGCCTTCCTCCAGACGGTAAGACATGAAAGAAATGCTCCTAACATGATCTGAGACACAGTCAGGATGATGATGCTTACCCGCTCTGGCTTTATAAACGCCTGATATGAAAACACTGATATCTACTTTGGAACAAGAAAGTCGCTTTTACAACAAAAAAAAGCAAGTCAAATGGTGCCTTTACGCTCGGTTAAATCAGTTTGTTCAAATAAAAGCATCTTTCTTTGCACACACACAGAAAACCTAAACGTTCACCAAGGATGAGCAGTTCTGCACCCAAACGCATTATAACTACCATCAAAAGTTAAATTGATTTCTCAAACAGCCGTTTGAAAGGTGAATATCAAGACTTTATCTACTGATAGTTTCGTAGCAGCAGCTGAAAAAGTGTTTTTTCCCAGATTGCTTATCTGTAGACAAACTGAACATAACGTCCTGGGTGAAGATGATCTCTGCTTTATTCCTTTTGATGCCTGAGTCCAGGTGAAGGTCACATGCAGCAGTTTTGATGTGTTTTCAGCGTGTTGCATGTTGACTAAAGCTGAAAACACGTCGGCTTTGTTTGCTCCACTTAAGCGTTTCTGATGAAAACACGATGAGATGTGATTATTCACTGCAGCAGTGATGATGTAAGTTGAAGGTAATCATTAAAAACAGCGATTTATATTTGGAGCATGTATGTCTGTGTCTGTGTTTCATTTCATCCGTCTGTTGGTCAAACATTGAAAAAGCAAGATGAGTTTATTTATGTCATGAAGGCGGAGCTTTAATTTAGCAGGTAGTATTTATCACAATGAGCTGTAAAGCTGAGGGCAGCTACGAGCCGAACACATGACACACTGACAGCTCATGCAGTGCTATTACACTAATGATCCTTTATAGCCACTTTAAGTAGCTGGATTTATGCTTGACTCAGATGATGCACACAGTGATGGTTCAGCGTCTGGTTTCACCCTTTTACATCACAACCAGACAGACGTAATGATTTATTACACCCAGCGTGTCTGTGTTAACACTCACAGGTCGGCTTTGTCTCGTTATCTCTCGTCTTTTATACGTTTCTCATCCGCTGTGACGGACCGTGATGATTCCTACATGTTTGTTACTGACCAGCAGGTTACCGAGTCGTCCTTCAACTGTCAATTATCTGCATCACCATCAGAAAGCTAAAAGATTTTCCAACAGCTATTCTTAAAAAAAAAAAGGCTTTTATGAAAGTTTCCCTGAGACGCTGTTAATTCAGGGACTCAGCGTCCTCATCCGTGAAGCCTTTTTTCTCATAAAAGTGAAATAGTACCATTAAAGCAGAGTGTAAAATCACACCTGTCACTCATACTTCTCTCCTCATTAAGTCTTTGACAGCAGCCTGGTGCATTTCTGTAGTAAAGACATCAGGAGACGTGTTGCCCATGCTGAAGTGGACCTGTGCAGTGCAGCAAAGGTTGTATGTGTGTTTGTGTTGTGTCTCTTCCAGCTCAGTGTGTTTGTCCACGTGAGAAACCCGACACACACACACAACGCCCCTGGTGCTTTTCTCACTGCTCTGAAAATTTAATTCAGATGAATCACAGGTTTGGATGAATATCGTCTGAACCGGTGAAGCCTGAGGGATGTGAAACGCACCGAGCGGCCTCTGCAGCTCTTACATTTCAACACAAAGATCTTTATTCATACGCTGCTCAGCCAGGTAGTGCTGCGAGAGCCTCAGGAAAAACAATACATGATCTTATACACAAAACTTTACGATGTTGTACTCCAGTTAGTTAAAAAAACTTAAAGTTACCGGCGTCTACTGCAGTCATCAGGTCGTTTCTTTGATTTGATGCCTTTTTTTAAGCAGTTAACATAGACGTTTTCTTTGTGTTAAAAGGTAAAAAAATGAAAAATGACATTTGACAAAACTCATACTAGATGCATGTTGTAGCTACAGCCAAGAAAAATGGTGACGGAAAAGACACCATAAGTCAAAAGCTTGTTATACATTAACTTACAGAATATAAATAATAATAATAATTTGTATAAATAAGTAGTGATTCTTGAGATTTCAGTCCTGGTTGCCTGATTGACAGCTTGTTTCTGGATAAATGAACTCTTCTTTGGTGGTGTTGTGTGCTGCAGGTGGTGTTGGAGGACTACCTGCAGAGGGTAAGGAGGGCAGATTTTGACATCTTCCACCCGAGCCTGCAGAAGAGAAACCCTCTCCTCCCCATCCAGCTGTACCTCCGCTCCTGGAAGAAGACTTACTGATATCCGTCCTGCAGCTCATCTCGACTACACACGAGAACACCAGAGACGCACAATAAATATTTTACTGTTGCCATAATCACTTGAATCAAGCATTTCATATTTAATTACAACAGTTCAACACTGTGATGAAATATCATGGTCTGCTGCAATTATGGTTTTAGCCTGTTTTCAACCAGAACGCTGCTGGATGGATAAGACCCTGAATGAATGAATGAAAGGAAGAAATGCAGCGGAGGAAAAGCAAAGTGACCATTCAGAGCGCGTCTCTCCACAGTAGACCACCTGCTGATGGTTTTGATGCTTATTTATTACCTTTTTAGAACATAACTGCCATAAAAAATTAAAAGTATAGAAAAAATAAAATACAAATTTTCATAGTTTTGTGTTTCATTCACTTTCTGGATTGTTTGTGTCCGTTTCTTCAACTTTTGTTTTGGACATTGATAAACAAGAAATGTCCTGATATTAATACTAGAGTATATTCTTGTCTTATGAATGTATTAATACACAAGTTGAAGTAGCCTGAAGTGTTTCTGATTGATCAGTGACGGTCAGCCGTCAAATCAAATACCTCCAAAATATTTTTAGCAGCTGGAACTAGAAATAAATTTAGTCCAAACGCTGGTTTTGTTCCTGAAATCCTCCAAACGCTTGTTGTCCAGACAATGACATCATTTTCTATTTCTAGGAGTAATAATAACACTGTAAAGATGTAAATCACCAAGAAGAAGTCGAACAGATCAGCATGCACTTTCTGTTTCCTCTTATTATTTTGTGAAACACTTTAAGAAGGAGGATTATTACGAAAGCTTAGAAACCGATGTGAGCAGTGAAACTCTCCTGAGGTGATAAATGCTGTAAATCAACATCTTGGTCATGAAAAACGATTTTTAGGTTGCGTGTTGACTTGTCCTGAAACAAAGACACTTTCTCACAGCTATCTATAGTCTGAAAGGCTGTTATTATACACTGAAATATAATATATATATATATATATATATATATATATATATAATACTAAATGGAGGGTTATTCAATTAAGAATCTGCAGGGAGTTCAGGAAGAATCTGAATCAGACATGAAGCGTGTTCAGTAATTTCATTTATGTTGTTTTATAAGCATCTGTCACAGTTTATGATGGACGCTTCATTTCCAAGCTGCCTGCTTCTTTCTGCTTTCTTGACCTGTCATGTTATTATATTTAGAAATGATGGACACTATAAAACCAGAATCATTCCTTATGCTTTATATTACAGGTCTTTTATTCTGTTAATTTCATTGTGCAGTTACACAGCAACCACTTTTATTGTTCTTATAATTACGATCCAAATTGCAAAAGTTAATCGATAAATACCTGCAAATTACTCAGAAAATGTCCAGGAAATTAGTCTAAAACTAAGCGCTCTATAAAATAAAGCTGTCACAGTTGCCATGGTAACAGGAGGACTTTAGTTATCCTTAACATCCTGTTTCCAGGGGACCAGTTTGAAATCTGCTCTGATCTGAATATATTATGAATCTTAAATTACTCACCATCAAACGTAGAGATGATCTGAATGTAATTTGTGGATTTTTGTTTGTTTATTTGTTTTGATTGTTTGCTTTGTTCCTCACATGTTTCTCCTCTGGGTGCAGAATTGATGAGACTGCAGAGGACAATATTACAATATTAACCAGAGCGTTGATATAATTCCTGTCCAAAATTCAAGAGTCAGCTCAGAGGAGCAGCATAAAAACACTGATGATGGACATGCAGGCAGGTGGCATCAAATATGGAACATGTTATATTTGAACAGGCTTGTAAAGTACATGAAGTTTCCTGCTTCACTACATCATACATACATCAGTGTACATATACGGGTCATGTGTGTTACTGTATGTTCTCCAAAGATAAATCTGATCTGTGTTAACAAAACACAAACAGAGGCGGGAGCTCGAGCCCGAGGGATCAGTCACAGCTCAAACATAAGCACACAGCAGGTCTGAAGGAAAATACAACACCTGATTAAATAAAGTCTGACGGTAGTCTGACGTTTTCTTCATTTGAGTTGCATCGATGCATCTTTTTGCATCCTTTTACTCATCAAAATGAGATTTATTTATTTTTGACTGGGTTTGATCAGATTTTTACCTCTAAACTTCTCACATGGTTTCATTTCAATAAATGTTCAAATGATCCAATATTTCTTTGTTTCTTCTTTATAATTCATCCTGTCATCATTTCTTCATGTACAAACATTTCAGGCACTAAAGATAAAGTGACGATGCTTTCAGAAATTACGCCATGAATAGATTTTATTTATCAATTAACTTGATACAAAGTTCAATAAACTGAAAAACTAAATACAATCAATAGATTCAAAATATTTAATCTTAAATCTGTCGGGTTAGAAACACATACACAGATGAAAGAGTCTATGAATAAATGAGAGCAGGTGGGCAACGGTAGTGACGGTATAATTGGGCTTGTTTGAAATGGATATTAAGGAGGAGAATGAAAAGGGAGTTTTTGTAAATTCTCTTTCTGGCCAGAGGTGCTGTGAAGCAGCTGAGGGGAGAGATGAAGGAGGTGGAGGAGGTGGAGGAGATGAAGGAGGTGGAGGAGGTGGAGGGGGAGGAGGAGGTGGAGGAGATGAAGGAGGTGGAGGAGGTGGAGGAGATGAAGGAGGTGGAGGAGATGGAGGAGATGAAGGAGGTGGAGGGGGAGGAGATGAAGGAGGTGGAGGGGGAGGAGATGAAGGAGGTGGAGGAGGTGGAGGAGGAGGAGGTGGAGGGTCCTTGATGATGAGTCTTTGTGTCACTATAAAGCTCTGCGTCTTGTGTTTAGTGTTGCTGGTGATTTCAGTTGCATCATTGTTCTGCTGCCAACGTGACCTGCCTGACATTAAAACCAACATAGGCCTGGTTGTGTGAAGGACTTAAAGAACCTGTTCCACCTCCACGGTGTTAAACTCCCCACCGACCTCCCTCCTCAACGATGGAGGACGGAGGTGCCACAGGCCTGAAATCATCTCGCTGGTTTGTCTCCTTCATGCGCGACCTTTCCTCGGGTGTATCTCAGAGAAGATGCAACCGACCCTCCGCTCCTCACGCTGAGGAGGATCCCGCTTCTTCTGGTCGATGAACGTACTTCCTTATGACGCTGGTAAAGTAATAAATGTGATAAACTGCTAAAAACTCGACAGGTGAGTGTGTAAATGAGGTGACGGGGGTTACAGATCTAAACTGTATCACGTCAGATTTAAGTTTTCAGGAAGTGCAGGATCATTTAGCATCACTTGACAGGTGCCTCGTTAGGCTTTAATTAAGTCTCAACCTGTCTGCACAGAGACCTGTAATTACCTTCTCCAACCCCGAGAGCTTTGCTGTTTACATCAGACACACCAGCTTTACACTGCAGGTTGAACACAAAGCATTAATTAGGCCGTATCTGCCTCGTCATGAGTGGAGGAGACACTTCTTCACCTCCGCAGAGTCATCAAAGCTGCTGCACCAACTTTAAAGCTGCATTTATCACGTTGTTTTCCACAAGGGGGCAGAAAAAATTCACAAACAGGTGTTTGTGTGCACCTGACGGATGTAGACAAGCAACCGCAGGAAACCAGCGAAGAAGAAACCATGTACTGTTTCTGATTCTGTGGCAGCATTCACAGTTTGAGCAGAGAAAGGTAGGAAGTCGACGATACAGAGGACCACTCGCTCGAAGCCGTCCGCCATTGTTGTTACACACACACACACACACACACACACACACATTAATTTACACGCTCTGGAGGACGTTTAGGAAAAGTTCAGTCATTGGGGGAGAAAAACGCTGTTTTAGTCTGGAACAAACAAACAGAGAAACTGATTCAGGCAGGTGTGTGACATCACTTTAAAACACAGTACAGACCTTCAGTATTTGATGTGACCTGAAGAGTAAGGAGCTGACGGACTAACAAACTAAAACAGGCTAAAAATGCTCTGTTGGTTTCTACTTTTATCCCTGCCACGCGTCCTCCAGCATCTCTTTACCTGCTCCTCCAGCTCCCAGCCTGATTACAGCTGCTCTGCTTCTTTCTGTGCTCAGTAAACATGTAAAAAGCCCCACAAAGACTGACAGTCCTCAACTGTACAAACTCCCTGTTTCACCTCCATCTCAGCGATGAGTCACCGCCTTCTGCAGAGCCGTACTAATGTTGTTGTTGACAATGAGAGGGTGCATTAGTAAACATTAAAGGCACACTGGTCACTAATGACTGACACGGCGGCACACACAAGCCAGTGTGGGAGAACGAGCTTTAATGATGAGAAGAATCTGAGTCCATGTTGTGTTCATCCTTTATAATGAGTCCCATTAAAGTATATTCACAGTGTATTGGTGTTTTTGAACATTTTTCTCCACATCATGTATGCTTTATATTACTGTGAACATTATACAAGGAGCCATATCAGAGGAGTGAAGCAGACGGAGACGAGGATGTTTTTATATATACAAGAAAAGACATGAGCTGGGATGACTATTGTCTTCTTAAAGGACAAGTGCACAGTTTTATCAGGTGTTAAAGCATCAGTCAGGTGTCCATACGAACAGTGACTGTAATCATTGCTCCTGTTCATACTGGCTGTTCAAAGATCTGCTTCAAATGTGCTTTCAGTGTCAGTGATGGAGGTTAAAATCCATTTAAAGTAGATGTGAAGCTTCTCTGAGGCTTCATCAGTGTGAGTTAGTCATATCAAGTGGATATCTGACACATTTACAGTCTGTTTAGCATCAAATTCCCTCTTTGTGTTTCCCTGTTGAGCTGTGGTGGAAGTATAGGAACAAAAAGAGGGACTTTGGCTCTAAAAACACTGTAACGTTGAAACATATCTGCTGGATTTGAAGCTTCATATTAGCTTCACATAAACTTTAAATCCATGTTTGTGGGTTTAGTCTCCATCACTTCCATTGTAAGTGTGTTATGAAGGGATCTGATGGTCAGTATGAACAGGAGGATGATTACAGCAACAAACACATGTTCACTGTTCATTTACTGACTGTTGTTTTAAGGCACACTTGAAAACCACAGTGAGGTCTTAATCTCTTCTGGCAGCTCGACCTTGTTTGAAAAACATCTAATCACAGTCTCGCTGTGCTTTTTTATTCAACACAGTCTGTTTACAGCTAATTTAATATTAATATGACGTCTGGGATAAACAGTGTAAAAGCTGTCAGCTTGTTTAGTGTCGTACCTCCAAGCGTGAAGGTTTTTACGTTTGGCTGAGGTGGAAAAGTTAAAAAACAGGAAACAGACAAAAAAAATGAACCAATAATTATCTTCATTATTGATTAAACTGTCATTTATTTTCTCCCATTATTTGATTAGTCATTGTTTGATTAGTCATTGTTTGATTAGTCTATATCTCAAAGCCAAAGACGACTTCTGATCAACAGTCCAAAAATATTCAGTTTACTGTCATAAAGGACAAATAAAAATCATTTCTTATTAAAAACAGACGAATGAACTATTCTTAAAATAGTTGGTAATTCATTTTATTTTCCAGCCTCTCGGTTTGTGTGAAATATTTTAAAATAAAAGTCTTTATGTGACTCGTTCCTGAGTAGCTTTTTTCTTCCATATTTAATATTTGTGTCAGTTTATGTCTGATTTCTTGTGACTGTGATTATTCTTTCACAGGGATCAGATTAGAAAGGTTTGGAGGAAACACCGTCAGCAGCAGCAGCCCAGCTCTACATTTAACACATGAGTGACTCGATTTCTGTGACATTTCCAAAATAAAGGAGAACATTTTGTACATGTCCTTAAGCTAAACAGGAAAAGCTGTTTGCTGAACCTTTGGAGCAGAAAGCTTGTGTTGAACGCAGCATCACAGCAGTTAAATCTGGTCGTGGCTGTTAGCTGTGAACAGGCAGAGAGGCGTCGGTGAAGCTTTAAAGCCCCTCAATAAAACCGATGTTTGATGTGTTGGTGATCCATCCAGCTACCTGCTCTCTGTAGACCATGTGACTCTATAATAATGTCACTGTCTCTCATCAGTGTATCAGGACACTTTTTTCTTTTCTGTCAATGTCTGAAATGTCATTTTCTGTCCTCTTTTCCACCATTGCTGCCTGCGGTACAGATAGTCAGGAGCTTTTATTTTGTTAGAATCAGTTGATTATTGTTATTTTGATCTTTTTTTTTATTATACCACTGTTAATTGAGGCTCATTGTTTGTCTGTCCGGCTGCAGCTTTGCTGTTTTAGCTCACGCTCAGCTCTCACAGCGTCGTTTTAAGCTGATGATATGTTTTTATGTTACTCCATATTCACCCTGGAGTAACTTGATGTGACAACAGAAAACTTTGGTTGCTCCATAACACATTAAAGGGATACTCTGGGTTTTTTCTTCACATTTGATTCATTTATTTATGAATTTGTTGACCCAGCTTGATTAAAAAGTCCCATCTGTTATAGGTTGTAGAGGCACTTACATCGATTAGACTAATCAGTCAGATTAGATTGATTGGTTGTCTGGTTAGATTATTAAACAGCCAGATTCACTTAATCTCCTCAGATGGGAATACTGAGACTGCAGCAGAGTTCAAATCCGTCAGTCTTTATTTCATCTTTAATACGAGACGTAACCTAAAGCGGAGGCCAACACATATCAGCACCATTCTCTGTGTGAGCTAAGCTAAGCTACTATGCTATTGTCTCACTGTGTTTGCATTTAAGCTGGTTAAAATACACAAGTTAAAAAGGAAAGTTACAGTTCATGTACACTGGATAAACATCTACATAGAGAAACATGGAAGACTAAAGGCTGAGTGTATTCAGCCCTCTTTAAGGACACAACACGTGACAAGTTGAACAGTATTGTTTAGCTTACTTTAAGGGCTTTTAATTATTCACATTCTTCATATAGTGTATACACATGGAGTCTTAATTTATCCTAAAGCCTCAACAGAAATAATGACATAAGTAATTAAACAGTAATGATTAAGGTCTCATTACAGTTGATCCAGTGATACGATGAGTTAGTTTCAATGAGCCGTTTGGTTACTGAGAAACAAATCATCTTGACAGAAATCTACAGTCATCGTCTAGAAATGAAATCCCGCTTTTGTCTAATCCTGTGCAAAAACTGAAGAATCAAAACTAACTAAGAATCCAGATAAATACATTTATAAACTGCATGTTTTGATGCACATAGCAACAGTAACTAGGGAGGGAAAGAACAGGAACTGTTAGTTCCATTACATCACTATGATGTCATCAACAGGTAACTTTGAAATATCAAAGAACAGGTTACCTTGATCTCCTCATCATCAAAGTTTATGTATTGTGTGAAAATATTGTATGTGACACGTGAATTTCTACATATTCAGATACGTGTATATCTGCATACCTGTGAATTTCTACATATTCAGATACGTGTATATCTGCATACCTGTGAATTTCTACATATTCAGATACGTGTATATCTGCATACCTGTGTTTGGATTTCTACATATTCACACAACTGTAAGACAGACTGCAAACAGAATGGCTGGTATTGTAACTTCAGCAGTTCGGGGAAGCTACAACTATGTATACGACATTTACTACGGGACAGAAAAGGCGAGACTGGCTGAACAGCTTGAGGAGGTAAAAAGGCAGCTCCAAATAGAAAAGAATCTCAATTCCTCTCAGACAAAACAAATCAATGAGCTCTCCGCCAAGCTGGAATCAGAGGTGAAGGACAACAACTGTATCTGGAACCAGATTGGGTATTTGACCACTGAGCTCCACAGAGAACGAGAAGAGGCAAAACAGAAGGATATACAGCACGAGACAGAGAAAAACAAAGCTAATGAAGACCTCCAACTAAGGATAGAGGAGGTCAACCAACTGAAGCAAGCTGAGTTAAATCAGAAGACAATTTCTTTAAAGCATGAAAAAGCGCTTGAAGAAATTGTGAGAGAGTATAGCCGTCTTCTTGAGAAATACAAAAAAGAGAAGAAGAATTATGGCGAGGAGATGACTGCAGCGATAAGGAAAATCAACAGCGTCGAGAGACAACTAGAGTCACAGATTGAGAACAATTCAGTACATGAATGTAAAGTGACAAAACAGAAGGAACAGCTTGACATGATGGAGAAGAAGCAAAAAGTCCTCCTTCAAGATATGGAGCACGAAAGAAAAGCTGCTGCTGAGAGGGAGAGAAACCTTCACATGGAGCTGGAAGACGTAACGTTTAAACTCCACGAAGAGGCCTCAACAAACTTTGAGCTTGTTGCTAAACTTAAGGCAGAAGATCAGGAAAAGCAGACCCTCCTCAAGGACTGTAACCAGGGGAGGATGGAGCTTGCTAAACAGTTGCAGGAAGCAGCTTACAAGAAAAAAGGGCGTCTGTTAATGCATAAGAAAGAGCTTGAGACCGTCACGGCTTCCTACAAGGAGCTCCATGACAAGCATGTCAAACTCTGTGAGAAAAACAACAGCGTCCAGAAGAAGTATGACGATGACATGAATGCAGCAACAGAGAAAATCAACAGCCTCGAGAAGCAACTAGAGTCACAGATTGAGAACTATTTAGTACATGAATGTAAAGTGACAGAACAGAAGCAACAGCTTGAGATGATGGAGATGAAGAAACAAGTCCTCCTTCAAGAAATGGAGCACGAAAGAAAAGTTGCTGCTGAGAGGAAGAGAAACCTTCACATGGAGCTGGGAGAGGTGAAAGTTAAACTCCACCAAGAGACCTCAAGAAACCTTGAGCTTGTTGCTAGACTCAAGGCAACAGAAGAGGAAAAGCAGACCCTCCTCAAGGACTGTAAGCAGGAGAAGATGGAGCTTGCCAAACAACTGGAGGAAACTAAACACCAGTTGGCTCATCAGCAGAGTCAAGACAATCTGCTGAGGGCAACGCGTGAGAAGCTCACGGCTGCTAACAATCAGGTCCACGAGGTAGCCTTTGATGTCCACCATGCATGCAGAAATGTCAAAGAGAAATGTGACACCAAGGCAGAAGAAGAGAAAACAAAAGCTGCTGTTGAGAGGGAGAAGAAACTTCACATTGAGTTGAAAGAACTGAAAGCTAAACTCCGCCAAGAGACCTCAAGAAACCTTGAGCTTGTTGCTAAACTCAAGGCTGATGAAGAGGAAAAGCAAGACCTCCGCAAAGACATGAAAGAGCTGAAGGTCAAGGTAAATAGGAAGAGGGAGGAGTCCCCTTCCACTTCATACAAACCAGAACATGTGGATGAGGAGGTGCCTTCTACTTCACATGAACACCAGGAAGAAGCTCATGTAATAGAGGAGAAAGTTCCAGAGAAAAAGAAGAAGAAGAAAAAGTCACTTGCGGCTCTTTTTGGTTTAAGAAAAAAAAAGAGACAACAAACAGAGTCTACATCCACCAATGCTAACAAATGACCCTAACCCTAACCCTTTACCCCAATCATGTCCCCTTAACCCTAACCCTTTACCCTAATCATGTCCCCTTAACCCTAACCCTTTACCCCAATCATGTCCCCTTAACCCTAACCCTTTACCCCAATCATGTCCCCTTAACCCTAACCCTTTACCCTAATCATGCCCCCGTAACCCTAACCCTTTACCCTATTCATGCCCCCTTAACCCTAACCCTTTACCCCAATCATGTCCCCTTAACCCTAACCCTTTACCCCAATCATGTCCCCTTAACCCTAACCCTTTACCCTAATCATGCCCCCGTAACCCTAACCCTTTACCCTATTCATGCCCCCGTAACCCTAACCCTTTACCCCAATCATGTCCCCTTAACCCTAACCCTTTACCCCAATCATGTCCCCTTAACCCTAACCCTTTACCCCAATCATGCCCCCTTAACCCTAACCCTTTACCCCAATCATGCCCCCTTAACCCTAACCCTTTACCCCAATCATGCCCCCTTAACCCTAACCCTTTACCCCTAATACTAACCCGCACAAAAAAAATTAAAACAAAAAAATAAAAAACAAAAAAACAAAACATGTATATTTCACAGATTGTATTCATTCATCCTGTTGAACTTATACTATTTTATTAATTTGTTTAGAATATTACTGATATTTTGCTCTCTAATCTTTATTAGTGCTTTCTTTAAAACTTTCTCTGAGTAGTTAAACGTCATCCATGAATGAGATGACAAAAACATTACTTAACCATAATGATCCATTTATTAACGCTCTTTGTGACTCAGCTATTAAAACATGTTTAAAAAAATGTAATGCAATTATTTTATTTTAAAAATGTAAACTGAAACTGTAAAGAAAATAATGTTGAATCACATGATAGCACAAAGTCTTCCCACATCCTTTCATCAAAACTGATGGTTTTCTATCCCATAATTATATAGACAAACTGGTACCATAAATTCCATAGTGTTATTAACTATGCTGTCCTCCTTAATGAAGGTTGCATTAACCACATTTATTATGAAGGGCCAGTATGAGATAAATAAGGAGTTTTTAATGTTAAATCATGCAAAGATAATCCAGTCGAGCCCCAGGACATAAATAAAGAGCTGGAAATGTGCAGAACATCCTCTTCAACCAAAGTGCTTCTGTTACTACATCAAACCCTTCATGCAGCAGCTCGGTTCAGCCTGTCTGCTGGACTCTGTGAGTGAATGTTAATTAGCCTGGCGTTGTTCTGGGTGCTGGGATGGTGTTTCTCACACAGAGCTGTTAATAAAGCGTCTTCATTAAGACGTTTCAGCGTGGTGGCTTTGTTTTTCACTCCCCTCAGAGCAGGAGGAGGGAACAAGAATGTTCATTTTATCAGACAAGAAAAACATGAGAAGTCATTCAGGAATTTATCACTCAAATGTGTTAAAATTTCATTTATATTATCAGGAATATCATTTCATGTATTATTTAATGTAGTGTAGTGTGTAGGTTAATGTACAGCTTGAAATTCGTTTTTCAGACAAACACTAATAGAATTGGTTTTATTTATCAATGCACAAATTCATTTGTGTTGTTGTTTTATTTTAAGGATTTAAAGGGGACATATTTTTATATACTGTTATGATGTCAGAGATCTACGTTAAACTTGGTCAGTTCCAAAACTCGAGGTCAACATATGTAGAAACGCTCCCTGAACGTTGAAAGCCAGGTCTCCAACTCTTACATAATATTCTTGTTATGACTGGTGTGAACGTGGACTTGAACTTTATAAAATAAATCCATTCTCTGTATGTTTCGCCTCTGCTTGCCTACCTGTCCGAGTTTACACCCAGCAGCAGGTGATATCTTGTCACTCCTGGTTCTTTAGCCTTCTCATGACCACACAGGTGATGCACAACTATAGGTGTGAAGTTCATGAAGTACAGGGACACAGTGAAGAATATGGTAAATTCATTGTTCAAGTGCTTTTCTAGTATTAACAAGCTAGCTAAAGTAACACGTTAAGCTAGCTGTAGCATCAGTTCATTACTCAGCAGTTAGCTAACCCAACAGTCTGACAACGTTACAGTCTAAACTATGGATATGAACTTAAACATTACGATAATTAATAACTAGTAAAATAACAGGGAAATGTTTTCTTACCTGATATCGCCAGGATAACAGTTAAAACGTGAAGTTCATGTTAGGAGACCACAGATCCTGACTTTTCCTCTGTCTCCATATTCCCGTTTTTGTTTTGTTGTTCTCAGATCACAATTTGTCGTGCAGATGTAAAATAATCCAGGTAAAGATCAACGTTATTAATCACGAGGGGACCGACAGAGTAGCGGTGAAGTAGTACAGCATTCAAACTGACGTACTTTCAAATGAGGGCGCGCTCAGTGCTCATTGGCCAGATTCCTGGATGACAGCCACATTGACCAATCATACTCAAAGCAACACAAGACTGATGATCTATCTAGTTACACTCTAATTTCCCAGTTTTTGGGATTAATAAAGTATATCTATCTATCTATCTATCTATCTATCTATCTATCTATCTATCTATCTATCTATCTATCCATCTATCCATCTATCCATCCATCTATCTATCCATCTATCTATTAAGATGATTTGTTTCTCAGTAACCAAACGACTCATTGAAACTAACTCAACGTATCACTGGATCAACTGTAATGAGACCTTAATCATTACTGTTTAATTACTTATGTCATTATTTCTGTTGAGGCTTTAGGATAAATTAAGACTCAATGTGTATACACTATATGAAGAATGTAAATAATTAAAAGCCCTTAAAGTAAGCTAAACAATACTGTTGAACTTGTCACGTGTTGTGTCCTTAAAGAGGGCTGAATACACTCAGCCTTTAGTCTTCCATGTTTCTCTATGTAGATGTTTATCCAGTGTACATGAACTGTAACTTTCCTTTTTAACTTGTGTGTTTTAACCAGCTTAAATGCAAACACAGTGAGACAATAGCATAGTAGCTTAGCTTAGCTCACACAGAGACATTTTAACAACATAAAAGTACCAAATCCACCTCTTTCTCTCACCATGAACAACAGTGACAGAAGAACAATTATCAACATGTTGTGAGAAACACCATCCCAGCACCCAGAACAACGCCAGGCTAATTAACATTCACTCACAGAGTCCAGCAGACAGGCTGAACCGAGCTGCTGCATGAAGGGTTTGATGTAGCAACAGAAGCACTTTGGTTGAAGAGGATGTTCTGCACATTTCCAGCTCTTTATTTATGTCCTGGGGCTCGACTGGATTATCTTTGCATGATTTAACATTAAAAACTCCTTATTTATCTCATACTGGCCCTTCATAATAAATGTGGTTAATGCAACCTTCATTAAGGAGGACAGCATAGTTAATAACACTATGGAACTTATGGTACCAGTTTGTCTATATAATTATGGGATAGAAAACCATCAGTTTTGATGAAAGGATGTGGGAAGACTTTGTGCTATCATGTGATTCAACATTATTTTCTTTACAGTTTCAGTTTACATTTTTAAAATAAAATTATTGCATTAAATTTTTTTAAACAAGTTTTAATAGCTGAGTCACAAAGATCATTAATAAATGGATCATTATGGTTAAGTAATGTTTTTGTCATCTCATTCATGGATGACGTTTAACTACTCAGAGAAAGTTTTAAAGAAAGCACTAATAAAGATTAGAGAGCAAAATATCAGTAATATTCTAAACAAATTAATAAAATAGTATAAGTTCAACAGGATGAATGAATACAATCTGTGAAATATACATGTTTTGTTTTTTTGTTTTTTATTTTTTTGTTTTTATTTTTTTTGTGCGGGTTAGTATTAGGGGTAAAGGGTTAGGGTTAAGGGGGCATGATTAGGGTAAAGGGTTAGGGTTAAGGGGGCATGATTGGGGTAAAGGGTTAGGGTTAAGGGGGCATGATTGGGGTAAAGGGTTAGGGTTAAGGGGACATGATTGGGGTAAAGGGTTAGGGTTAAGGGGACATGATTGGGGTAAAGGGTTAGGGTTACGGGGGCATGAATAGGGTAAAGGGTTAGGGTTACGGGGGCATGATTAGGGTAAAGGGTTAGGGTTAAGGGGACATGATTAGGGTAAAGGGTTAGGGTTAAGGGGACATGATTGGGGTAAAGGGTTAGGGTTAGGGTCATTTGTTAGCATTGGTGGATGTAGACTCTGTTTGTTGTCTCTTTTTTTTTCTTAAACCAAAAAGAGCCGCAAGTGACTTTTTCTTCTTCTTCTTTTTCTCTGGAACTTTCTCCTCAATTACATGAGCTTCTTCCTGGTGTTCATATGAAGTAGAAGGCGCCTCCTCATCCACATGTTCTGGTTTGTATGAAGTGGAAGGGGACTCCTCCCTCTTCCTATTTACCTTGACCTTCAGCTCTTTCATGTCTTTGCGGAGGTCTAGCTTTTCCTCTGCATCAGCCTTGAGTTTAGCAACAAGCTCAAGGTTTCTTGAGGTCTCTTGGCGGAGTTTAGCTTTCAGTTCTTTCAACTCAATGTGAAGTTTCTTCTCCCTCTCAACAGCAGCTTTTGTTTTCTCTTCTTCTGCCTTGATGTCACATTTCTCTTTGACATTTCTGCATGCATGGTGGACATCAAAGGCTACCTCATGGACCTGATTGTTAGCAGCCGTGAGCTTCTCACGCTTTGCCCTCAGCAGATTGTCTTGACTCTGCTGATGAGCCAACTGGTGTTTAGTTTCCTCCAGTTGTTTGGCAAGCTCCATCTTCTCTTGCTTACAGTCCTTGAGGAGGGTCTGCTTTTCCTCTTCTGTTGCCTTGAGTTTAGCAACAAGCTCAAGATTTCTTGAGGTCTCTTGGTGGAGTTTAACTTTCACCTCTCCCAGCTCCATGTGAAGGTTTCTCTTCCTCTCAGCAGCAACTTTTCTTTCGTGCTCCATTTCTTGAAGGAGGACTTGTTTCTTCATCTCCATCATCTCAAGCTGTTGCTTCTGTTCTGTCACTTTACATTCATGTACTAAATAGTTCTCAATCTGTGACTCTAGTTGCTTCTCGAGGCTGTTGATTTTCTCTGTTGCTGCATTTATGTCATCGTCATACTTCTTCTGGACGCTGTTGTTTTTCTCACAGAGTTTGACATGCTTGTCATGGAGCTCCTTGTAGGAATCCGTGACGGTCTCAAGCTCTTTCTTATGCCTTAACGAACGCCCTTTTTTCTTGTAAGCTGCTTCCTGCAACTGTTTAGCAAGCTCCATCCTCCCCTGGTTACAGTCCTTGAGGAGGGTCTGCTTTTCCTCTTCTTCTGCCTTGAGTTTAGCAACAAGCTCAAAGTTTGTTGAGGCCTCTTCGTGGAGTTTAAACGTTACGTCTTCCAGCTCCATGTGAAGGTTTCTCTCCCTCTCAGCAGCAGCTTTTCTTTCGTGCTCCATTTCTTGAAGGAGGACTTTTTGCTTCTTCTCCATCATATCAAGCTGTTCCTTCTGTTTTGTCACTTTACATTCATGTACTGAATTGTTCTCAATCTGTGACTCTAGTTGTCTCTCGACGCTGTTGATTTTCCTTATCGCTGCAATCATCTCCTCGCCATAATTCTTCTTCTCTTTTTTGTATTTCTCAAGAAGACGGCTATACTCTCTCACAATTTCTTCAAGCGCTTTTTCATGCTTTAAAGAAATTGTCTTCTGATTTAACTCAGCTTGCTTCAGTTGGTTGACCTCCTCTATCCTTAGTTGGAGGTCTTCATTAGCTTTGTTTTTCTCTGTCTCGTGCTGTATATCCTTCTGTTTTGCCTCTTCTCGTTCTCTGTGGAGCTCAGTGGTCAAATACCCAATCTGGTTCCAGATACAGTTGTTGTCCTTCACCTCTGATTCCAGCTTGGCGGAGAGCTCATTGATTTGTTTTGTCTGAGAGGAATTGAGATTCTTTTCTATTTGGAGCTGCCTTTTTACCTCCTCAAGCTGTTCAGCCAGTCTGGCCTTTTCTGTCCCGTAGTAAATGTCGTATACATAGTTGTAGCTTCCCCGAACTGCTGAAGTTACAATACCAGCCATTGTGTTTGCAGTCTGTCTCACAGTTGTGTGAATATGTAGAAATCCAAACACAGGTATGCAGATATACACGTATCTGAATATGTAGAAATTCACAGGTATGCAGATATACACGTATCTGAATATGTAGAAATTCACAGGTATGCAGATATACACGTATCTGAATATGTAGAAATTCACAGGTATGCAGATATACACGTATCTGAATATGTAGAAATTCACGTGTCACATACAATATTTTCACACAATACATACACTTTGATGATGAGGAGATTAAGGTAACCTGTTCTTTGATATTTCAAAGTTACCTGTTTATGACATCATAGTGATGTAATGGAACTAACAGTTCCTGTTCTTTCCCTCCCTAGTTACTGTTGCTATGTGCATCAAAACATGCAGTTTATAAATGTATTTATCTGGATTCTTAGTTAGTTTTGATTCTTCAGTTTTTGCACAGGATTAGACAAAAGCGGGATTTCATTTCTAGACGATGACTGTAGATTTCTAAATTAATAAATGCTGCTGATTTTTTATTTTTTTCTATTGCATTCTATTTTATTTTACTATGTTAATTTGTCTTGGTTGTTCTTTTTATTTCATTGTTTATTTCACTATCTATCTATCTATCTATCTATCTATCTATCTATCTATCTATCTATCTATCTATCTATCTATCTATCTATCAATAGACTAACTCAACGTATCACTGGATCAACTGTTATGAGAACTTAATCATTACTTTTTAATTACTTATCTCATTATTTGAGCAAAACATAAAATAACAGGCAATTATCCTAATTTTACATACATTTGCAGGAACTGGGAAAATACTGTATAATTATTATAGTAATTTTCCTGTAAAAAACAGAAAATAACTGTCGTTTGTCATTATTGGAATAACACATAAAATAACAAGCAGATTGTTAATTTACAGATAATGTCTGTCATTTTACTGTTTTTAATTCTATTTTTTAAAAATGGGAAAATTATTGTAAAATTTAGGGTAATTTACTTTAAAATTAGTTTTCTTTTTTTTACTGTGCATATATAAATGTAATTTGTAGGAGACATAGTTGATGTGAAATGGGACAACTACAGTCATCCACAGCAGAAGACAAAGTGGTCTTTACATCAGACCACAGACAGAGTACGAACACCTGCAAGCCAGAAATGGGTAAAGTGGTAAAGGGCACACAGGGCAGGAAAACATAAGAGGACAGAGGAGTCTTAGATGTGACATTCAGACTTTCTGCTGTCGAGACTCACTGTCAGATCAGTGCTGTGATTCATGCTAAGCAGCAGACAGCAGCAACCCCGGGGCGCCTGAAAGACCAGACACTGCAGGTGGACGATGTGAAGTGGGGAGATAAAAGCTGCAGACTGAGCAGCGTCTCACCTCAGTTCCTTATGCAGGTAACGCCGGCGACGTCTGTGATGGCACACTGAACTCTGCCAAGTATTGTGCCATTCTCAAATCCCATATGCTTCCTTCTGTATGTGCACTGTTCCCATTGAGGTCAAAACTGGACGTTTCAACAACATAAAGCTCCCTTTGTGTCCTTGGACATGAACCCCACTGAAAATCTGTGGTGGATTATCAAAAGGTCTGTTTCAAAGCGTAAACCAAAGAATTGAGAAGAATTCAAAGCAGTTATCCGAGAAGGATGGGATAAGATGACCCCTCAGCAGTGTGAAAGGCTCGTCATGTACCCGAAAAAATTAATTTGTTATTTGTTGACTTTGATACCAACAATGTTAATAACTGACACATTGAAACTGTCAATAATTTAGTTTTGTTAATTATATATATATATATATATATATATATATGTGTGTTGATGAGTCATCTCGGTCTCAGTTGCAATCTTGGGCTCACGAAGGCCTGTAGTTTGAACTTTATACTGCTGGTACCATTCAGCCCGGTGCACAGCTGAGGCTGATGGGAATGTGGGCTATTTATCGTTGTGATTCAGCTCCAACATGTACGGATGGATGTGAGAAGTTGACATTCGGAGTAAAGAAGGAGAAACAGAAGTGAAATCCTGCTACTATAGTTTGTTTACGTCGCCTCCGGAGCTGCAGGAAGCTTCCTGAAGCTGACCAATCAGAACAGAGTATACAAATAAACAAACTGTAAGCACACAAATGATATGTGCAGAATATGTCCTCTTCAAAAATAATAATGATAATAGATATGGTCATGACTGAAATATCACTTGTTGTATAACTGTTCTTCCATTAAGACATAAGATAAGACATAGATAGAAACAAGAATAAATGAATGCTTAATACGTATAGTTATGATAACTCATATACACTAATCATAAAGTGTTGCTGTTGTTTAAATCAGCTGCTGTTTTCTTTTTTTTTCTTTTTTTTGAGCTGCCACTAAGACCTGGGTTAAAACTGGGTGCTTTGACTTTCACAACAAAACCTGCAGCTCACAGTGACAGAAAACTCTTTGTTGACCAGATGAAAGTGTTTTGACATCTAAAAAATTCCATTTCAAGTTTAGCAAAATGTCATGTTTGGTTTTGGCAGTAAACAGTGAAAACAGGCCAACTGTGATTTTGTTTTGCCATCGCAGACTGTCTCTGTTCTCTCTGTTCTGTCCATCTGCCTCACTCCTCCTCCTCCTCCTCCTCCTCCTCCTCTTCTCCTCCTCTTTCTACAGTCTGGAGTTTCAGTCCATACGTTTTTTTCCCTCCAATCTGTGACTCACTGCTGTTGGCACGGCTGGAAGAAATATCTTCCACATTTACTATTTGCTCTCGAGTATCTTCTATAAGTTAGAGGTGGTTCAGTCGAGTATCTTCTATAAGTTAGAGGTGGTTCAGTCGAGTATCTTCTATATGTTAGAGGCGGTTCAGTCGAGTTAGAGGCGGTTCAGTCGAGTATCTTCTATATGTTTGAGGTAGTTCAGGCGAGTATCTTCTATATGTTAGAGGTGGTTCAGTCGAGTATCTTCTATAAGTTAGAGGTTGTTCAGGCGAGTATCTTCTATATGTTAGAGGTGGTTCAGTCGAGTTAGAGGTGGTTCAGTCGAGTATCTTCTATATGTTAGAGGCGGTTCAGTCGAGTATCTTCTATATGTTTGAGGCGGTTCAGTCGAGTATCTTCTATATGTTAGAGGTGGTTCAGTCGAGTATCTTCTATATGTTAGAGGTGGTTCAGTCGAGTATCTTCTATATGTTTGAGGTGGTTCAGTCGAGTATCTTCTATATGTTAGAGGTGGTTCAGTCGAGTATCTTCTATATGTTAGAGGTAGTTCAGTCGAGTTAGAGGCGGTTCAGTCGAGTATCTTCTATATGTAAGAGGCGGTTCAGTCGAGTATCTTCTATATGTTAGAGGAGGTTGAGTCGAGTTAGAGGCGGTTCAGTCGAGTATCTTCTATATGTAAGAGGCGGTTCAGTCGAGTATCTTCTATATGTTAGAGGCGGTTCAGTCGAGTTAGAGGCGGTTCAGTCGAGTATCTATTATATGTTAGAGGTGGTTCAGTCGAGTATCTTCTATATGTTAGAGGTGGTTCAGTCGAGTATCTTCTATATGTTTGAGGTGGTTCAGTCGAGTATCTTCTATATGTTAGAGGCGGTTCAGTCGAGTATCTTCTATATGTTAGAGGTTGTTCAGTCGAGTATCTTCTATATGTTAGAGGTGGTTCAGGCGAGTATCTTCTATATGTTAGAGGTGGTTCAGTCGAGTATCTTCTATATGTTAGAGGTGGTGCAGTCGAGTATCTTCTATATGTAAGAGGCGGTTCAGTCGAGTATCTTCTATATGTTAGAGGTGGTTCAGTCGAGTATCTTCTATATGTAAGAGGCGGTTCAGTCGAGTATCTTCTATATGTTAGAGGCGGTTCAGTCGAGTATCTTCTATATGTTAGAGGCGGTTCAGTCGAGTATCTTCTATATGTTAGAGGCGGTTCAGTCGAGTATCTTCTATATGTTAGAGGCGGTTCAGTCGAGTATCTTCTATATGTTAGAGGCGGTTCAGTCGAGTATCTTCTATATGTTAGAGGCGGTTCAGTCGAGTATCTTCTATATGTTTGAGGCGGTTCAGTCGAGTATCTTCTATATGTTAGAGGCGGTTCAGTCGAGTATCTATTATATGTTAGAGGTGGTTCAGTCGAGTATCTTCTATATGTGAGAGGTGGTTCAGGGACGAAAGCGTCCTGATGATCCTCTGAAGACATCACAGGTTCAATTCAATCCTAGTCAGAGAAAGAAAAGTGAGCCAATAATCAATTTCCTCTGTTCTACATTTCTGTGCTTGCATCTTTGCAGGCCGAATGTTTTCTATTTTTGGGCACAATAAGGTCTCATCTAGCCAGACTTTGGTGAATAGGTGGACCATTTAGTTTCATATTTTGCATATTATTGGTCATATTTGAGCTACATTTAGCTAAATTGGAAGGTCTGGTTTGCTCCTCGTTCAGTTGAATGGAGATGAAATCATGTGACTTTTTTAGACTTTCCAAATGGTAATGTCATGGAGGTTGTGACGCTCAGAATTACAGCCGTTCCTTTTCTATGACAAATTGATCCTTTCTGGGGGCTCGGTACCTAAAAGCATCAGAACTAGTGAAACTAAAAATAGTCTGATGACAGTTTGTGACGCTGTATTACGTTTAAATAGCAGAAAATGAGTAAAAGTTAAATTTATTGAAAAAGCAAACATTTTTAATTCTGACATATTTATGTGTAAATCTAGTTTGAAACATTTCTAAATAATTAGAATTATTTACTAGTTTTTCACATATACATTATGTGAATATATTACATTATGTTGTGTCTGTATGGAGACAAATGAAAAACCAAAAAAACGATACGGGACGAGAGCATTCAGCAAATATCTTGAAAGACGCGTTGGCCACCACCGGCTGTTCTGGAGGTCATGTGACCCATTTGTACATCCAAATACATCTTTATGTACGACACTTGTTGAATCAGAAGGCAGATTTTGTTTGTATCATGTTTTAATGGGTATATATATTACAACCATTTCACAGACTGAAACAGGCCTGAAACATTACACAGAATAAGACGAATCCCCACAATGAAGGACAATTATTATCCAACATTTGTGATCTGAAAGCTTCCCATGCTTAACAATGTAGAAAATTTTACTTTAACAACAGCAATCCATGAGACATGCAGACTCTTAGTGAGACTCACAATGTGTGTTGGATTTTGTGCAATAAACAAATGTCTAAATGATGCTCAGGTTTGTCTGCAGACTTTGGTGCTTGAGTGTTTTCTTTTTAGGTTTTGGTTGTGTCTTTTCTCTGGAAAGGCATGAGGAGCTTGTGTGCACGGAGCCTGAACTTCTGATCCCACACGCTGTAAATAATCACATTCCAGCAACTGTTGGTGGCCAAAATCCAGAAGGCGAAAAAGGAAAAGTTGCACCACTTATTTCCTAAAACGTTCCCCACCACAAAGACGGCGATAGGCGTGAACGATGCAGTGAAGGCCACCGTCAGCGTGCCGATGGTTTTGGCTGCCTTGATGTCAGAGAACGTAGGCTTGTTGGTGCTTTGGCACTCGGTCTCCGCCAGGTGTTTCCTGCGCCTCGAGTGCTGCCTGATGCTGGACAGAGAAATGATGTTAATGACCACGGTGCCGCCAAGGAGGGTGAAGTCAAAAGCAGGGAAAAGGAGGAGGATGTTCCAGGCCTGGCTAGGAAACTCGCCGATGGTCCCCAGAGCGTAATTACACATCCGGCTGCAGGAGTTGTACTCCAGAGCGATCTCGCTGCTGAAAACCATTGGAGACACGGCCAAGAAGAAACTTCCCACCCAGGAGAGAATGATGAGGATCGTGGTCCTTTTACGTGTTATCACAGAGTCTTTATGCAGCGGTCTCAACACGGCGATGCTGCGCTCGATCGTCAGCAGGAAGATGGTGGTGATGGAGACCAAAGTGCACCCAGCGAAAATAGGACCGATAATGTTGCACGGGTGGAAACTCACAGACTGCGAGTTGTATGAAGTCCACTCCGGTGCAGAGTCGGTCACCATAAGATAGACCTCAGCGTAGACTGACAGCGGCACCACAAATATCCCCACCGCGACGTCGGCCACAGCGAGGGATGCCTTCAGGTAGCCCTGTGGCGTGTGGAAGTGTTTGGTCCCCAGCACCACCGCCAGGGTCACCAAGTTCCCGAACAAGATGGCGAAGATCAACAGCACCATGAAGAGCACCATCAGGATTTTGTTGGCCAGCGTACAGCAGCACACGGTGCAGTGTGCCGGCTCAGTTCTGTCCAACATGGTCGGCGTGCTGGTCTCAATCATTGGATAAACTGATGCTGCACGTTTACATCATGACCTGTAATACAAACATAGAGCGACGTCACGATGGATCATTACAAATACAGCAACAAGCGATTTAAATAAGCAAATATCTGGTTCTTTGATCAGAAATGTCAACGATAGAAGCTTGTGGACATAAAAACTTAAGTTAACTACAACTCCCAAGATGCATTTCACCAAGAAACATGCAATTAATTAAGCTTCAAATAGCAGTTTTGTGAGCGAACAGAAGATATATATTAAACTCTTGAGAAAACTGAAAACACAACGTACAAACTACAAAAAAAGATTAATAATAATAAATACACAGTATGTAAACAGAAAATGTACAAATACAAATGTGCAAAAAGTAATGTACATGGTAGAAATATGCAAATTAGATTAACAGTAATTTAACAGTAAGATAGCAGGAGTGGCGTATATATAGCAGTAGTTATATATATATATATATATATATATATAGCAGTAGTTATATATATATATATATGTATATATATATATATAAGCTCTTGGCGTTCAGTGCAGCACTTAGTCATTGTGAGGCTGAGTTTGGTGCTCCTCTGGGCAGAACCAGAACCCCGTGTCGAGGTTGGGGCACGTTGTCCATGATGAAGAGGAGTTTTGACAACATCCTCCTTTCTGTGACTAAACGCCGCCGGTCCAACTGCAGCCCGAGGACCGAGCTGGCTTCTGCCCGGCAGAAAATGGTGCTGATTTATAGTAATATTGAGAATTCAGTCGCGTAAATATAATATAATAAAATGTGCAGCCAGATATGATTGTGATTGTATTGTTTAGGAGATGTGACAACAAAACAAACAAGAAAAATTAAATTAAAGGGTCAGTCTGGTGATTTTCTTTATTTTTTTTTCTATATTTTTGACATCAGTATGAAGTCAGGAAGAAGCAGCTCAGTTTGAGTTTGGACATTTTCCTGATTATAATGTACAAGGTAGAAACTTCCTGTGTGGTCGTTTACATGGAGGACTCCTCCATATTATGTCAAGGATGTGACATCATGTGACGTCCTGATGGGTAAACAGACCTGGCTGTGCTTTGCTCATCCACATGATAGATGGATACTACTCACTCCAGCCACAGAGGTGACGCCATAATCTGCTGGACAGCTGTAGTAGTAAATAAAACCCAGCTGGCAAACAACAACAACAACAAAAAGATGGTTCCTGAACAGCATTAGGTCATCTAAATACCACGAGGCTCTTTAAAGGGTTAAAGTTACACACCATAGAGATTAAACATGTCAAGTTAAAACCTCCCACATGTCCTGCATACATGATAATTCATAAGCAGCACACATTATACACATTATAATGTGTGTTTGTGTGCACTCATAAGGGAATGAATGACACAGTGAAGCACACAGTTGTAATATAATATAAAATGTCTTTATAGGAGAAGTTATAATCATTTAAATATTATATATTATGTGTGCATTGGTTGTTTTGTTGGAGGCTCATGTTGGGACAGAAACGCAGATGTGCTGCCCTGTCATTACTTATCTGGACTCTCACTTTCTGATGCTGTGTCCTGCAGCTTTTCTCCCTGTATATCCATATATCCATCTACAGCGCGCAGCCATGCAGAAACCTGCCTCAGAAAAGCAGACAATAATCCTCGGGATGCAAATCCATGAAAAAATCACAACCTATAAACATTGACCATGTTCCCAGCCTGTAAACATGTATTTAACACGCAGATATTAAAACAGTCGCTGTTTGGGTTTTTTTAGGATGATATATTTATGGAGCGGCTGTAGCGCACAGATTCAAACCCTCTTTAAAAACTGATATTACTAAAGGAGACCAACTCATACAGTGTGTCAGTCTCCAGACTCACATATTCACTCATATATGATTAATGTCGCAGTGAACTTTACTCACTTTGAGCTTTAAATGCTCTTCAAGACGCAGAAGGCAGTGATCCGTGGAGCAGCATCTCCCTGCTGAACATCCGCGCAGCAGGTTCCCGCTGCAGATTAAATCATCCCGCAGTCCTCAAGATGAAACCGGAGAAGAAAAAGAGTCCATAACCCAGAGGAGAAGCGGAGGAGTCTCCTGGATCCGCGGAGCAGGGCGCTGCGCTCTCTGCTCTGCTCTGGAGAGACGTTCAAGTGTCTCCTCCGCTGGTTCCTCCATTGGCTGAGGATGCTGATGACAGAGGACCCCCACCCTCCCCCTCCTCCTCCTCCTCCTCCTATAGTATGAAGCCTGCTGAACACCAGGACGTGGGTATCTGAGGATGAGGATGGTATATATATATATATCAAGTGCTTTAATTATCTGTCTGGCTGCAGACTTTCCCAACATCCTTTAAAAGTCCAATTTCTTGTTTTTCATCATTTTACAGTTGGATGTTAACTGGAGGAATTCGCTCTCAGCTCCTCCAGTTGCAGGTTTGACATCTCAGAAAAAGAAAGATTTGTTGTATTTTATTAACAGTAAAGATTAGAGGTTGATAGAAGACAGACAGAGGTAATAAAATCCAGCTTGAACCAGGGACATTTAGTCCTAATGATGATGATTCTCTGTAGGTTCATCACTACAAGCTGCACCAACACATTACAACACAGGTTCTGGTGTGCATAACCACACTGACAAGAAACCAGAAAAACACGACGTCTTCTTCGTCTTCATGAGTCTTTACTGCTTCTCTGTATTTGTGAAATTATTTTGAATCAAATCACATTTATTGTTGCGCTGCTGAAACGTTATCGGATCAAAACCGGATTAAAGGATCAAAATCGATGCAGCAGAACCAGAGATTTCTTCTTCTTTATTAATTCTTTATTCTTCTTTAATTATAAACCAGATGCATCAAACTCTGTAGATTTATAACAACAATGTGTTTATGCACAAAGCCAGAAATAAAGTAAGAAGCATTGCATCAGTCTCATGTCTACTCCTACAATCAGCCATAAATGGATGAAAACACACCTTTAATCACTTCACTCACTTCCTGCTCCACCTGTGTTCACACCTGTCAATGCTTTTTAAATTATCTATTTATTTGGGGGCTTTTTATGCCTTAATTGGTGGGCGAGTTTCTGGAGACTCTTTCTACACATCTAACACCTGGAAACACACAGTGAAGTTTATCTTTCACTGTTGCTTGTCCTGTCAAACCACTGAGACACTTTCCTCAAACCTCAAACTGCAGCAGCCCAACTGTAGTAAACACTGCTTGTGTAGTAGTGTTTTGTAGTAATAGTATTTTTTTCCTGCACTGGCAGCATTGGACAAAACAAAAGCATAATCCCGTGCTTCTCTGTGTGCGGTGGGTAATCCTTAATCCAGGGGTCACGGCGGGCGCCTCGGGTCCGATGGTGAGTTTGTTTCTGGAGCTTAAATCAGACGGAGAACAGCACGAAACCTGTCAGCTGCTTCTTCTCAGGATTTGTTTTCAAATTAAAAGACCCTCTCATCATTTGGCTACCAGTCTGAAGATTAAAGGGGAATTTCACCCTGATTTTCTTCCTAAATTAATATTTTAAGTATAGTAAGATAACATATATATATCTCATCCCCAATGGGAAATTTGTCTTGGGCGAATGTGTTACATCATACAAGCTGCAAAATACACTATTGCACTCCTACTACATAGAAAACATCAATACTGCTTTTATAAAGTTAAAAAACAAACAGTTGGATGTGGTGTCACTACAGTAACATGCTAATAGTGTTTAATCCACAGATCCTTCATGTTATCCTTGAATCTCCCCCAGCAGTTTATTTCTTGCTGAACATGAACATGAACATGAACATGAACATGAACATGAACATGAACATGAACACTGTCGCTGTTCAACAGACACCTGATTTAAAACACATGATGAAGTGAAAACAGTTCAGACTGCTTCCTGTTTCCAGTTTGGTCTTTTGTCATTTATTTTTGTTGTTTTAAGACACTTTTTTTGTGTCTTATTGTGAACTTGTGAACTTCTCCTTTAAATAGTTTTATGCTTTAAACATATTATTTATTCCATATTGTGTATCTGCTTGTTTCATCACCTGTTTTGAAGCTGTACATTTATCTTCAGACAGATAATCAGCTTTATATTCATTTAAGATAAAGTCTTTACTATCATGGTTTTATTCTCCATCTCTTTATTCTTCATCTCTGTTTGTCCCCTCCAGACATGTTTGAATTCATCTAAAATACTCATCTTTGACTAATATTTATGTCTGAGATTCAAATACCTCCTTAAAAACTGAATGAAGGACAAATCCAGAATCTGTAACTCTGCAGATGATAAAAAAAAAAAAAATCAGCTAAATTTCAAAGTTTAAGTGTAGGAGAAGATGTCTCCTGCTTCTCTGTAAAGTCCAAACCCAAACCAGCTTTTATCCCCTCGACACATCCACAACCTCCAGTCGTGAGTCTGCATCGGTGCAGGAAGTTCATGGATGAAACAACATAAATGAAAGAGGAGCGTCTTTACACTTTGTCAAGTATGTTAGCTCAAGCTAACTTTATAGTCTCAATCAAAATCTCAGATAAAAATGAGGAAAACATCACTTTGTACTGAAGAAAACCTCCAGATAGTCTCATATTTATGTCTGGTTTGGTGTTAGATATTATATGTTGTGTCTATCTGTTGCCGCGGCGACGGCTACTTCCTTGTGGTATCCCATAATTTTGCCATCCATTTAGAAAACAACTTTACAGTCAAATCAAAAGCAACATGTAGCATCAGCATTGTGTAAAACATGATTAGCTCTGTCTCTACTCATGTCTCTACAGTCACAGCAGCTCATTTATTATCAGTCACGTTTAATTTCAGTAAAAATATGGAAATAATGATTCAATCCTCCTGAAAAAAACTCTATTTAAGAAACAGAAGAGTGTGACGGGTTTGATTTCCTTTCACTGCTTCCCTCTTTGTCTGCGTGAAAAGATTAAAGTGTTTCAGGCTCTGCTGCTTTCTTCCTCAGAAAAAGCTGCTGAATTCAATGCAAATAAACGCCTCCTCCTCTTCCTCCACATCCTCATCATCAGAGAGAGAAACGCTGCTCTGTCAGCTCATTATGCTTTTCATTTAAAAGTCAAGTAGGCATATAGAAATGACAAGAGCCTGATGATAGTCAGTTTAGATAGAAACCATCATTTGTCCTTGTTTTTACGTGTAGTTTTTCCCGTTATACAAGTGCTGACAAAAACGTTCAATAAATGTAAATATAATAAGAGCATCTGTTTAAACTTCATATTTAATTCAGTATATTCCTCTTCCTCCTCTTCCTCTTCCTCTTCCTCTTCCTCTTCCTCTTCCTCTTCCTCTTCCTCTTCCTCTTCCTCACGGTGCTATGTATGTGAAGAGCTCTGATGACCTTTGACCTCTGAAGTTCAGAGCCTCTCGGGGGCGTTCGGGTCTGTCTGGAGTAAAACAGAACCAAGAAGCACTGTGTTGTGTTGTGTTGTGTTGTAATAATTTGCAGGTTAAAGTTAAAACTGAGCTAATTGGGTATTTTTTAATCATCAGGTTGATTACAGGTGAGCTTTAGGAGTCTTCACTGGATCAATCAGACTCCCTGATGGTTTAAAAACGCCTGCATGGTCTACAGTGTACAGAATATCACAAACCACACAGGAGCCTTTAACCTTTCAACAAGTGGATGAAATGTCAAGAAGAGCATCAGAAGAGGATCCGTCTCCCAGGACGGACAGGAAGTAGATGAAATCACACAGACAGGCTTATTGATCGATTGATAACATGAAGAATCTGATCAGAAGGACATCAGGTAACGTCCAGGTGCTGCTACAGACAGAATAGGACCTGAGCATGTGACACACACACACACACACACACACACACACAGATTTTTTTCCACGCTGCATTGATATTAAAGTTGTACTACACAGCTGTAGTTTAGTTGTAGCATCTCTGTGAAAACGAAGAACTCACGAGACACAAAGTTGAAGCAACAGAAGCTGAGATATCCTGAAGGTTTAAATTTTAAATACAACAGACCTACTTTACCCACAATGCACCTAGAAGCAGCGTCTCAGTACAAACATAACAGTTTATAGGGTTCATTGCTGCAGCACTTATTTGCTTTTGTACGGAGACACACGGACACAGACGCTGGAAACGCAGGTTTGAGTTAAAGCTGCAATCAGATAAACGAGAACGAGACCATGTGACCAATGATTGCTGTGCTGCAGTTACATAAACATATTTATTTCTTTATATATATATATATTTTTGACTCATGACGTCATATTTCTAAAATCCTGGTAATGTTTCTGAAGACACCTGAACCGTTACGTATCTGTTTGGACTTTTAGTTTGATATTAATCATAATCAGAGTGTTAAAAGGTGTATTCTGGATCACATAATTAACATCCGTTTACTTACATAAACATAAAACATAAATAAAAACAGTAACGTTGCTGCTCAGTCAACTAATTTAATTTTGCTGGACAGAAAATATCATGATCCCTTAAATATGTTCATACTTCTGCTGCATATATTTGACATTGTGAGCTGTTTATGCGTGTATGGTCATCACACCACAAGCTGCTGCATATAGATTAAGTTTAACCTTTAAATATGAGACTAAAATCAGCTGTAATGCTCAGAGAAATTAATCCATAAAGCTAGAGCACTATTTAGCTGGATTTGTGCCTCTTGGTCGTGGCGTACATACGTCTGGTGACTGAATCTCTACTCCAGCTGTTTTACATCAACAGACCATGCAGAAAGATAGAAAGTGTTTAGCAAATGCAAATATATTCAAGAGGACTTGACAGGACTGCATAATAAGTCCAGCTAAGTCACCCTGGTTCATGGAAATACGTTTTATACATGATACCATACAATTATGTCTGTTATGACCTTAAAGAGGTTGTGCAGCTCAAACATAATGACTTGAGATAATGTGAGGCTCCATGAGAAATGACTGGATGAGTCTCCTCATATTTCACTGAAATATCTTTTACTGTTTTTATTCTTTATACTGGAGAGTTTCAGGTCAGCTGAACATGACTGAAGATGACTGAAGATGACTGACAGTCTGCAGCCATGGCGACTCTGACGCCGTGCTTAAGTTTAAGTTTATTTAATTTTATTTGTATTATATCAGAAAAAAAAGGTCCAGAAAAACAACAAAAACGGTTACATCTGTATATTTTGTGAACTGTGACTTTTGTGCCAATCCATCCAGTAGATGTTGAGATATATCCCTGAATAAAGGTTTGACCTGCTGGTGGCACCATGAGAGTCTTTAAAGCAAGACAGTTTGAATTTACAGACCGCTGCTGCAACCGGCGCCAGTTATTAAAATCTGACCCCGACATGACTCCAATATGCTCAATGAACCAGACAGGAACATTTTTACAAATTATTAACATCAAACCGGCATTGAGAAGAGGGCCAGAGACCAATCTGAAGCTTTAAATGCCTCAAATAACTGGTAGAGAGGAAGCCAGAGGGGAAGTTATACAGTATGCAAAGTGATGGAGATCATTACTACGAGGAGGTGGGGGGAGGAGGATGACACAGCAAGGGCGCCCAATCCCACTGAGGGTTGGATTAATCCACTCTGACCATGACATGCCTGCTTGTCTGTGGGGAAAGACAAACATTGTAGCCCCTTCCTCCTCTTCCTCCTCCTCCTTCCCCATCCTCACCCTTAACTCCTCACCCCTGTTGGGTCAATCTCTGGAGGGCTGAGGAAGCTCGACTGGGGGCTGATGTTGTGGATTTCACGCGACAGATGGGAGTCTTTGCATGTAGCTGAGCTTCACGGTACGCTGGCTCGGCTGGCCGCTCTGAGTCACGTTTGAGTGTGCGGTGATGTCATCTTTGTTTGGACGTGTGTGTCCGAGCGAGCTGGGGGGGGTGGGGGGTTGGGGGTGGAGGAGGAGCGGTGAGTTTGTGGGAGAGGTCGCCTCGGTTGCAGCTATAAGATCATTAGAAGAGACGCAGCCGGGCCTGAACAGCTGCTGCACTTTAAAGTGTTTTATGATAAAGTAGAGGCTTTATTTAGATGAACATCACGATGGTAGCAAATCTAAACACTGAAACGTTACACACAGACAGTCCACAGTACGCGATGATGGCCTTTAATCTGCTGCTATAAACATCATTACATCACAAGATATGTCGTTGGTCCATCCAGAGACACACAGACATCGTTTGTCCATTAAAGACAAATATGTTTTATGATGTCATAATGCTACGGTTCATGTCTGGTAAGGTTTAGGGAAAACTCACGGTTCAGATTTAAATCCCTTCATGCCTAAAGACAACACATGGTGCACATAGATAGATATTCTGCTGCACCAGCATCAAGGAGATAATCAATAATCTGGGAGATTTTAAAGCTTTATTAAAATACTGTACTCAGGTACAGTAGATCGAACGCAACCAGTGGCTTTTATTCATATATATGACATATAATTACATGTTACACGTTCTGCATAATCAGCCACCTCAGAAATAAACTGGGAGTCGAGTTTCCCCCGTCAGCACACGCGGCCTCCACCTGTCAGTCAAACCGGGCTGAGTGGCAGCTGTACTGATGCATCCAGAGTCTGCAGCGTCTGAGTCAGCTCAGATCTGCCACCTGACAACCTGACTCAAGTAGAGCAGAGAGGAGATGAGGGTGAGGTTATTTCTGAGGGCGCTAGGAGGCAAACGAACTCCACAACAAGCTGAAACAGCAATACCCACCTTCAAAAGTTAAAACACAACTTGTTACAAACAGCTCATTTACACATCCAGCCGTTACAGAACGTGATCATCACAGTGGAGCTGATGATGAATCAAGGCCAACATTTACTTTTATATGTGGCTCTGTAGCTGCCAAATGTTCTTCACCAGCTCGTCTCTGACTGTGTCTGTGTGCTGCATGAAAAGCAGCTTATCACCGTCACAGTTGTTGTTTCTATTTTTCCTGGGGGGGTTGAATAGACCTCCACCCACAGTAAAACACCTGAATCATGTTTTCAGTTTGCAAATAACAAAACTGCATCACATTGAACATCTGGAGTAGACGTGCTCTTTAAAACCCAAAACTCAAGACCCAAAACCCAAAACCCAAGACTCAAGTCAGCTCACTTATTAGCATGAATTTAAAGATTGAGACCAGAATGGCTGAAACTAGTATTTCTAGAGAGATGCTGGAGGCACTTTAAGGTACTTCATCCTCTGTGGTAGCTGCTGACTGAGACCAACGCAGAAAACATAACCTACATCTTATATATCTTCTACCAGTCACAGGTTTAATAGCAACACACACACACACACACACACACACACACACACACACGCACACACACACTGCTTTACTGGTTATTAGATGAACTAAATATCTAAATATTGTCCAACATAGAAGGGTCAACCACTAGCAGCATGCTAATGCTAACACATTGGCTACACTCTGTCTGTCTTATCAGATAATATCAGGTGACCTCTGCTGGCCTCCTACACACACACACACACACACACACACACACAGACACACACACACACACACACACACTGTACTTACAGCGACAGAGTCTCTGAACACTACAGACTGATCTGTACATGATGTAATCTGTTATATACTCAGGTGACACTTGATAATAGAGATAATAGTGAAATCATTCAACTTTTAAGTTCACAATGTATTTGGGGGAATGACACGTAACACTTCACGATATCAAATATCACACCGAAGCCACCGAGGTGCTCCATCAATGACATATTTTAATATCGTTAATCCAGATGGAACAACGAGTTTCTCTGTTCAGAGAACTTTCTGTCCTTCTGCAGATCTGAACACGAGAGGATTGGATGTGACGGCTGTGAGACTTAACTTGGACTTAGACAAGGTGTGTGTTTAGTGAGGTAAGAAGGAGAGTAGCAGTAAAGCTAACGTGGTGCTTGTGTTGTGTAGCAGCATGCTGTCAGGCTCAGTGTGACTGTCTGCTCGGCCAATGACAACTAAGGTGCGCCATTATGAAATCATAATGTTTAATAGTTTAAAATATAAATTTTTCTCTTTTGGTTTTCTGAGAACAGATTTAAAGAAAATTGGTAAATTATTTTGTGTTTTTTGAATCATCAATAAAGCAAACACAAAGAAATTGTTAACTCGTTTCCTCATGAATCATAAACTTTAAACTCACTTTCCACTTTCAGAGTCATGAATACATTAGTGGGTCATCAATATTAATTATTATATGTAATGACTACATTAAAAGACCTCATTTGGCATCACAGGGATCTTAATCGATGACCAGGGACGATTTAAAGCGGACACTTATTTCCTCAGCCCACACAGGGCCATCACAGGATAATCCATTCATTTAAATTGAAGTACATTCTGCTTTATTCCCGTTTACTGAGAACCTAATTTGCATTTAGATGACATTTGCATGAGGACGAGCAGGATTGAGGTGGGTCCCCTGCGCAGGGTCACATGACATTTGCATCAGGGCGAGCAGGATTGAGGTGGGTCCCCTGCGCAGGGTCACAGAGCTGCTGACAGACGCTTTAGTTATTGCTGGGTTTTAACCTGTGACCTTTTTGTTAGAGCACACGCTTTTCATATCACTAGACCACCCTACCCCCAATTAAATCTGATGCAGAATCAGAAAGTTTACATCCTTCTTGCTCTTTACAAAGAGGCAGCATGTTTCTAAGACAACAGGATTCTTCTTAATTTACTAAAATTGTAGGAGACGCTCTTATTTCCATCAGAAATGCTGTTCAATGTTCAAATGTACTTTTCAATGAGCTGTTTCAGTGGGAGAGAGTATTATGTTACCAACCAAGCTACTGTATATTGAAATAATAATAATAATAACATTATGAAAGCTGGTTCTGGTCTCTCCTCAACGGTCGAGTCTCAGTGAGATCAGACTGTGTTTCTAGGTGAAGTGATTAGTGTTGCTGTAACTGTTCAGACCTCGTCTGGTCTCTTCCAGTGTCTCAGTAATCACCTCAGCTTCATCAACTCTCTTCGGTTGGAGATCTATTGATGGATTCAGGAAATGTTGAGCTTCCTGATCCTCTTAACTCCTCTCGGGTCACGTGAGACAGGTCTGCTTTGACCAAACACACATTATTACCGTACCGTCCCCAGACTCAAAACTAAACAGGAAGAAGCAGCGTTCAGTTTCTACACACCACATATCTGGAACTTCAACTTTCAGTTCTTATATATTGATGAATAAAACTCTTGTACTGTTCACACTGTAAATATATTGAGATTATTGTTCTGTTTTATTCCATCTGACATTTTCTATTTTATTTGAGATCACAGTACTTATGTACTGTTACTGCAGTACTTTAACTACATCAAGATCACAATACTTATGTACTGTTACTGCAGTACTTTAACTACATCAAGATCACTATACTTATGTACTGTTACTGCAGTACTTTAACTACATCAAGATCACAATACTTATGTACTGTTACTGCAGTACTTTAACTACATCAAGATCACAATACTTATGTACTGTTACTGCAGTACTTTAACTACATCAAGATCACTGTACTTATGTACTGTTACTGCAGTACTTTAACTACATCAAGATCACAATACTTATGTACTGTTACTGCAGTACTTTAACTACATCAAGATCACTGTACTTATGTACTGTTACTGCAGTACTTTAACTACATCAAGATCACAATACTTATGTACTGTTACTGCAGTACTTTAACTACATCAAGCTTATAATACTGCCTTGCTCAAGGGCACAGCAGCAGGATTTTCACTGTCTCTTCCTGATATTTCCTGTGGCAGGAGGAAACAGTATTTCAGTGAAGAAAGGACGATTACAACTGGTTGTTTTAGATGAAGTGACTTTGGGTTTCTGCTTGGTGAGCCGCAGCATGTCCTGTCCTGTTTACTACTCTGACCCAGAGGCAGGTCTCCTCCCAGCAGATCAGATTCTGGCCCTGCTCATGATGCCTTCACTGCACTGTGGGAATAACCAGTGTGGAAAACAAAAACCAAAAATGGTTGGGTCGTGGCACTTGTTGAAACTCGCTTGAATGCGTCAGAATAGAGGGATTGAAGATGTTAATCTCTTTGCACACACACATATTTGAGTAATACAAAATCATGCTGTGGCCTGAATAAAACAAAAAAACCTTTTCTTAACTATCATATACTCCCTGAAAGCTCATATGATAGATATAAAATGTTATTTACTACCTCATTACTGAGGTTAAAGGTATTTTCACACAAAATCTAAATTACAAGGTATTAGCTTGGTGGCAGTTAAGATGATAGAGAAGACAAAAACAAGAGAAGACAAAGATAATTAATATCAACATAAAACCCCCGTCCTAAAATATCAATGCAACATTAAGAAACACATGACAGAAAAACCTCAGATGCAAATAATAAAGTAGAGAATTGATCATGGAAATGTCATGAGTATGATCATATTGGAATTGGAATAAAATGCAGAAATATAAAATACAATTAAAACACGATAAAACACTAAAACTTAAAGCAAAAACGTATTTGTAACATGCAGAATTAATTACTTATTATATACAAACTGTACATATTTACTAGAATAATAAACTCATCTCTCCTCTCTTCATTTTATGAGATAAAACATGTTTTTAAAACTGTAATAGATCCTGAAGATCTCACAAGGTAAACGTAAATGGAGGTGGAGCTAGTTTCAACTACTTTATATACAGTTAGCTAGTTTAGTCCAGTGGTTCCCAACCTAGGGGTCGGGGCCCTCCAAAGGGTCACCAGATAAATCTGAGGGGTCGTGAGATGATTAATGGGAGAGGAAAGAAGAAGAAACAAAGTTCTGATACACAAATCTGTTTTCAGCTTTTGGACTTTTTCTCTAATCTTTGATTTTTGCTGAAATATTGGATCATTTGAACATTTATTGAAATGAAACCATGTGAGAAGTTTAGAGGTAAAAATCACTATTTGGTGGAGCTGTTAACAACTCATAGACATCTGAAATGTGACCCGACTACACACTGCTTTTAGTAAGAAAATGGAAATATTCAAGTAAAGTACAAGTACCGCAAAACTGTCCATAAGTACAATACTTGAGTATATGTAGTCTTAGGCTACTAGAGTCCTCCTCTTGAAGCAGGAATTACTTTGCTGAGTTGATCAGTCGTGTTTTGTCCGGTGTTCCGTGAACGCGGCGCGCCGCTGCCATATTGTTGTTGTATCTTCGGGCAGCGGCGGAGTTTCAGCTGCTTCAGGGGGAGGCACTGCTTTACTCAGGGTCTGGAGTACCACGGAGCTTTAACTCACTGGAAAAGTCCCGTCGGGTATGTACTTTAACTGCTTTAAAAGTTGTCTTCTGTTGATCCTCTGTCATACTTTGCTAGCTTAGCTGAAGCTTGCTACTCCCCCCCCCCTCATTCGTGCTAACGCTCGCTAGCTGGCTAACATACAGAACAGTAGAAACTCTCTATTTACTTTCTACTTAAGTCATAACTATGAGATAAATATATGATTATTTGAAGTGTGAAATATTTGCAAGCAGAGCTGAGTTTAGCCTCGGCTGAAGCAGCAGCAAACAGGCGGTGTTTGAACGGCTAACTTGTGAGCTAGCAGGCTAACGCGACCGACTGACACCAGTTTGGCGAACTTGGATTAAAACTTGCGACGTGTTTAATGACTAAACGAAAAAAACGTAAATCATGCCATGAATAAGAAGTTTGTTTTAATTTATAATGATAAAAGTCACCAAGCTGCTGCTGGCTCTTTAAAGCTCGTGGCTTTATAATTAATCATTGTGGATAATTAATGTACGTCAGGTCAGGAAACGCACTGTTTATCAAGTGATCCCAGTTTATACAACGTTGTCTGGATGGATGATTAACACACTGCTAATGTTTTCATTTATTTATTTATTTATTTATTTATTTATTTATTTATTTATTTAAACACCGCCCACCTGTATCACCAGTTTTGTGGAAGTGAATGTGATCCTGCTACTGAAAGTTTGACTCCCACAGAAAGAAAAGGAAGTTTGTCTCCAGGTTTAACAGCAGTTTAACTTCAGCCTGAATCTCTTAATAACATCAATTAAAACTAATTAACTATGTTGATCATTAATTCATCATTTTAGTCATTATTTAAATAAGCTTTTCTGCATCACACATGATAGTAAACTGAATATCTTTTGGATTATTTTTTTTTTTATTAATCAATTTAGTTGATTGGCATGAACTTAATAATTAAACCTCTGGTATAAGGAGGATAACTTTTTGTAAATTATAGTAAAATTAAGGATAGAAATTATTATTATTATTAACTAACCAAACAGTTAATCCAGAAATAATCTCTTTACTTTAAACTGACTTCTCTCGTGACAGGATGGCGTTTGTGCCTTTTTAAGGTCAAAGGTCGTTCACATGTAATCTGCTCAGTGGTGTTAAGCTTATTATCCATTTACATCCACTAACATGCGTCTCAGTTTGAGAGGAATTTCTCTCCCTGTTTTTATTCCCGTCTTGAAGCCTCCACTCGTTTCAGATTAGAGCCGCAGCTATTAGTGGAGTTATTGATTAGTTGCCCAACAGAAAATCAGTCTAATTATTTCTCAGTCATATTTATTTTACTGAAAATGAACCCTGGTTGAAGCCCTGCATACAACTGTGTTGTTTATTGCAGTGAGCACACTTAAATACCTACTTGTAATGTATTTTTATGTAATATTCCTTTATTTTAATGCATTTTTCTTATTTCTAGTGTTTCTTCTCACATGTTCAGCACCTCAAGGTTGTATGCAAAGTAATATATAAATAAATATTCAGATATTCTTCAGACTCGTAGCGGATGTGAAACCTGTCTGGTTATGAGAGTGTTTCTGAGGTGCTTCTGCTTTACAGTCCAAGATCCTCTTCAAATGTCTTGTAGTAATACGACTATTGATCGTTTGTTTTATTGATTCATCTGCCAATTTCACTTTTTAGTTGAGTTTATTCATTTTACAATTAAATAAATAAATTAAAATGATTCAATCATCAAAGTAGTTGCAGATTAATTTCCTGTTAATGGATTAATTAACTAATTGTTGAAACTCTACTTGTTTTCTCTGGTTTTGACCAACAGAAACACAAAGATGTGACATATTCAACGGTTAAAGAAACGGTTAAAACCAAAGAACTGGTAGAAATAAATAAAACAGGGATTATAATCATCAGACAGTCGACTGTGATTCTTCAAGTCAGACACTTGTTTTTTTGGGGTTTTTTTTTTAGTCGATACTTTTGGGGACATTTCGGTCATTTTGGCATGTGAAAGCTGGCACACAGTCATTTGTTTCTGGTCAGGAAATAACCATCATCTTACTCAGATGTAAAATAAGAAGGAACAGGGAGCATCAAGGAAAGAAAACTGTCACTTTCCATTTCCTGCCCCCGACGCAGGCAGTAATCAGCTGGTGCCTTGTGATCACCATCAGACGAGTGTTTCCTGAAGACTTCGTCTTCCTCTTTGTGTCTCAGCGTAGTAAAACGGGTTCTCCCAGAGCTGCCGAGGGCGAGGCACAAGTGAATTAACCACCTGACAGGTTATCCAACTCACCAGCTCTGTCTCCTTTCACTCTCACAGCACAGGATGTGTCATCACCCAGACCCATAATCCAATATGTCTCTGTTTATAAATGGATGCGGATTACAGGCATAAGAAGAGCAGGTTACTTCCTCTGTGACAGGCTTACCTGGATTTTAAGATGCCAGATATTCTCTGGTTTCAGCTTCCCAACGTGAGGAGTTTCTGCTTTTTTTCATCACATGTGCAGTTACTTTGAATATTGTTTGGTTTTGGACGGTTTATCCCGACTGATCTTGTCAGATTTTCTCTTTGTTTCCATCCATCCTTTCCACCTGTGTGATTTGATTGATTCGTTTAAAACAGTTTTTACAGCAGAACATGTAAACAGTGTTAAATGTCTCAACCAACAGTCCACAAACCAAAGATATTCAGTTTACTGTCATAGAGGAAGAATATATAATCTCATACATCCAATATAGCTGAAAGATTTATCACAATAAAATTATATTTCTTAATAAAGACCAAGAGAAAAAAGGTTGAATTCAAGGCGTAAACATTTGTCTCTCCGTCTGCTCTCACGTTCTCACTCTGCACTGTTTTAATTGAACAGTTTTCTCATTGATGCAGCGTCTAACTCGAGTGTCTGTTAGTAGGTTAGAGTTTCATTTCTCTGTCTCGTGTGGCGTCTGCAGAGTTTAGTTTTCCTTTAATGCTGCCTCCTCTCTGATGTTTCCCCTCATTGTCTCACATTCAGTCTGAGCGACTGACGAGCGCGTTGTGATTGTTGATCAGACAAAACGAGACATTTGAAGACGTCACCATGAGCTCTGATGAATTTAGTTATTGATTTGTGACAATTTCTGACATTTTATGGGCAAAACAATCAATCGATTAATTGAGAAAATACCCAGCAGATGAATCGATAATGAAAATAATTGTTAGTTACTCAAAACTAGTTTGTACGATGTGTCTTTATGTTTCGAGCTGTTTGAAAATCATTCACACAACGAGATCTTTTTTTAACCTACGTTCTCCCGGCCAATCACTGGTGGACGCCATCGTTGGCTTGAGAAAGTTATAGAAATGATCAGACATAACTCCTCAAACATCTGAATGGTGCGTTTAGATGCCTGTCAACCGTCTGCTATTATTAGGAAACACGTTTCATCATTTTTTTGTAGGTAAAAGATAAAATCAAAGATCTGGGTGAAGGAAGTTGGGTCACGTGCGCTGATGTTTGAGTTCGTAGAAACTGTTAAGATGGAAACAACAGCGACAGGAAACTCATCTGTCTGATTAATTGTTGCTGCTCCAGTTTGAAATATCAAAGTATTATTACATCCCGGTGGCGCCAACGAGACTCGGATAATGACGAGAGGGATCCGGGCTGCTGGATCCTAAAATCACCCAACTGTTAAACTCTGAACAACGGTTTAGTATTGTTGTGTTAAAAACTGAACAATGTTGAGAGGATGTTGTTAATCTACAACTGAGAGTTATTGGAAATTAGTTGAATAAAGTTCGACATTTTGTTTTCGCTTATTGCGCCTTATAATCCGGTATAAACTGTTGTGGTGTCTGTTCCACAAAATTTTAAAGCGTCTCGTTAATCTCCATCACATATGGACGTGAAGATATTATGAATAAAACAAGGTGTGGTCGCATAAATAATCCTTAGTTGCAGCCACTGATGTTTGTAAAAGTTCATCATAATTCTGGTTACAGCCGGTTCACAGTTAATGTTTATCTGAATTTGTCGCTTTTCTCTTGTTTGTATTGAGTCACCAAGCATGAGGCGTATGAGCTGCACAATATTCGTTATAATCCTCTGAAACGACCATAAAACGATGGAAAAACGTGTGAGAATAAAACCAAAAGTAACGTCCGATCTTTCTGTCACCTGTGGCTTTATTTGCATTGAAAGAGGCTCAAAGGTTGATCAGCTGCTTACATGAGCAGAATGAGGGAAACAGATGGAGGCACATTCCTCTGAAACGCCGTCCTGTCGGTCCCGTTTTAACACACTGAGCTGCCAGCGGTGCCACGTTAACTCTGGTCATGTGTGTTTTAAACCACAGACCTGGAAAAGTTTTGATTCACCAGCCGACTGGTTTCCTCTCGTATGTGGAAAACACCACGGCGCCGTATTCAGCTCTGTTTGATTCTTCACTAATATGAGTCCATTTCTTTACATTCAAACATGGATAACCTCAAAAAATCACCAGATCACCAGAGAAATAAACAATTGATACTGATCAAGTTCCTCCCAATATCACCTCTGATCTGATCTTAAATATTGATCAAATCTAACACTGACACCGAGGCTGAAACTAACAATTCTGGTGATTTATTTATTTATTTATTTTTTTCACGATTGATCGATAAACATTAGTAAATAGTGAAAAACACACATTGCAACATCCTGAAGTCCAAGGTGACGTCCTCAAATGTCAGAAGTGTAGTACAAAAACTACAAGAAAATTATTATCAGATTATAATTTAAAGGATTATTCAATTATCAAACAATAGTTGATGATTAGTTTTCTGATTAATCAATTATTTAGTCTGTACAGCTCTGGTTGACGCACCTTATTTTTTCTCTTGATCAGCATCATGATGATGATGAGTAAATAAGCATCAATTATTGGTTTGTCATACATGAATGTTGGATTTGTTTGGATCAGAGAAACGATTGTTGTTATTGACAAAAAACGCATTCAACACGGATCAATAAGAGCACGCTCAGCAGTTAGAGGACAGTCAGCGGGGATCCTCACACGTTTAAACATGTTTCACCAATCTGTGTGTTGTACAGTTAATCTGTTCGAACCTGCATGTACGAGTGACTAATTAAAGGAGAAGACGGCAGTGAGATCAGGAATGAAGGAGGCTGAACAACAACCTGATAGAGTTAGCTAACTCTAACCCTAACCCTATCAGGTTGGGTTAGAGTTAGCTAACCCGTCTGGTTTATGTTTTCCTGCTGTCCTAATACTCTCGCTCATGTTTTTGTAATGATAATTTGTCTAGAAAGTGTTTATTTTGGCACCAAAACCTGAAACTGACACCAACAGCTGAAGTGTCTTAATTCTTTCCAGTACAGCTTGTAACCTTCATACAGTTTGATTTGGGCTAAAATTCTTTTCATTTAATCTTTTTATTATTTTCTCAATTAATTGATTAGTTTTTTGGGTCCAAAAAATGTGTTAAAATGTGTTAAAAATCCCGCGGTGACGTCCTTTTAAAATGTCTTTTTGTCCCGACCAACAGTCCACAATCAAAAACAAAGATAACTAAATAAATCAGAAAATATTCACATTTGAAGTTTTTTCTTATTTACCTAAAACGATTAATCATTAATTGTCTGGTTTTTTATTTTTTTTTTAAATTATTTTAATTTTTATTATTTTTATTTATTTGATTCCAGTTTCTAAAATGTGAAGATTTGCTGCTTTTCTCTCTTTTATTATTTATTTATGTAAATTCACTGTTGGTTGGACGAAACAAGATATTTGAAGGACCTTCATTTATAAAAAATTTCAAATTTAAAGGAAATACTAGAATACTTATTTTCATGTACAAACATTCATAAAGTGTAGATGAGCGTGAGGACATTTGTATTAAACAAGCTGTAAATCAGTTTTACTGTATGTCGGTGCAGAAAGCTGAAAACGAGAGTGACATATTAAAACAACGTTTGTGTGTCGCAGACGGTCCGGAAACATGATGCAACGATTACTCCACTAACAGCTTCCTCATCGCTCTGCCTTAAAAGGATGAAGAATATTATTGGGGACGTTTACAGTCCAAAACCTGAATATCAGTTCACTATAATGGTGAACATGGTTTTAAAACCCAGATTCATTCAGTGTTTTTGACTACGATCAGAATAAGATTATTGATTCACCTGTTGATTGTTTTCTCGATTGATTGTTTGCTCTATAAAATGTAAGAAAATGGTGAAAAAGAAAGAAACCAGAAAACACTCAGATAATAATATATTGGTCATTCTGAAGAACAAACAGAATGACCAATAGATGATCAAACTAGTTGGCAGTTAATTTTCTTGATAGATTTAATGAACCACGTTTTGATCCAGTGTATATTTGCATCATTGGGACCATTATGGTGAAATAACTGGCATGGTAATTATTCACCTTTTTACAGCCCGTATTACACTCGCTAACCTGACACGTTGGGCAGAAACGTACGTCTCCGTGTGTGTGTGTGTGTGTGTGTGTGTGTGTGTGTGTGTGTGTGTGTGTGTGTGTGTGTGTGTGTGTGTGTGTGTGTGTGTGTGTGTGTGTGTGTGTGTGTGTGTGTGTGTGTGTGTGTGTGTGTGTGTGTGTGTGTGTGTGTGTGTGTGTGTGTGTGTGTGTGTGTGTGTGTGTGTGTGTGAACCCTGCATCATCCTCGCTTCACATATCAGTGATTGTGTTTTTATTATTAGATGTGTGACTGTCACTTGAACAGAAAAGCTCAACACCACAGTTGAATTTGAAGGAAGGAAATGACAGTGAAATGATGAGGTTCCTCTTGTTGATCGTCTCCAGCTGAGAAACTTTAGTTGTGAACTGTGAAACCAAAATAATGAGCTGGTTGACACTGAAAGAAAAGGTTCATTAAAATGTTGTTCTTAGGCTTTTTAATCACTATCTTGATAATCAAATGAGTTAAAGCCTCCTTTATGATAATAAACCAACTATCTTTGCATTTTAGACGTTAAGTCAGTTATTAATATTAATCAGCAACTGTTTTGATGATCGGATAATCGACTTATCGTTGTTGGTAGAGTTAATCACCGTTATTAAACGTTTATGCAAAACTGGACGGATGATAAGTTTCCAAGTGACCAAAGTGCATCGAGGCGGCGACTGGACATCTTTGTCAACACTAAACTGCTGTTTTTGATGTATAAATGTAGTATTTTTGTTGGTATTCCTAATCGTATCACTAACAATAAGTAGTAGTTATAATAATAATAATAATAATAATAATTGTTGGTTTTCATACTGGTTTCCTCTCACATCAGATTAAGCTCTAATCCTTTTATCTGTGTCCGTTCTCACTCTGCAGCCTGTAATCCTGTATGTACACAGACACGTTGTTGATGTTCGGGTCAGTCACCAGCTGATGATAATAATAATAATCAATAATCAATAATAAGGCTTCTTAAAGGTCATGAGGACTCCAGTAAAATGACTCCTTAATACTGTAATTATTGACAGATTACAGAAACTGTTTTCCTCTGCAGATCAGAAAGAACAATGCAGTGCTGAACAGAGCGACGTCTATATCAGCCGCGCGATGACACGGCCGCCGCCGCGACAGCGTCTGCCCTCACGTTACCCCCCTCCAGATAAATGGGTGCCCTTGTTTCTGCCGCTGCTGTTTACGGCTCTTACTCTGTGTCTTTGTCATCGCCACTCTCCCCGTTTGACTCATCGCTTCCCTTCCTCTCTGGGCTGCTGGAGGTTTAACTGCAGGTCACGCTGCAGGAGCCAGTTAGCTTAGCATAAACAGGGGACACAGCTAGCGTGGTTTAATCCATCAAAAACATATTTTAAACTCCCAGACATTTAGGTTGTCTCTTGGACTTTTAGAAACAGTGACTAACGTTTTATAGACCCAACAACCAATCAGTGACGAGAACAACAGTTGCCTCGGTAACATTTACACTTTTCAATTTTACATTTACATGCAGATGTAAAAAAAGTGGTGATTTAATGTTTTTCTTTGTCTCACATGATGATAAACTGAATATTGAAAATAATTGTTTAGTTGCTGCACTAAAAATAATAAAAATCCACATTTCTTAAACATGAATGAACGTTGTCGTACTGGTAGGTGTCAAATCTGTGATACCGGCAAAAAGCAGACGAGCAGATTTCACAAAGTGTTGAACTATCCCTTTAGTCCCTTTAGTGAAAGTTGAGGGAAGAGTTTGAGGTCAAGTTATTTATTTATTTGTTCTCTGCAGAGACGGACCTTGAAAATGGACAGCTGATCAAAGTCGAGGCGCGTTGGTACTTTCTTCGGCGCTCTTTCAGCTCCTGTTAATAAATTGAATTTATTTCCAAGAACAGCGTTGACACAAAGTGCTTTTAGTTTCCTTTTATAACAGATTCAGGTGAACAGTCTCGGTCCTCTTGTGTCGTTCAGAGTGACGTCTGTTTCCTGCGGTGGATGAAATCTTCGTCCCGACTGTGAACAAACCTCCAGACATGTTTCTGGGTTTTTTGGGGGGGTTCAATCTGACTCTGTCCTGGCAGGAACTGACTGGACCTTGAAAAGCAGCACTAATGAATTAATCATCAAGCTTATCTAAAGCCACTGCTGTCCCTGTAACCCAAGGTAGCGGCAGACGTTCACAACAACAAACCCAGCTGAGCGTCGCCAACACTACCGTGTACAGAGACGGCAACGTCAACAGAGACGTCAACGTTTCCTCGTGGTTGGACAGAAATGTCAAAATGTGACTTTAAACCATTTACTATTTTAAACTAATACCTGATTAATCAAAAGAATAATCGACACATTATTGATACTTGAAATAATAGTTGAGACAGACCTGTTTTGATAATCAATTAATTGTATATAATAATTTACTTTATTAAATGAAGCAAGTCTGCTTTTAAACACAGCTAAGAATTAAATTATTGAAGTTAAATCTGCTTTCCTTCCATTTAATACCAAATCACGTCTCTGTGAGCGCCTCGTCCAGGATCAGAAACGCTGACGGACGAAGCGTGACACGTTCAGGTGGTCCACGAGGCGGCGGCTCTCAGATGCAGCCGGTGGAGGTCGGGTCCACGCGGACTGACGCTGGCACACAGTCCGGTCAACACGCGACCCGCCAGCTGGCTGACGGGCTCTAATCTGACACCAGCTGCCATCGTAATACTAATAAATTATTGCTTGTGTCTGTTTATCTCTGAGCAGCCGCTTTGATAGGTCACCACTCACTGACATCACCTGTACGCTTACAGTAAACACACTATTTATACAGTTTTACTCCCCTACGGACGGCGAGACACACAAACATAGTAATACTGCATGTTTCTATCAGTTTATTATAACTTTAAATCCCGCTGAGACTTGTTGGTTCTCGATTGTCTTCTGAGACGACGTCTCTGCAGTTGGTCACGACTCAGAAGTTACACCCACAATTAGTTGTTATATTTTTTTAATTAGCCCTTTAATTTAGTTTTTGTTTTGACATATGCATTTGATGATCAAAGACGATGATCAAACGTCAGGTCAGGACGTGAAGATAAGGAGAATAAAGGTTATTGATTATCAGCATATCAGAATAGTTTCAGCTGTAATTCTGTGGTGACCTATCAATTAGTAAGCTAATTATTTTTCTTATTTCTGTCTCTCAGAGCTCATGAAGCTCAGTCTTGATTCCTGGTTGTATCGTGTTGATGCGCCGGCCTCTTGTTGCCTCAGCAGTGGGCAGCAGCGCCGACATGTCGGCAGCCTCTCGGTGCTCGCTCGCTCTCGCTCGCTCTCGCTCGCTCTCTGGGTGATTAGCGTGCGGATCACCGGGGAGCCGGCCAGGCTGCGCTGGCATCTGCTGGATAATTAGCATCGTTTCTGGCTCTTGTGGTTTCTGCTGAAGGAGAGAAAACACCTACGCTTTGTTCTCTTTGTGTTACGGGTTCGTTCATGATTCATGGTTTGATAATCAATATTTATCTCAGCTTGACAGACTTATTCTAATTTATCCTATTAGTGAAATGATTATTAGTATATTAGTTGATTTACTGATGACAACAGTTTGATGATTGATTTATTGTTTTAATCACTTGTTAAGTAAAAATATCAACTATCCTCTGGCTAAAATGTGAAAATATTTTACTATTTTACTATTTATTTACTTTTCTAAGCAGGACAATCAATATTAATGTATTATTATTATTATTATTCAAGATCTACAGTGAACTAATGAAAGTGAAGATGTTTAGCTGATAACATTTCATCAGCGTTAATAAGACTTTTATGGCTGCTCGTGGTGTTTCTATATGTGTGTGAGCATCTTTCGTCCGTCTCATCATCAGTGACCTTTGACCTCCTCATTCATGAGAAACTGATAGTTTGGTCGCTGCCCACGAGCTCAGCGGAGTTCAAACTTTATTTTCTCTACTCTGAAGCCCGTATCATATTTCAGCTCGATATATTCCACATATTTGTATTTTTCTTTACCGAGAAACACAAACACAACAAAAGGTGATCATGTGTTGTCTCTCTTTTATCCTGCAGGTGAGGTTAAGATGGTGGACCGGCTAGCGAACAGTGAGGCGAACTCCAAGCGCATCGCGGTGGTGGAGAGCTGCTTCGGCGCAGCGGGCCAGCCACTCGCCATCCCGGGCCGCGTGCTGATTGGAGAGGGCGTTCTCACCAAACTCTGCCGCAAGAAGCCCAAAGCGCGGCAGTTCTTCCTCTTCAACGACATCCTGGTCTACGGCAACATCGTCATCCAGAAGAAGAAGTACAACAAGCAGCACATCATCCCGCTGGAGAGCGTCACCATCGACACGGTGCCGGACGAGGGCGACCTGCGCAACGGCTGGCTCATCAAGACGCCCACCAAATCGTTCGCCGTCTATGCCGCCACCGCCACAGAGAAGTCGGAGTGGATGAACCACATAGGGAAGTGTGTGGGGGATCTGCTGCAGAAGAGCGGCAAGTCCCCTACTGGCGAGCACGCCGCCGTTTGGGTGCCCGACTCGGAGGCGACGGTGTGCATGCGCTGCCAGAAGGTGAAGTTCACGCCGGTCAGCCGCCGCCACCACTGCAGGAAGTGCGGCTTTGTTGTCTGTGGGCCGTGCTCGGAGAAGAAGTATCTCCTGCCCAGCCAGTCGTCCAAGCCGGTGCGCGTCTGCGAGTTCTGCTTCGTGCAGCTGACGTCGGGAAGCCTCGCGCCTCGCTCAGACTCCATCAGCCGGCCGGGGTCAAAGTTCAACAACCTGTCAGACGACGACGACGAAGACGACAGCAGTGACTGAGGAGGAGGAGGAGGGACTCCGCTGACTCGTGTTCGTTTTCATTATTTTTCCTGTCAGATTATCGATACGGATTCATTCACATCTCTACAAACCAAAATATTTCATTTTCCTGAAAACGCAGATTCAACAGTGAAATGTGTAATTAGTCGGACGAGCAGCAAAACTCTAAGAAACACTGTTCATGGCTTCCTGCTGCTCAGTCCGCAACTTCTCTTGACTTTTAATTAGGCAGCAATTAGTCACTACAGAACACAACGGTGCTAAATGAGAAACGTCCCGTCTGTCCTCCTATTAAGTTAATTTTGTCTTTGATGCTTTTTATTTTCTGTCCATGAACTACACACGGTGATTGCTTGTAATTTCTGCAGGGAATAGCAAATGTTTGGGCTCGAACCTTTTTATCTCCTCTGTCCTTCAGGTATTACACCAAACGGAGCTTCTTTTGTAACAGACGTTTGGTGTTTTTCTGCCCTATTTTGTAACGTCTTCAGCTAAATGTTGAGCTGAAGCAAAGATTTTTTTTTTCATAAATAACAAAAAGTAGAAATTAAACCCAGAGCTTTTCTACTTGATCTAATATACTATAGTTGCTTCTGACAAATCAGCTAAAGTGAGTTTGCTCGTCTCCGCTAACACACTTTCCTCAGCAGCTGCTCCCAAAAACTAACTCTACGTTTTGCCTTTACCGTCACGTAGTGCCTTGTAGAAAATTGAGCTTAACCTCCAGTTAGAGGACGGTTATTGGCTTAATGAAACCAGGCTGCAAAAAACAGCGAGTTCATGATAGGTTGACTCTGAAACACATTACGCAGGATGGAGTTGTTTGGTTTTGTGTTTGTGTGCTGCAAACAGAGGAGCAGGGAGGTTACCATCCAGCCGACAGACGGACAGGAAACGCTTCGATTTGGACTTTTCCTGCAACGTTTGTCCAGCAGTCAGTGACTCGCGTTAGAATATATTTTTTTAGATTTAGCTGCTAATTTCAGGCACTTTTCCATTAAAGGAACAAACAACCTGTAACCTGAACTGTGTTGGTGTTTTAGAAACCAGACGGCCGCGGCGGCAACTAACAGTGACTTTAAACGTCAAATAATCGATTAGTCGCCAGAAAATGGTGAAAAACGTGGTTAAATATTTCCTAAAGAAGCTTGCAACCTGACGATATGTAGTTTACCTGAAAATATGGGACAGATGGATTAAGTGGCTCTAAAACATGATGTTTAACATTTTTACTCCATTATCTGTAAATGAATGGAAGCAGGAAGTGATCAGAGAGTGAAGGTCGTCTCCGTCTGCTCGACACCGTCAAACCGGACGGATGCTTGAAGGTGGAAAACAGCAGGAGCCTGCAGGAAGTTACAGGTTTTCAGCTCCTGAAGGTGGAAGATGTTCGGTTTTGGTGTGAAAGTGTGAAACTGATCATGATGATAAAATAATCTCAATGCTTCAGAGTGAAGCGTAGCGGTTATGGTTTGTGTGGAGATTGTTCAGCACTTTGATCCAGTCAATGAATGAAATGCAATAATCAGGAAGTGTTTTTTTTATTTGCAGTCACATGATCTTACATCATAGTTTGTGTCATCCCTCCTACTCAGTTGATAAGTATGACGAGAGTCAGGAAATCAGTGCAGTGCTGCTTTGAGCTCAGAGGACGACGCCGTGTCACAAAACAAACACACCCTGCCTGTTTGAACCCAGCTCCTCCCGGCGGGTGGCGTTGTGTAACTTCTGCCACCACGAGTTAACATGGCCGTCCTTCCCTTTCCTTTCCTTTCCTCCTTTCTCCACAACCTCAACTTTCCTACGAAAAGCCCAGTCTGCCAATCATGTGACATATGTAAGCCAAGTCATGTGATCAGTCACTGAAACGGGAACCGACGAGGCTGCTCGGCGAGGGGGGGGGATGATGACAAGCTACCTGCTGCAGCCGGCGGGGAGTTACTCTCACAGATGTTCATGTCATTAGTTTCTTTATTTTTAAATTTGCGGCAGAAGGAAAAATGATCCACTTTTATTCCTGAAGTTGAAGAGTTGGAACTTTTTTATTCTGTCTACAACTTGGAAAATGTTTTAGTTTCTTGGCGGTTGTTTGTTTGTTATTCTTCTAGTTTTCCACCCAGAAACGGATGAAATTCGAGGACCTGAGACCCGACTCAGGACCTGAATACAGTCGCTCAGCATCCAAACTGCGTTCAGTCCTCAGGGCACAAACATCCTGTTGCTTCTGTCGGTCAGAGGAGCAACACACACCAGCAGCATCTTTATTTCTCTACTGGTAACTGTACCTTTAAAAACTGGAGCTCTGCTGCTGCTGCTGTGTTGCTTCAGGAGCTACTGAGGTGATCAAAGAATTGATTATTGTTTGAAAGTTGGTCCGACTCCAAAACGCTGTTTATGATTTTACAACTCTGGAAAGTTTCTACAGCAGTTGCGTGTTTGAATCGACCTGATATAATAAACGTGTGATCATCGTCGAACCTTCAACATGACAAAATGTCTCTGAGCACGTTTGTTTATCTGGAAGCGTATTTCCGTATTTTCCTCGTCTTTGTTTTTTGGAGACGTGGGTCCAGACACGTTTCCATCAGTTTGGAAAATATGATACGATCACTAGAAGCAGGGACCATAAAATCTGATCAGATGAGAAGTAAAAAGGTGTTAGAACAGCTCCACCTTTAACAGGTGACATTTCTGCATTTAGAAAACATCATGTTTGTCACTTCCACGGCTGCCGCGCCTCGTATGAACACAAAGGGATTCATTTCTTTTTTCTTTTCTTTTTTCATTTCTTTTTTCTTTTTGTCTTTTTGATTTTACAGATTTAATGTTTGTTGCAATAGATGCCACCTATGTGATTAGAGAAATGAAGATGTTGATGATCACTATAACCAGCTGTCGCCGGATCCTGATCATCCTCAGGTTTGCACTTCATTACCATGGCGACGCATGGACCTGGATCCAGGTGGTTGTTGTACTGTCGGATCCACAGTGAGTCTGTTGGAGGTTTTAAACATGAATCTTCTTGTTTTAATCCTGTTGATTTTTGTACATTTGTACAGATTTGTTTTGGGGTTTTTTAATTTTTTTGTGTTATGTACAGTTATGATCAGTTTCAGGTCTTCTTGTGTTCAGCGTCTGTTCACCTGTCAGCTGTTTTCTTTCCTTCATCCAGAACATCAGGTGGATTTCAGAGGTTGTTACTGAAATCCTAAATAACCTCCAGATGTCTTCAGTTTGGACGCTGTGAGCAGTTTGAGCTTTTGATTACATGTGGGAAGCTTCGATTAAGGACAAACGAGTCGCGTTAACAGATTATATTTGTGGGATTTGTTTAAAAAGGAAACAGCTGAGCAGTAAGACGCGAGCTGAAAAGGTCACACTGCATCAAAACAAAAGGAAAGAAAAAGTTTCCTGTTGATCCTGAGAGTCTAGTTTCAGCTGAACGACAGCGTTCGGTTTCTCATGTCTCACTTTTTTAATGTTCTCTCACTTCCTGTTTGGTGTTTTTGTTTCTTAGGTTGTTGTTTTTTGTTTTTGGGTCATTTTAATTATTTTATAAAAAGGGCTTCAATCAGCATATCATTGTCCAATACTAATTCCTTCAGAAACATTTAAGTATATATTATATATAAATAATGTATTGCTTAAAGTCAACCTGTCGTCTTCATTCATTCTTCAAATGAAAATTTGCTGAAATATAAACTTTGAGTCTTTGTGTTGCTTGTCATTTAATGATTTAATGCTTAAAAACATGTTAATGGCTGAAATCAAAGAAGACATCTCGACTATTACATTTATCAACATAAATTACTGACGTTATTCATCTCTATTAAAAATAAAGGACAGTGAACTTTCTACTCCACTACATTTATCTGACAGCTTTAGTTACTGTTCAGATGCAGATTTGACTCAATGGATAATATAAGAAGCTTTTAAAATCCAACACATTGTTAAAGATGAAACCAGTGGTTTCAACCTTTTAGTCTGTTGACGTCTTACTAAAAGCAGTGTGTAGTCGGGTCACATTTCAGATGTCTATGAGTTGTTAACAGCTCCACCAAATAGTGATTTTTACCTCTAAACTTCTCACATGGTTTCATTTCAATAAATGTTCAAATGATCCAATATTTCAGCAAAAATCAAAGATTAGAGAAAAAGTCCAAAAGCTGAAAACACATTTGTGTATCAGAACTTTGTTTTTTGCTGCTGTATTAATTAAGCTGCATATTAAGCGTCACAACAGGATCCAATCATCTGCTTCATAGAAGAAACCTTGAAGGATCATATGTGACATGATAATAAATAAAAGATCAAGTGTTGAAAGACGTGTCGGAAACCATCAAAGAAAATCCCACAGGCACCAAACGCATCATCAAGCTATTGAATATTAATAATATATTAATTAAATACAGTCAAGTCTATCAAACACCTAATGAAGGTGGAGTTAACGTCACCTGAATGTTTAAGTTATGAAATATAATTATTGACAGAGAAGAAAGCAAAATGTTGCTCTTAATCAAATAATCCTGTATTGATCCATCAAGTGTTAATTTATTATATACTAATAAATCACATTAATATGTTACTTCTCCTAATGATTACTTTCATTATCCATTAAACTAGAGCTGTGATTAGTTGATTAGTTAACCATTTTAATAATCAATTGTACATTAATACATTAATGTACAAAATACATTCATCTTATTTGTCCTGGTTGAATCATGCAGGTTGAAGGATGAGTTTATGACAGCATGAGATGAGACATCAGTGTGTGTTTGTTTGTTTGTTTGTTTGTTTTCCTCCTTCCTCCTCCTGCTCCTCTCTGATATTAAACCTCCTCCTGCTCCTCTCTGATATTAAACCTCCTCCTGCTCCTCTCTGATATTAAACCTCCTCCTGCTCCTCTCTGATATTAAACCTCCTCCTCCTCCTCTCTGATATTAAACCTCCTCCTGCTCCTCTCTGATATTAAACCTCCTCCTCCTCTCTGATATTAAACCTCCTCCTGCTCCTCTCTCATCTTCATGTCGTGTGATGAGATTTAAACATTCTTTCTTCTGCAAATGAAAGAACAGATAAAAGCGTTTTCCTCCTCCGACGCTCGCCGCTGCGTCACGATGAGCGTCAGGTAATGAAGGATAATAGCAGTAATCATGAGGCTTATTTTAACATTTTATATTACACCAGTGTTGATGATGATGCTCCGGGTCAGACCGAGGCCGCAGGCTCTTATTATTATTATCTGCTGCTTTCAGGTCTTAAAAAGGCAAATTGTGTAGTTTTAACCAATTTACTACAAATTGCATGTACTTTACATTACTGGAGACAGTTTCTACACCTAGAAAAAAAAAGGACTCGTATCCTGCACATGTCCAGCTCTGTATTTCTATTCTCTACTGAATATCTCTGCATGGTTTCCAGTTAAAACCTCCTTATTGATCTTATCCTGGTCCTTTCTGCAGCCCCTCAGTTCAGCCTCTGTCTGAAACAGGACGTTTTAGCTCCTGTCTCTTTAAGACCCGCCTCCTGATGAGCCTGCTCTGTTCTGATTGGTCAGTTTCTCAGGAGTCAACAAACCATGAAACAAATTATAGCAGCAGGATTTCATTATATCATTCAACCATTAAAAACATCCGTACGGTTCGTAAAATGTTCATAAAAAAAACGTAACTTGTAAAATATTTAAGCGCTGTTTTTTATTTCCAATAATAGTAAAAAATCAGTTTATTATCATAGAGAATGAAAACCAGAAAATATTCACATTTGGGGAGAAATTAACTACGGTAGGTTTTTTTTGTTCAAACGTTGCTTAAACAGTTATTCAGTTATTAAAATCATTGACAATAATTTTATAGTTTTATATTTATGTGGTGTACAGTAGTCAGAGCTGTGTTTCTTTCTCCGTTGAACACACATCCGCTGATACTGTGTGAATATTCTCACGTAAACAGCAGGTGGCGCTACTCCTCCAGTCTGTGCTGTTAATATGTCACAGAAGAAGAGACACAACATCTCTGTTGGTTTCATGTGTTTTAAACTTTAACCTTCTTTTAATGAAAAAAATATATAAATATAAAATTATATGAAACTGGTCAAGTCTCTGCTTCCAAAGAATAAAAATAATAAGTAATAATAATAAACTGAAATATATGGAAGAAGAAGAAAGCAGACGCCTACTGCGGCAGAATAATTGAGGTTTGCTGGTGCTTTTTCAGATTTAACGCCCTGAATGGAGATTATTGTCGTGGAAACGTGGAGGCTGACGGACGAACAATGAGCCGTCGCTGTGAACATTTTCGTTTTAAAGCGTGATGACATGAGGCTGAAATTACTTTGTATGGGAGCCGTGTGATAACCGCTTATTACCTCCACAGCTTAGCCTTCACTCCTCAGCGTTCAGGATGGAGTCCAATCAGCAGCTCATTCAGACACAAACTCTTCTTTTGTTGTTTCCTTCTGTTCTCCGCAGGCCGACAGCAGAAACACTTTCTTTAAAAACGCCAATTTGACCCCAATTCAGTTAAAAAGCAGCTTCGTCTCCACTCACTCTCTGCACATTTTAACTTTTCAACTCAATTTCTAAAGATTTACTGCCTCTTTTGTCCATATTTACTAATGGACCACACGGAGGTCAGAAGAAAAGTGTTCATAATAATACTGGAACATAAATGTCCTCATTTATCACAGAAACAAAGGAAACTGTAACTGAGGTTTAAACAAATCAATGAATCAGTTATTAAGTTACAAGTTACCAAACACTGTTAATCCATTATGCTAATAATAATAATTATTATTACCCCAAAACTACGCTTCTGTGTTAAATCAAACCAAAGACACCAAACAACCATCAGCATTAATAACATAACTGAAAACTCATCAAATTAAAATCATTTAAAGTCATTATTGAGTTTCTGCCTCATCAGCAGAAACACGAGTCGTCTCTTGAACATTTTCATATATATTTCCATATATATATTTTTTATATATATTTCTGTTTATATTCATGTTCACGTCTGTTTTCTGAGCAGAAAATAGTCCCGACTCATTCAGATATGAGTGAGGATTATTATAAGGATTATTATAAAGTTTATTATAAGGTTTATTATAAGGATTATTATAAGGTTTATTATAAGGATTATTATAAAGTTTATTATAAGGATTATTATAAAGTTTATTATAAGGATTATTATAAAGTTTATTATAAGGATTATTATAAGGTTCAGGCTCAGAGATCCACGTTCTGTCAGTCAATATAATTAGTCTCCTCTTAAAAGATGCCTTGTTTTCCTCCTCACACACACACACACACACACACACACACACACCAACTCCTTGGGGGGGAAACATCTGAATGCTCCACTATGTTTGTATTTACTATGTTGAACCAGTAAACAGTAAAGCTGCATTCGGGCAGATAAACAACGAGCTGAAATTATGAATTATTCAAAGTGTTTGATGTCTTTAAGCCTGTGAAAAACATATTTTCTTCAGACTTTTTTGAATATCTGTTGTCTGAATAGAAACAAGCAGATGCTCGGGTTCAATGAAACGTTTGACCAGATGTTGGAACAGCTGATCCGTTCCCGCTCTCGCAGACCTGTTTCATGTCTCATGTCGGCTCTTTGCTCTTCACGCTCGGCTTGTTTTTCAGCCTGCAGCTCTTCTACATTTATCTGCTGTAATTATTTAACAGCTTTTTGTTCATGAGTAACATTAAGAGTTTTGTAATTTCCCAGCTGGATGCATCTGTTGTTATTAATCAGCTCTTTTTTTAGGTAAACATTAGCTGAAGATTTCCTGTTTTATACATGACAGTTAATTGAATATATTAACATTTAAAACTGAAGACGTCGCTCATTTTTAAACATTAAATAATCTAAACCAGGAAACAGTGAAAGTGACGGATGCTCCAAACATCCACGATCCTGAAGGCCAGAAGTAAAAGTGAAAAGTTTTCAGGTTTAGAAAAGTTGCCAGATAAGAAAAAGTCGGTGGCGTCGAGAACGAAGGTTTCAGAGGTGGAAGTTTAACTCCGAGGAGTGAAGCGGAGGGATCTCTGAGAGTCTCTCTGAAGGATATTTACTCCGCTGTACAACACGCCGACTGCAAAAATGGTTTTGGTTCATTAAACACTTTTAAACGTCGTTTTTGGTGACTTTAGTGTTTGAATCTAACGATGAGTCCTGCAGGTAAGAAACGAGGCAGCAAGGTGTGAAACTGAGTTTTACTCTGAATTTGTGTTCAATGTCTTCTAATAAAAGAGCCGAAGAAAAGAAGCTTGATGGAAACGTTTCAGAATCATTTGTACGTTCACACTTGAGATCAGTCGTTGCATTTCAGTTCAACGCTTCGACACGACTGAAAGAGTTCACGCAGCATTTAAATAAACGTTGATTAAAGAGGCGGAAATCCATTTTATAAAAAGACAAACTGGATCATCAAATACACAAAGAAGTTCTACGAGACTGAGATAGTACTAAGTAGTACTGAGATAGTACTGAGTAGTACTGAGATAGTACTGAGATAGTACTGAGATAGTACTGAGACAGCACTGAGATAGTACTGAGACAGCACTGAGATAGTACTGAGACAGCACTGAGATAGTACTGAGTAGTACTGAGACAGCACTGAGATAGTACTGAGTAGTACTGAGATAGTACTGAGATAGTACTGAGAAGTGAGATAGTACTGAGTAGTACTGAGATAGTACTGAGAAGTGAGATAGTACTGAGATAGTACTGAGATAGTACTGAGATAGCACTGAGATAGTACTGAGATAGCACTGAGATAGTACTGAGAAGTGAGATAGTACTGAGATAATACTGAGATAGCACTGAGATAGTACTGAGATAGTACTGAGTAGCACTGAGTAGTACTGAGATAGCACTGAGATAGTACCGAGTAGCACTGAGATAGTACCGAGTAGTACTGAGATAGTACTGAGATAGTACTGAGTAGTGAGATAGTACTGAGATAGTACTGAGATAGTACTGAGATAGTACTGAGTAGTACTGAGATAGTACTGAGTAGTACTGAGATAGTACTGAGATAGCACTGAGATAGTACTGAGTAGCACTGAGTAGTACTGAGATAGTACTGAGTAGTACTGAGATAGTACTGAGTAGTACTGAGATAGCACTGAGATAGTACTGAGTAGTACTGAGATAGTACTGAGTAGTACTGAGTAGTGAGATAGTACCGAGATAGCACTGAGATAGTACTGAGTAGTACTGAGTAGTGAGATAGTACTGAGATAGTACTGAGTAGTACTGAGATAGTACTGAGTAGTGAGATAGTACCGAGATAGCACTGAGATAGTACTGAGTAGTACTGAGATAGTACTGAGTAGTGAGATAGTACCGAGATAGCACTGAGATAGTACTGAGTAGTACTGAGAAGTACTGAGAGGTTTAAACTGAGACGAGACAGACGCAGTAAAAATACGCAGTAATTACAGAACTCTTTATTTAAACCAATAAACAAATAACGCTGTTTATTTTGTTTCACTTTTAATGAGCAGCAAACAAACAACACAACAACAAACAGTATCTAAATACACAAAATACACGAGTAGTATAAACAGCAGTAAACAAAAACAAACAACATGTGTACAACCAACAGAAGCTTCAAGATGAAATCTGATTCCTGAAAAAGATAAAAAACACTTTAATGTTTGAAGTGGAGATTCTCTGATCTCTGGACCGTCAGCTGCTGGCAGCTGATTGGTCGACCCAGTCCCACACGTGGACGGAGCCGTCAGACGCGGCGGACAGCAGCGTCCGCGCCCGCTCGGGGTGCCAGACGTGGGAGGTGACGGAGACGGGAACGCCGTCATCAGACTGTTGGGATGAAACCATGTGACCGCGGTGCTCAAACAGCGGCTGAGCTTCCTGTGGCTCCGCCCTCCAAGCGGACGTGTCGTAGATCTGAACCGCGCCGCCGAAACCTGCGAGGAAGACGACATAATTTTGGTCATAATAACCAAAAAATCTGTTAATTACGTCATTAAAAAGAGTTTTAATAATTCAGCTTCAGTTGTTGGACCTGAACTGACCCGACACTGAGACGCAGTCGTCCAGCGCCGGAGCCCACGACACGCTGACGTCATCGCTGCAGCAACGCGTCTGTACGTCCAGCTGAGCCTGACGCACCGCTGCTCCCGGACTCCTCAGGTCCGACACCACCGCCCGTCCGGACGACGACAGTCGAACCACCCTGCAGCTGGTCGGACCCGCGGAGGCGTCCGTCCACCAGAGGACAGACTGACCTGAAGACGCAGGTGGAGGTGAAAGCTGCGGAGCGGCGGACGAGCGAGTGTCTGCGATGTAAACGTTCCCGTTACAGCAGCCGGCGAGGAAAACGTGGTCGTTTAGAAACTGTAAAGAACTCAGAGGATCCGCTGAGTCCGTCGCTGGCGGGACAAAATAATAAAAAGACAAAAAAATCATTTGTTGAAAAAAACTAAAATATTACAGAAACAAAGCGTTTTCTGTCCGGCTGGATTATTAATAACAGTATTGATCAGAATATTTAACGATGTTACCGAGTCGGTAGAGAGTCTGTCCGGAGCTCAGCAGAGTCAGACGGACGTCGCTGCTCTGAGCTCCGTGAAGAACTTCCGGCTGCGACCGAAGCCGAGTCGCGAGCCTGCGGCGCCGCTGCGATTGGCTCCCGCTGCCCTCGATACTTCCTGTTCTCCTGATCACATCTGTCATCAACACAACCGCTTTATTACCACACAATAATCAATTTCACTTCATCCATACATTTATATTCACATCTTTTACTAATAATGATTCATGTTTTTTCTATTTCCTGTTTGATGAAAAGCATTCATGCAGCCGCCATAATATTTCTTAAACTATTTAAATTAAATATTAAAGATCATTAGCTTTGGTGCCTCTTGTAGATTTTACTACAGTTTTTGCTGCAATATTTTTTGATAACACTAATATTTATCATATTTATATCTATAGATATATCAGCACTTTTCTTTGTAATTAATTTTTATTTTGTATTCTTGACCTTTGAGGAGTTTTGTTTTATTGTATTAAAGCGTGCAGGACGTCTTTTCATCACCTTCCTGCGACCCACATTAGAAAAGTTACATCTAAAAACTAATGAAGGTGTAAATATACTAAACTGAACTGACCGCTGTCGTCTCCTCCGAGGTCCCACAGCTGCAGGTCGGAGCCCAGCCCGTCGCTCGTAACAGCACATCTTCCAAAACGAACCAGAAAATAAAAAACCAGATGTGACATAAAGACAGACTGACCTCCATACTGCGTATAACAACACGAACATACACAAGCATCATCTGTCAGTCTTCACTGTTTGTTGTATTCACCATCAATTATTCTGCACATTATTTTCTCAAGTAATATTTTAGTCTATAAAAAAAGCAGAGATGATGTCTTCATATAACAGAGCTATTCACATTTGAGAAGCTGAAACAGGGAATCAAAGTATTTATTCAGATACTAAAGTACATTTTAAAGGTGCTTTGAATGTTTTCAGACACAAAGAGCTTCTCGCTGCGTTTGCTCACCTCGTTCCCGGGACGTGTTTGAGGCAGCGAACTGGACCGTCTGCGAAGCCGCCATGGACAACTTTAAAATCCCGTTCTGCGCATAGACCCTGAACACATCAACACATACAGAAGAGGCTCTGGGTGACGTTCAGGGTCGTGGTAATAAAACTGGACGTCAAACTTCTGGACTGCTTTGACATTTCTTACCTTATTTTCATCAGCTAAGAGTTTTAGAGGCAAACGAAGCTCCAAAATCTCATTTTTGGGCAGCTGGTAACCTGCGACGCAGACGGCTGCAGACACAACAAACAGAGACGAAAACATGTTATATGTATGTTTCTGTGTATGTTCACACACACCAAATAGTGATTTTTACCTCTAAACTTCTCACATGGTTTCATTTCAATAAATGTTCAAATGATCCAATATTTCAGCAAAAAGATTAGAGAAAAAGTCCAAAAGCTGAAAACAGATTTGTGTATCAGAACTTTGTTTCTTCTTCTTTCCTCTCCCATTAATCATCTCACGACCCCTCAGATTTATCTGGTGACCCTTTGGAGGGCCCCGACCCCTAGGTTGGGAACCACTGGACTAAACTAGCTAACTGTATATAAAGTAGTTGAAACTAGCTCCACCTCCAGCAGCTACAACAGTAACATGCTGCTCTAACACTGATGCTTCTTTCTTTTCTGTATCTGAACGTTTTCCTGATGAAGACCTCGATGGTCTTCATCAGGTTTGTGTTATTGATCAGATGATTATTGAATAAATTCACAGACTCCTCCCTGACGTCCACTCGATGACCTGCGTGGGACCTTCCAGCTGATACACGTGTAGATCTTCATACCTGCAGAAACGCAGCACACGTTACACTGATGTCACATGATGCACCGAACGATACGATTGGTTAAAACTAGGAAAGTACTTCACAGTAAAACTGATTTTATTATCAGCCATGTGTGCTAATAATCAAATTAATATGTTATCTTCATATTAGACACTTTATATATTTTTATGGCTGCAACTAATTTTTATTATCGATTAATCAATAAGTTGTTTGGTCTCTAAAATGTTGATCAGTGTTGGAGAAGCTAACGATTAATCATTAGGGTGATTGATTAATCGACTAATCACTGCAGCTCTACGTATTATTAATATTATTATATATTATTAATATAAATATGTGGAGTTGATCAGCTACTCATTAACAATATCGATTATCTTAATATGTTTTGTTCTTCCTGCGTTTTATTTTATCATCAGACTCATTTTAAAACTTCACATATTTAATATTAATTATTTAAAAGTCTAAACTTTGCTTCACAGATGATTTTCTTTAATAAATGCAGCGACATCATAACCTGCATATGTGAATCTGATCCAGCTTAAAGTTAACAGAAGCTGTTCGGTGAGTTTTAATTAATAAATTTATTGTTATTAATATAAATCAGAGTTTTTTCTCACGTCTTCAGGGACTCGATGAACCAGTCGTCTAAAACATCTTCACACTCGGTTTCTTCCATCTCTACAATCCGCAGACACGAGTTTGTCTTATTTACTTCCGCTTTTCTTCTTCGTTGGTGTTTATTGGCGCTTAGAGGCGCATTACCGCCACCAGTTGGCTGAGTGCGGAACAAAACAAGAGATAACAAACAAACAAATAAACAAATAAAAGATTCTTTCAGCTCTTTTAAAAACTTCCAGTAATAATGTCTCCGTATATCTGTGTTCTTCCTCATCTTCAAGTCATCGAGGTTTTTTTTAAATGTGACGTCAACATTTCACTACAAGAAGAGTAGAAGAAGAGCTTTTAGAAACGTGCACTTTTGAAGGCATTTTTTGATACATTTTAATTTTGGCGTCCTAAAACGTGGTTTGTTTGTGTTGGTCCGTATTAGTGTGGTCTGATTAGGATTAAATAGTGGAGTTTCCCTTTAAACAGACACATAAACAGAATGAAGTAAAAATGGGTTTTCCTACTGATCAATGTGAAAACCTGCTGGTGTCATTCGGCTCAGTGAGAACAGTAGAACATGCAGAACAGCGTCCGGTACGTCGCTTCATGTTCCAGTTTTCTCCAGAACAGACAGGTTGAGTCTGGCAGAAAACGCTTCATCCTTCCCACGATGTGCTGTTGTCCTCCTCCTCCTCCTCCTCCTCCTCCTCCTCCTCCTCCTCCTCCTCCTACGTTCTGCTCTTCCTGCTGTCTGACAGGAAGGAGAATGATGAGTCACTTCTGTCTTCTTCTCTCAGTCCATCGCTCCTCATTTTCAGGGACGATAACGAAGATTTCAGCTATGATGTTAATCTTAATTTATTAAATCATTGACAGATTTAAAATCTTTCACTTAAAAAAAAAGAGTTACAGGAATCAACACTGAGTTTATTATATTAGACACAACATGTACATGTAGGGCTGCTACTAACATTATTATTCTCATTGTCAATCAATCAATCAATAGTTTTGCTCTATAATATATAGAATTATTTTATCCAGATTGTCTGTAATGTAAAACAAGGAAATGCAGCAAGTACTTTAACCATCAAGTTGTTTTTGGCATTTCTGTGATTATTGATTATCAAAACTTTCTGTTTGTGTGGATCAATAATCGCTGCAGCTCTTTTCTCGCATGTTTCAGAAGAGTGATGTGATGATGGCAGATTTACATCAAACTAGAATACAGAGTCATACAATGTTCAACAACACATATATTTAAATATCAAAAAAACATTTTCTAATAAATTTCAGATCATCTCTGGTGTTTCATTATTAAGGTTAATAAATCTATAGATCGTCTCACTTTAAACTGATGTTTATGTCCTTGTGCATCCAGCTCGTAGTAACAGGAAGTAAAGAAAACTCGCCTTGACGTTTATTCCACCGCAGATATTTATGCTCCAAAGTCACGTAGATGGACGAACAGCGTGAAAGACGGCGAGAGAAGTTAAGAGGAAGGAGCTTTCTGTGTTTTGTGCTTTGATGTTTTATCTGGAGCCATCAGCAGTCTGAGCGGTGAACTTCAGGTCTGGTGTTTGCCGCAGACCCACCTGAGCTCAGCTTGGTTCTGGAGGTCAGTCGGCTCCAGCGCGGAGAACCAGCTGCACTGGCAGGCGTACGCCCGTGAACCGCTCCTCTTCCTCAGCTTGGCTCGGAGCTTGTGGCGGTCCGGCATGTTGTTCCTGCAGACAGAGACAGGATGAAGGTTTAAAAACAACATGTTTCTTCTTGTTCCTCCAGATGGATGTTGATCTCGTCTCTGTGCAGAATGATGTTTGTTTGCAGATCGTAGTTCAGTATTCAGTTTACCTGAGGATGAACAGGAAAATAATAAAATACATATTCACATTCATTGATTCTGGATTTGTAATTGAGAGTATGTTTCTACATCCTGAAGGAGATCTGGTGTTCAGATTAATTCATATTTTGAACAGTTCGTGCCTGAATGATAATTAGTATGTGCTGTGAGGAGAAATATCTGTGGTGTGTAGCTACTCTAACAGATGCACACGTTTTCATATCATTTTCATTATGTAAAATAATAAAAATACTGATAACAATAACAAAGAGTGAAAAGTGCTTTTAGTGACTTTGAGTATCTGTAGCAAATATCATGAAAAATCCATCCAATAGTTCGTTACATGGATAAAAACCTATAAAAACCTATAAATATCCACATTTTTGGACCACAACGTAACACAACATTTCAAATAGAGCTCAGCTTCACAGCTCAATACTGCCCCCTTCTGACCAAATTAACATCATCCCAGTTTTTGGGATTAATAAAGTATATCTATCTATCTATTTCACTTTACAAGTAAAGAAAAGTTGATTTCTGGCTCATGAGTAACTTTATGAGTGAGATTATTTTGGGGCATTTTATGCTTCTATTTGATTGATGATAGTGGAGAGAAACAGGAAATGCGGGGAAATTAAACTCATATGTTGACGTGTGCACATGTTTGATATGTTGTTTTATCTTTTTGTAATGTGATTTCAGGCACTAAAGACTTTTACACATAACTGTCTCCACTTGATATGACTAACTCACACTAAATGACTGCGTGGACACACTGTGGATTTTAACCTCCATCACTGACACTGAAAGCACATTATCTGTATCAGTATGAACAGGAGCAATGATCAATGTTCATTTGAGCTCCTGACTGTTGTTTCAGGACAGACTTGAAGAATTGTGAACTCACCCTTTAAGGATTTAAATGTTATTGTGTTAAAGCGTACTGTTCTCTTTAAATGTTCTGCATTTCTCACCTGAGGAACAGGTAATCACAGGACAGGTCCCACTCACAGTCATCAAACATCAGCACCCGGAAGTCACAGGACGTACACCTCAACTGGTCACATGACCTGCTGATACAGATTGCTGATCAGTCACAGAATCATATTTTAATATTCAGTGTGTCAGTGTGAAAGATTGTGATAACTCGGTGCCGCTGAGACGCGACAGACATGCAGCTTGTTGTTTCACACCTCTTGGACGTAGCTGTTCCTACACCATTTGTGACGGAGCTCCCGCCAACGAAAACAGGACAGCACCTGGACGCAAACAAGCAGAACGACATGTCATCTGGTTGAATTATTCTCCAGATTGTGAAGCAGAGTCCAAGTTAAAGAAAAACTAATGAGCCAGCAGCATAATCTGAACACCGGCTTTCATCATACAAGAATCTGGTGAACTTAGTATTAGAAATACAATAATCTAGTTCTCACTTTCACAAACACATTTAACAAATAGAAAACTTGTACTAGTTGATTATCTTCTACTGAAAATGTTGAAGGGTTTTTGAAACGGCTGAGTGTGTTTTCTTCCTGTAATTATTATTCCCACCTGCGTGTTTTTGTTCAGAATGAAATCATTGACTCACTTCCTCCCTCCTGACTGAGACGACAGCTTCTTCTCCACTTGTGGTCCTTCGGGAGTCTGAAATAAAAATGCCAATTAATTTAAACCTGAACAGATGTATTACGGTACCACGTTTCTCCCTGTGTGTGTGTGTGTGTGTGTGTGTGTGTGTGTGGCAGCTTTTCATAATGAAGATACAGGGTTGGAGATGAGACAGCTGCATGATAATGATGAAGAGGTGAAAAGTAAATGAGTCACACACACTGAGATACACTTTCAGTGAGTACTTCTACTTCAATCAAAAGTTAAATGTGAGTATAATAAACTTTTTTTTCAAATATTTGTTGTTTTGCTCCTGATTTTACCACATTGTTAGAACTCACTATTAAAGCAACAAAAGATTAGATTTAATATCAAATAATCTGCCAAATATTTTCTCAATTAATCATTTTGTCAGGAAAACATATATAAAATATATTTTACATATATATTTTATTAATACATATTTATAACTTCTTAAAGCTCTTCAGATATCTTGTCTTGTCCAATATTCAGTTTAGTATCATGTATGACACATACATTTAACATATTCTCCATATTTGAGAGGCAAACATTTGGCATTTTTCCTTTAAAAGAACTGCACAGATGATAATTTGATTATTAAAACAGCTGAATCATATTCCAGATATAACCTGAATACTGTGTGTGATTGTTTTATTGAACACTGTTCTCTGGATGTTCTTGCAGGACTTTGGGAAGGTTCATGTTCACCTTTGTGTTTGTGGGATTGTTGTAATCTTCCTCCATCAACTCCTCCAGGAGGGAGTCAATATCTTCAGTGATGCTGCTTATCGGCTTCTCAGGTTTTGTGGCGCTAAAATCAGAGAAACCAAAACCATTACTTATTATTATTATTATTATTATTATTACTTATTATTAGGTATTCTACGTTGTAGTAGCTGCAGGGACAGATAGAAGTGACAAACACATGATAAAAACTAAACATCTAATATATATCACTGAAGCTGCTGTTGATCTAAACATGATGTATCCTTCACTTAAGTAAAAGTACCAACACAGCAATGTAAAAATACTGCATTCATTTTGAGCTTTCGACAGCTAACTTGGACGAGCCAGGTTCGTTAGCTTCGTTAGCTTTGTTAGCTTGTTAGCTTCGTTAGCTTTGTTTACCTGTGTTTTCTCTGGTCTTTCTCGTGTTTTCCCGCCTCCTTCGAGTCGACGCGAGCTGAAGATGCGACAGAAACGTTTCGACAAAACCTTTTTTCGACTTCATCCAACAGATCGTCCAGATCATCCTCCTCTTCATCCATGTTTGATTAGCTTACCTCGCTAAGCTAACAGCGTTCGTCGTTGCTAAGTAACACGCGATTGAGGCTGTTGGGCATCCCGGCCTTCAAAATAAATGTCATGACGAGGGATTTACTCTGTACTACAAATATTAGCTATATTTGTAGTGCAGAGTAATTCTTCTCAGATCATTTATTAAAGTAAAATAGAAATACTACAATGTACAAATACTCTATTACAGGTAAAAGTCCTGCATTTAAATCATACTTTAGTAAAAGTACAGGTATTACCAGGTAGTTTAGCAGAAAATCAGCCTGTATAAATACATTCTAATACTGACTAATCAATGCATAAAAAGCATTTTATTAATAATTTTATTTGATCGTCAGGACTTTATGGGAGTCAACATAAATAATTAAAGGAACTGTGAGAACAAACTTCTGATACATACATTTGGATTCATAAGGGAACAAGACATTTGGGGACGTCATCTTCCGCTTTGGGAAACGGTGATCGACATTTTCCACCATTTCCTGATATTTTATAGATCAAAGCTCCTTCCTACTATTTACGTTATTAATATATAGAAAATGTTGAAGGAAGTAGTATCATTAATCTGTTCAGGTGGGCCTTATACAAGCGCAACACAGACTGAAATGCTAAGATATAATATCATTAAAAGACAAACTTAAATGTGGAAAACACTAAAGGTTTTACAATCATGCAAGAAAAGTCATACGTTGTCGGCAGGATTCGAACCTGCGCGGGGAGACCCCAATGGATTTCTAGTCCATCGCCTTAACCACTCGGCCACGACAACCGGATGACAACAAAACCGTCAACATACATATTTAAATGATACTATAAATGATACGATGTGAATGGTACTATCATTTTACTGTATGTCTGTGGAATCATGTAGAATCCGGAAGATAATTAAAGATTAAATATAAAGTGTTGGCTGCTAGTGTGTAGGAGTTCATTTATACAGTAGCCCAGGACGGACAAACTTCACCCCATTTCGCGTTTTTACGTTAAGTGTCAGCTTTTTTTTTTGTGTTTTTTTGTGTAACACAAACTACACAATAACAGAAAACACAGACAATATGTTTTGAGGAATATAGACATTAAAGTTGTAATTTTCCTCTAGTTCATCACATCAGAATATTACTCCTTTTTTCTCAGACTGTAAACATGATCATTTCTCAGATACTGGTTCTGTATTTCCCCTCAGTTTATAGATGAATTGATCAACAGCAACCAGAAGTTCCCTGATGTCAACACCAACGCATTGAGTGGGCGGATTACATTTGACATGGACTTCCCCTATAAAAACATCACTTCTGCTTACATGACTTTTCTTGAAACTGTCAAATAACCATCAACCTACAACAGAGTATTTAATGTTACTTCTCAAAGCTGAGTTATGAAGCTGAATATACCAGCACTTTTATATGTGGTACATCTCAATAAAGATCTTTAATATGTCAAAAGGATTAAAAACAAACAATCATATGTACATTATATATAATAAAAGTAGTCGTCAACCTGTCTCTTAGACCCCATCCCAACCAGGCTGCTTAAAGATGTATTACCTTTAGTTAGCCCTTCCTTGTTGGATATGATTAATCTGTCTTTATTATCAGGATATGTACCACAGTCCTTTAAAATAGCTGTGATTAAGCCTCTTCTTAAAAAACCAACTCTAGATCAAGAGGTTTTAGCTAATTACAGGCCGATATCAAACCTTTAATTCATCTCGAAGGTACTTGAGAAAACCGTAGCCAACCAACTATGTGACTTTCTCCACACAAACAGTTTATTCGAGGAGTTTCAGTCAGGATTTAGAGTAAATCATAGCACAGAGACCGCACTAGTCAAAGTTACAAACGACCTCCTAATGGCATCAGACAAAGGACTCATCTCTGTACTTGTCCTATTAGATCTTAGTGCCGCATTTGACACCATTGACCATCAGATTCTCTTACAGAGACTGGAATACCAAATTGGCATTAAAGGAACCGCCCTAGGCTGGTTTAAGTCATATTTCTATTTCTTCTTCTTCTGTTTATGCACAACAATCACCGTACAGTGTATTTCAGCACATGACTCTACTGCTTTAAAAAGAGAAGAGCCACATTATAAAAACTGTTGAGGCATGACAGTGAGTCAAAGGGAAAATGTAAAAATAACACAGATGAGCTTGTTTTTTCTTTTTTCAGTTTTAGTTTTTTAAAGGGTACATGACATGAATCCAGAAGCATAATCTGCTTTCAACACGAACAAACAAAGAAACAAAATGAGAACTTGTTGTAACATTTATTTTATTTTGTTCTCGAAAATGAGAACAACAAAAATAATGAACAGACTACATCCAGCCTCCTGAACAGTGTCTTGTCTCGCCTCGGCCTGTTAGCAGGTCTGTCTCTCTGCAGCGACGGCGTCTCGTCCAGCTCCACCTGCTCTCTGGCATGCCTGGCCATCCTAGGAGTTAGACCCCTCTCCGTGCCCACATTTGACATCCATTGCACGTCTGTCCGTCCTGGGAGAGGGATCCCTCCTCTGTGGCTCTTCCTGAGGTTTCTTCCACCTTTTTCCCTGTTAAAAGGTTTTTTGGTGGTCAAGTTTTTCCTCACTAATCGAGGGTCTAAGGACAGAGGGTGTCACTCCCTGTACAGATTGTAAAGCCCTCTGAGACAAATGGATTTTGTGATTTTGGGCTATATAAATAAGATTTGATTTGATTTGATTTGATTTGTTTTAATGGTTAAAGAGTAGCTGAAGATTTCTATTGGGTTGTTGTGTTTAGGGGCCGTACGCTTGCTCTTCATATCCTTTGGTGTCCTGGTAGAAGACGACGAGTTTGAAGGTGACAGAACTATAAGTTTCTAGAATAAGTAGCACCAACTAAGCAAAAGTAAAAGATACTGTAATGTAGACGCATGTGGATCAGACGGGAAGGCCTCAGCTGCTGCGGGGGAATGGTCCTCTTACTGTCATGTTTTCCATCACTAATTTTAAACACACACATGCTTCATTGTGGGATTTTTAGATAAATTTGGACCTAAAGTATAGATCAACATTAAGTCCTTTTTGTCAAGCGGCTTCAACGTTGCGTCCAATAAAGTTTCTTTTTGCGTTGTCTTGCTTTTGTCTCGGAGGATAGCCTTGAGACTTCCCTGTGGTGGAGACACAAGAAGAAGCTTTCAGAAGATCAGAAGAGGGGATGAAAAACACATCTGTGTATGAAACAGTGTGTTTGTGTTGTGGCTAACGATACACAACGATACAACAAACTGATTATTAAATGAATCCATGTCGGCTGTGAATGATGTAATATATGCATTTATATGTGTATGTATGTGTAAGCATATTCCATGACTTACATAGCTTATGAGGAAGATTAAAAGTGCAAACATCAGCACCACCGAGGCCAAAATGACCAAGCAAGTATCGGTCATAAATGTTTCTGAGGAAGCAGCAGGACAATCTGAAAAATAAAAATAAAAGGTTATTCAAGCTCAAACCTGCATGTGATGCATCAGACACACCGACGACACCAAAGCAGTTCGTGTTTGTTGCATGGTGTTTTTTGGCAGTAATGGTCAATAGTAACCTGCTGGAAAGGTCTACGGCCTCTGTTGGGCTGACGTGACATACTACACCCGGCTTGTTTTGGGCTCAGTGAACTGGTGGATTCTGTACTTTGACCTGTTAGAGGCTGCAAGTCAAACCGATTCAACATTAACGTTTTCCTCTAATAGTTTACTAAATGTGTCTAAAAATCAAGTGTGAATCTGCTAAATCGTGGAGGTGCGTTCAGATGAAGTTTCTCTAGAAAACATCTAGAAAGTATTTTAGACACTGCTAAACATTGACACCTGCTGTTCCTACAGGAGTCTAAATACTTAACGCTTCCTTTAAAGTGTTTTTGTTGACGACTGAAAGCTTCGTTATTGATGTTAAAAAATTCAGGTGTGCTTGCAGGTGATTCAACATTTAGCCAAAGATCTATAAGGTCTCCATAGAAACCAAGTGACAAACAATCAAACGACCTGTTAAAGTGTTGTGTACCTGTCAGGGTGAGGAGGACCTTCCCCTCTTGGTTCTGTTCTCCTACAGGTGCTGCCAGGTGACACCTGTACACGCCTCTGTCACTGCACGTGACGTTGGGCAGGACGATATTGCGTGATTGGCCCAGCAGCTCCACCTCTCTGTCCACACCGGCGTACCATGTGGTGGTGCCGTTGGGAAGCTCTCTGGTCAAAAGGCCGCTGAGAGTAGACGACGGAGGCTCTCCGACCTGCACAGGTCAGATCGACACGATGATGTCATCAATATCTTTACAATCATTGATTAACCTTCTTCCACCAGTCAAACATTTCCCTCAAATGTGATGATTTGCTGCTTTTATCTGTTTTTATGGGACTCTAAGTTGGATATTTTTAGTTTTTGGCATTTTGATCAGAGTCTTTGGGAAAACTGAAATCAATAATCAATTTTAGCCCTGAACTTTTTATTTTAAAACACTTTGAAAGCTGATGTACATAAACAAACAGTATTATTCTATTAATACTACTTGTAGTATTAGCAAGTTTACGTTTATGTTCTTCCAACACATTTAAGCTGCTGTTACTTCTATATTAAACAATCATCACTGCTCTCTGGTGGAAATATTATATTATATTAGTACTAACACATCAATAATGTATTCTAACATAATATTTTCACTTAAACAGTACAACACAGTACAGATACATAGTCTATTACACACATTTAAGGGAAAGTGAAAGTGAAAGTGATTAATAGTGACTGTTAGCATTCAAATGTCAGATAAGCACACGTCTACACACACAGGATGCAGTTATAGTTAAGTATTTTCACTTTTTGTTGTAAATTAGTGACATTATGTGCTTATATAAACAGTTCTTCACCTTGTACCACCTCACTGCTCTGTACTGGACACCTGGCTTGTATTCAGCAGCACACAGAAGAATACAATCAGCTCCAGAGACGGATTTAACCTCCAACATGTCCTGACTGGCAAGACACACAGCTGGGGGACAAGAAGCAGGCATGAGGCTCACAATAAAACACAGAAATATAGTTAAAAATGAAAACACAGAAATATAGTTAAAAATGACTCACAATAAAACACAGAAATATAGTTAAAAATGGCTCACAATAAAATAGATTAGATCAAATGTAGTCAGTAAAGTTTATGTCTAAAATACATTTTATAATTTGTATAAAAAATACTTACAGAGAGACAGCAGCAGAATAAAAGTCAGATAATGTTCAGACATGTTGATGAAGCTTCAGGACAGAAACAGACAGAAACAGACACTGACTGACTGTTCTTTATACTATCAGACAGAAAGCAGGAAGGAAGGAGGAGGAGACGATGAGAGACGATGAGAGACGATGAATGACGATGAATGACGATGAATGAATGACGAACTAACAAACCGTGTTTAGCTGAATTAGTGAATTTTCTGGATTTCTGGAGTTTTTGTGTGATGAAATATGAAATCGCATCTTTTCTTCTCTGCAGCGCTTCTCAGTGAGTATGAACCGCGTTTTATAACAAAAGCTGTGATTTAAAAAAACATCAAGTTTAAGCGACATATTCATGTTTGAAAAACAAAGTTAATATCCGAAAGTCTGCATGGAAATATTATTTAATGTGTCATATTTCTTATTTCAGTCATGTTGTTTGTGGTTTATGGCTTGAAGAGATGAAATGAAATGTTGCGTCATTGTCGATAACGGAAGTTATTTTATTATACCAGTTTTGTATTTAAGATGCTACATGTAAACATAATATGTGAAATACGGTATGTTTATAAAGTCATTTATATATATATGTATATATATGTATATATTCATAAATCAATCATGAGTAAAGTGAAAGTAGCTCGTGGAGGTAATTTCCCCTGAACACGTGCTGGTTTTTCCCACTATGACTGTTAGGTGTTATTATTATTATTATGGTCATCGGTTATGTTTACATAAACATAAACCATCAGCTGAGTCAAAACAAAGAAAATCCCACAAAAACCATCAACTTTTCATTTATTTATTTATTTTTTATTTGGATGCAGATGTGAAGTTATTTGTAGCGTCAGATAGTGAAGTATTAATGATATAAACTGGCATCAGCTGAAGAGGTTTTGTTTATTATCTTGTTGTTGTTTGTTTTTGCCAGCTGCTGTGTGGTGTCTGACCAGCACCTCGTATGTGATGGAGAGCAACGCGTCTTATTCCTGCTGTGAAACACCAACAATCAGGTTCAACATGAGCTGTGAAAACACCTGGAGTATCAATGACAAGGTAAAAATACACCTGCATGCAGGATCCATGCACAGAGATGTTTGTCCCAAAGCAGGAAATCAAGACAAATCATCTGAATGCAACTGTTGGACACAAACAAACAACAACAACAACAACAACAAACAAGCCCTACCTTTTTATTTTCAATAAAACTTCCACTTCAATTATATTTCATGAGTTACGTTATATCAGAAGTAAAATTCAAATACAAATGTGCAGCTTAAATAAACAAATGTTGATGTTGTTGTTTTTCTAAAAACGTGGACTTGTCCTTTAACGTGTCAGCTTTCATAGATGTGAATGAATGAATGAATGAATGAATGAATGAATGAGGAGGTGCTTTCAGACACAGGGTTCCAACCAAACCCCATCACTACCGCACTATTTCTCACCTGGAGTGAGTTTGTTTTCACCAAACAAACAAAGATGTTGTTATTCTACACATGAAGTGACTTTTGTTTGTTTCATTCTTGCAGCCATTCGCGCACTACAAGGCCAATGACCCGAACTGGATACCTCCGTGTAAGAACATCGAAGGAGGCCAGATGACGCTGGAGTCGTGCTTGGATGTGATCGCTGCTATCGTGTGCACCAAAGTATGTCGCCATCTTTTTGATATTTAAACTCAGGGATGATGCAATGATACAGTATTATGATGACAGAAACATATATGCTGTGATTGCTGAAGTGTGTGTGAGCTCATCTTATTTGGCTAAATGAATCCATCAGGCAACTCTTAAAAGAAAGAAAGGCTTTTGTTCAGCTACAGTCTTCACTCGTGTATTTACAGAAGGGTGTGGTTCAGGAGAGACGGATCAGCTACGTCGGCCAGCGGTGCTCCGCTTCTGGATCAAACAAGCCTGGAAGTCAAGGTGGGTCTGTTTTAATACACGTACCACCAAGTTTAAATGACATTTTAGATTTGAAACATGTTCTCAGACAGCAGTGGTGAAAAGTAGTTTAACTTAAATACTGTACTTTACTACACTGTTGAGGTACTCTTACTTTAGTATTTACTATTTGGAACTACTTTATACTTCACTGTACTACATGTCAGAGGTAAATCTAGTACTTTCTACTCCACTACATTCATCTGACAGCTTTAGTTCAGTTACAAACACGCCTTGTCCTGCACAACACGGACATCACAGAATTTACCTTGATGACTTTTTCATAGTAAACTATTATATTAAAATTTTTTATAAATAATAATAAACTATGAGATGAGCATGAATTCAGCTTTATGTGAAGGTCTGACCTCTTTAATTTTCTGTCCACTGCAGGTTTGTTGCTGCTGGCAGTCGGGTTGTTGTTTGTGTGAAAGGTCAGATGAAACATCTCCCGTTATTTCAAGCTTCAGGGATTCTGCTGTACTTTTGCTCTTTCGCACTTTATGAGTCGATATGTTATTTATATAGCCTTTTTTATAGAATATAAAACTTTAACCGTGTAGTTATAAAGCTTGAATCTAATATATTTAGATATTAGAACTGTAACATTAAAATTTACAATGAGCAGCATTAATATAATTACTTAACAACAGAACAAAACTCATCATGTGACCAAACTAAACTGATCAAACCAGCCAACAGTAAAGCACATATTTTAATTTCATAATATTTTCTACTTATGTTCAAACTGTACAGCAACCTAATACCTCACATTTTGTTTGGCCAAATGGCACACTCAGGTACAAACGGTAACAGAGAAGAAGAAGAAGAAGAAGGGCGTTTTGGTGTCATAGGACAGAAGGTAGAATTAGAAAAAGGGCTTTTTAACAACAACATGGGTGTTTGCATGCAGCTTACAGACACTAAAGGTATTTACATCAGATACATAGTATATTTATAGGCCAGTGATGTTAGGTGTCCAGGTATTATGGGTAATTAGCTAATTCATCAAATCAAATCAAATTTTATTTATATAGCCCAAAATCACAAAATACATTTGTCTCAGAGGACTTTACAATCCTCAGGGAGTGACACCCTCTGTCCTTAGACCCTCGATTAGTGAGGAAAAACTTGACCACCAAAAATTCAGCCTCAAAAATCCAGTCTCACCCATGCTAACGTTTAAATCCACTTAAAGGAGGCCCAACAGTGGACAGAGAAAATATCTATTTTAAAACCACTTTTTAGCCAACTCGTATTACCTGAGCTGCAAAGGGATGTTAAACACTGTTTACTTGAAAAAACGATGACACAAAGGTGCCAAAAACTCTTAGACTTTGCTTTTTTCTTTATTTTCTATGATCATAAACTGAATCTCTGAGTTTTAAGCACTTAGTCCGGGTCATCAGGTTTTGGCTTCTCAGCGGTGCTTCTTTGCCAAAGGACGACCAATGAATGAACAGCGATGGCTGATATTGTGTGTTTGTGAATGAATGATAATCACCATAATCTGCAGACTTCGGGGTAATTTCCAATATCAGCTAACGCCACTAACGAACATGAATGTTTTTTGTTTACCACAGCAGACATCCTCCCTCATTCCTGCATTATTTTACTGTGATGATGATGTGTAGAAATAAATAAAGATGATTCATAATGTCTGCTATCAGGGCTTCAGCAGATATCCTGCTTTTATTTAAAAATCCACCAGCATTATGTTATTTCACCAATATTACCAAGTAAGAAAAATAATGAATCATTTACTATTTATATGTTTGGGTCACAGAAATATTTACATTATAAATTATATTTATGCACTTTTATGCACATTACATTAGTGCTATAATTCAGTTGTCCTCTTGTGTTCATGTCTGTATTTAATTATCTTAATCATGCTCTTTCCTGCTTTTACGCCTGTTTTGTAAGAAACTACTGTTGTTATTTCATGTTTGCACTGAGAAATAATAACTACTGAAATGTACCTTTTATTATTTAATCTGTAGCTAGGTTTATTTCCACTAAAGAAATGTGTTGTAATGTGAAAGCTGCCTTCTCCCTGTCTGACCTTTGTGTGTTTAACTGCACCTGTAGTGACATTAATTGGTTGAGACGATATACTGCTGTGTGACATGTTGAGATTATCATTGAAATTAAAATGTGTCCATCATTATTCAAATGTTTATTTGTGTCTGTCGATATATAAATGTACACTATCGTCTGCAGGTCAGATGTCATATTCACATTGTAGCTACACGTATTGAACATTAATCTGTTATAAATAATAGCAGATCTCAGGAAAACATGCAAGATGATTGAAATTCAGAACAATGTGAAATGTGGGCTTCACATTTAAACTGAAGGACTGAAGGACTCAGATTAAAAAACATCAGGCAGTTTATCTGAAACATATTTCAGAGCACAGTACATGTATTTGAGATACTTTACAAAATATTTACACAACATCATTTATTTTTGTTGCTTTGGGGTATGAGAGAAGACAAACTGAAATAAAAGATTCAGTGTTTATATCAAATTACAGCACATCAGAGTTTTCTTTACCTTTAATGAAGTACAACACCTTTTAAAATGTGATAAGTTCACTTGAAGGCTTGTCTGGCTCAGATGGAAACGTCTTGCTGGTTCTCCACAGTATTGGACTGGGCCCACTGACGTTATGATAGAATCAGTTACCGTTTGTCATAAATCTAATAAGAATTTCCCCTTTGAACCCAGCTGGAATATTAATGAGATAAGTGAAAGTTAGACTCTCTAATCTCACCACGGTCAGATTTTGGAGCTGCCGGGTCTTTTCACCAGGCCCTGCTCTTTACGCATCACCGGTGCATGAATGCTGCAGTCCCGCGCCTCGCAGAATCCCGGCACGCCGGCAACTCCCACCGTGCCGGGCGTACCCACTGGACCAGGGAAGCCGCGGGGGCCTCGGGGGCCCTCCATGCCGTTTCTGGGCTCTGCTGGGTGACCTGGCAAACCTGAGAGAGGAAATATTAACATGTAACTATGAACCGAGGTAATAAACAGGCACAGAGGTCACATTACTTTTTATTATAGAAGTAAATTTTTGGTTTCATGCATGGTTCAAAATTCAAAAACTCTTCTACACTCGACAGTTATGGAGCAAACTGTTTAGTTTTAGTTTCTGTATCAGTGATCGTGTGCAGATGAACGGGGTCGTACCTGTGAGGCCTTGTGGGCCGTCCAGTCCTGGCAGACCTTTACCTGGAACACCTGCAGCACCTTTAGGTCCCTTTTTACCTGTTGAGAAAAACACAAGTGTGATGTGAAGACTTTTAATGAAGGACAAGAAGCAAATTTCAGGATTTTAATGAGATAATTTATCATATGAGGCACAAAATATCTAAACAGCTTTAAACATATTAACAGATAAAACTATTAAACTGAAGCAGTTTATGGTGAAAAGTTCATGTGTGCAATGAAAGGAGATGAATCAGTTTCAGAAAACAAAGTAAGTAATTTGACTGTACAAATGACTAAAGTGAACAAGTGAAAAAGCATACTGAGAAAACAAATTAGTAATTTGAGTGAATGATTCATCAGAAATGTCCCTCTGGATTTCACAAACATAAACTCATTTACATGGAGGCTGGCTGAAGGTACCAAAACGGAAATAGTGCAAAAATGACCAGATTCTGGGAAACAGGATGTGAAAATGGAAAAGGAAAGGAATATTAAGATATTTCACTGCTTTATTTTTGTATGTGTATGGCTGGATGAGTAAGTGGTTAAAATATTAATAGTGGCTTGTAAAAAGGCAAAAACCTGCCGACAGTGGAGGAAATCTATTGGATGGAAAAGATGCAAGAAACCCAAATGTAGAAAAATGTGGGAGAAATGAAGAAAAGGTGAAACCCTGATAGACACATACAGTACCAGTCAAACATCACATTTCAAGGCGTTGTCCCTGAACTCACCTCTGTCTCCCTGCGCTCCTTTGTCTCCCTCCAGTCCTCTGTCGCCCTGAGGACCTCTGGCTCCTTTTGCTCCGGCTTTTCCTGCTTTACCCTGATAGATGGAGGCAGAAACGCTGCTGAATTAGTCCTGAAGTTTGAACCAGTAGAGCAGAGAATCACAGAGGTGCTTATGATACAACAGTGTCAGGCTCTGCTATGTATCAAATACACATTTCACCAGATTTGGAGACTTTCAAAAGCAATATTTTCCACCGCTGTAGCTGTGAGGTACAGTAGGAGTGACATTTACAGGTTTGCCTGCCGGGCCCGGGGACCCTTGGCTTCCCGGGGGCCCGATGAGTGTCCGATTATTGATGGGGCAGCCCTGGGAGCACTTGGCCCGGATGGAGGAGGCGTACTGGGAGATCTGGGCTGTGACTACGCCTCTGCAGAGCTGCAGGACCTGCTCATCGGTCAGACCTGGACCCTGCGGGACAGAAAACACTCTGTTGTCCCTCCATCACTGTCATTTGCTTAGTTGGCATAAAAAACTTAATTTTAATTGGACTTAGTGAAACATTTACAGTTTTTGTCACTGACAAACATTATCAAACAAAAGAGTCAAACGGTCAGTTATAACATGTATATATATGGACCAATGAACAGGAAGAATTTCTCTAAAATCCCTTTGAACATAAGATAAGGTTTTATTATCCATGAAGGGAAATGCTGCTGCTGTAATTCAACGGTACTACACATCATACATGTCATAAATACTGCAATAAAAAGTACAATAAACTACTCAGGAAACTACCTTCATGGTATTTTTTTAATTACATAAGAAGCAGCCTGTCAGTGTTTCAGTACTTTTCTTTTTATACTTTAGACTTTAGAAATTAAAGCAAAATTTTGGTGCAATGAAGGATTTAAAGGTGTCATTATCTATTTTATTCATAACTGCTGCTAATGACGTATTTCTGGTGACCTGTTACTCACAGAGGGACCTTGTGCTCCTTTGACTCCTGCTCGGCCGTTGACTCCTGGGTCTCCAATCAGGCCGCGCTCGCCTCTGGTTCCCGGGAGGCCGGGCGGACCCACAGGTCCGGGGACGCCGTTACGACCCAACGCTCCTTTCGGTCCACGCTGTCGTATGAAGAGAGAGGTTCTCGTGATGATTTAATATTTCATATTATTTTATTTTTGATTTTATTGTTAGATTTATATTCTTAATGTCTGCAGATTGTGAAAGATTTTTAAGTTTTTTCACAGTATGATAAATTCAGGCCCAGATATGTTTGTGTTTGTTTCTATGACGTGATGGTAAATAAATAAATTACCTGTCCTTTGTCTCCACGGTCACCTTTGTTTCCCTGAAAGGTAAGAAGAAGGAGGAACAAACTGAACTGTTATGACACCTAGCAGGTAAAACGGAAAGTCCACTCTCGTCATGTGACTGTAAACAGGTACATTTCACCTTCTGTCCTTTATCCCCTTTCACACCTTTCCTTCCGGCTGCGCCCTGCAGAAAGAACAGAAACAACAACAACATGTGATGAAACAGGAAGTTGTAATAATAATTATCAGATGATCAACAAAAAAACAACAACAGCAGTGATTCCTCGAGTTACACAACTTCACAGGTTGAACAGTAAACAGTTTAAAACGAAAGAAGAAGTCAGTGAAGGGAAACTCACAACTGTGTTTGATTTATAGGTCAGGAAACTGTAATTTATTTATTTAGTGCAACCAGAACCGAAGTTTAACCTGCAGGATTGTATGAGCAGGAGATGAATGTTCTTAATTAGTTCAGCTTTAATTCTCATAAATCAAAAAGAAACTGTGACGTCATTAAAAGGCTGCAGAGAGGTTTGAGGAGTGAATGAAACACTGTTTGTTTGAAGTTAACAACATGGATGAAACATTTGTGAATATGAGGGAAACAAGCGCTCAGCAGCATTTTAATCTTTGTGTCTGGACTTGTTTGGTTGTTTGTTTGTTTTTGCCTCTGATGTGTTTCATACGTTGACTCACCTTCTCACCATCAGGACCCGTCTCACCTTTGGCCCCCTGCAGGAAAAACAAACAACATAAACTCGTAACATCAGCTAAAAATACAACCTAATGACGCAATGTCACTTTAAACCTGAGAGTATAAATAAAGATAAACATATAAATATACTATAATAATGTCTATAACTTAATGCCTGTAACTATACATTTGATTTAATTAATTCATTAATTAGTTTCTATTTTTATTTTGCATGTGCTTGTCTTGAGTTGGCCTGTGTTTTAAAAACTAACAAAACATTTGAGATTTTTCCAGATTTAAAAAAGTGATTAAAATAAACAACCAAAGTTATCGTAACGCACATAAACTTTTACATTAAAGGGATAGTTCAGATTTTGTAGCAGCGGAAGAATACGGACGTTCTGTGGTTGAGTATGTAGAGAAAAAGAAAAGGAGTGACGCGGTCACCATGTTATTGATATACTGAACACTTAAACTGATATTGATTGTTTCAGGTGGTTCGGACACATTGTGATCGGTGTTTGTGCCGATACTCCTTCCTGTTTCTCCATACTGGAGACCTACTGACTGTCAATAAGAGCCTCATACAAAACCCACTTAAAAAAATCCAAACTATCCCTTTAAACTGCAAACGTTTAGATTTTATTCAGATTATATGTAATTAGCTGTTAATAGATAAGCGTGTGTGTGTGTGTGTGTGTGTGTGTGTGTGTACACACTGTGTGGCCCTGCAGGCCCTTTGCTCCTGGTTTTCCCGGGACTCCAGCGTCTCCTCGCTCTCCTTCAGATCCCTGTTGGAAAGACAGAATTAATCAATCAATGTGATTAATTCACAACAAAGAAATAAAGTTCACGACAGGGCCGCAATTAATGATTATTTACATTTTTGATTAATCGTTTGTTGTGTTGACGTGTTCATGTTAAAAAACACACACACAAAACATTCGATTTATCAGGTAAAACCAAGAAAATCAGCAAATTTTCACGTTTAGCAACATTTGACTTAAACGAATTATAAATTATCTAAATAATAAATAAATCTAAATAAATGAATCAATTGTTGCTGCGTAATCTGTCTCTCTTTTCATTTCTGAGGAACATTTATAGAAATATGTTTGTTTTTGTTTACAGTAATGCTGATGATGATGATGTTTTCTTCTGTCAAGTTGAAAATGTACACAAATAAGAAAACGAAATGACGACAACACAAAGGAGATGCAGTTCATGAAGCATAAATAGACATGAGGAAGTAAACAACCTTTACTGTTAAAAACACTTCAGGGGAAAACCCCTAAATGCCCAAAATATCAGATTAGAGGAACTAAGAACAACAGCTTCGTTTTACTCTGAAGGTCAAACTTTCTGGAGTTTTTCTAAGAGGTTTTGATTATGTCTGATGTGAAGATCTGACGGCTGGAGATGCTGATCATAAACAGAAGAGTTTCATATTGGACAAAACAAAGAAAGTTACATTGGTTCAGTACCAACGTATTACATGTGAGTTTTAAAAAAAAGTTGTAATTATGAGGTTACACACAAACTACTTTTTGCAGACTGTTGAAAAAATGTTTTAAAAAAAAAACTACATATGAAACTAAAACTCATCCAACTTCACTTTTCCCTTCATTTCCTCATTTTATTAGGAAAATTATAATTTGTACTAAATTGCACCACTCTTTCTGTCAAACTTCCAAACTATCCTAAAAACAGAAAGACTCTGAAAACATGCAGAGTCTAAATTTCTCAGGAATCAAATGTGTGACTTTAGAGTTACGGTGCGGATCCTGCTGCTCACTCACCACAGCGCCCACTCTGCCTCGTGGTCCTTGAACGCCTCGATCCCCTTTACTGCCCTGCAAAAGTACAACAGATCGTTACTCAACAGTATTATCTTTAAAAATGCAGTTTAAACCCTTTTTTACCGTCTTGTATGTTCAGTTAGTCCTCAAATATACTGCAGTTCCTTATGCGGTATGATAAAAGTTTAAAATATGAAAGATGGAGGAGCATATGTTTAATTTTTTGACATTTTGTGAAGGAAAACAGCCGCTGGTGTTGAGTAAATGTCTGTGAACATGAATGAAGTTCATGCTGCATTGAGGCATTGTGTTTGTTACCTTGGCACCAAACTGTCCAGGCTCTCCGATCACACCGGGGACTCCTATCGGACCCTGAGGAGACAAACGCCAGCGACAAACAGAGGTTTGTACATTTAGGGGAAACACAGATCAAACACAGACCAGACAGGTTTGTGTTTGTCTCTGAATCTAAACGTCATTTACTCACATCTTCTCCAGGATCACCGTCACTGCCTGGCAGGCCGTCGTTTCCTTTAGTGCCCTGGGAGAGGAGAAGGAGGAGGAGGAGAAGAAGAAGTAGAAGAAGAAGAAGAAGAAGAAGAAGAAGAAGAAGAAGAAGAAGAAGAAGAAGAAGAAGAAGAAGAAGAAGAAGAAGAAGAAGAAGAAGTAGAAGAAGAGAGGATGAGCAAGGAGAAACCACTATGCAGGGTATATTTGTACGGTTAGAACAAGGCTGGATAGCAAAAGGTTTCTATAACATCTACTTAAACAGAGATTGATTAGACTGAAGATGCCACCAACAAAACCAGAATTAATAGATAGAAATCAATACAACCAATAAGTTATAACTAACCTATAAGTTATAACTAAACTGGTACGTTTACATTTCCAATGAGCTGCAACCTGTCTTTTTATATTCATGATAATTCCCAGTATAGAAACCAAAGGAAGAAGCCTCCATGTCAGCGTTGATCAGGTGAACAAATGTCTTGATTTGTTCCTTAAACTGGACTCTTCCACCATATTTACATGAAACACATTCCTACAATTATCAATTCCACAATTATTCAACTCCTTCTACCTGTAAACCCGCCTGTCTGTCCAACGTCTCGGTTACAGTTTTGTGTGATTATAAAAGATGGGAGATGTTGGGAACCAGAGGAGTCACTCGGAGTCATTTTGATATAATCAGACAAGCTGAAAGGGGAATTTGCTGCTGGTTTTACATGTTTTATCTTTTCCATGTGTTAAATGTGGCATGTGTGGGTGACAACTGAACTGGGTGAGCTGGTTTCACATCAAGGCTTGGTGTTTCACATTTATAGCTTAAATGTTGTATTACCACCCCATATAAAGTAAATATAAGATAGTATCTGGGCACTGGAAACCTTTAAAGGGGTGTTTCTAAAGAAGCAGTGGATATTTATTAACAAAACACAGTTTAACTTTCACTTTCAGTTTTACATTTAGATTTTGAAATAAAAAATCTGTCAATATGTCAAGAAATACTCCTGTAGATATGGAAAAACTGTGGGTCAAATCAAATCAAATCATATTTTATTTATATAGCCCAAAATCACAAAATACATGTGTCTCAGAGGGCTTTACAATCTGTACAGGGAGTGACACCCTCTGTCCGTAGACCCTCGATTAGTGAGGAAAAACTTGACCACCAAAAAACCTTTTAACAGGTAAAAAGGTGGAAGAAATCTCTTCCTGAGGAAGGAAGAGGAAGAGTTGAGTTGGGACTTTTTATCTGTTCTTCCTGTGTTATTTTTACTCCACAGTGAGGAATCTGCAGCTTCACTTTCTTTCTTTTCTTTCTATTTGTACCACTTCATTTGACTCTTTTTGAAAGAGGACATTGAGCTGGAAAAAGAAAAGTAAAACTATAAAAACTCTTACAGCAACTTTGGTAATTTTTCTTACTTGGAAGTGAAAGTTTCTGGGGCAGTTCTGTATTATGTGAGATAAGACAAGAGATGCAAAAAAAAATACTCTGGGAAAAATAAAGTTTACAGGGAAGCAGTGACTCACACTGTTGTAAAAAAAAAAATATGAATTTCCTCTTTATAAATGTCACATTCAGAGTCAGATGATAAAGGGTCATGTGATCATTTGACATAACAAACTTGTTTTGTTGGGATTTTATAATTATGGAGAAACTAATTGTGACATAATTCAGTGATCTCAACATAACCATCAACATAACATGATGTTAGGAGCTGTTTCAAGGACGAAGCTGCTTGTTATGTCACGATCATGAATTAATAATTTGAATAAATGATTAAAGCTTCTTCTCTCTGAGCTTCTGGATCAAACTGAGGAATAATTCAGGCTTCTGTGATATGAGCTCATCTGATGTATGAATGTTGTCCTCTAGACCAATGAGCTGCTCACATATTAAAGGATGTGTTCACAATTTTTAAGTGTAGTGATATATATCGGTACTGACGATAACTGTGATATTTAAAATTGAAATATTGATATGATGATAATATCATGTAAATAATCCAACGACTCTTAAATCATTTTATCTCTCCTACATTCATATTTCAAATGTAATTTGTTTGCCAAAAAAAAGAGACTGATAGTATTGTTGTAATTATCAATCCTTCTATAGATATCACAATAACATCATCATAAAGCCTTCTGGCCAAACTGGACTGTTTGTTTTAGATTTTCTTTCTTTCATTCATTTGGTAAGATTGTCTCCACTTATTATTGTAGTTTTGAGAATAACATTTACATCTTTTGATCAAAGGGCTCGTCCGGGATTTGAACCCGGGACCTCTCGCACCCGAAGCGAGAATCATACCCCTAGACCAACGAGCCACTTAAGTGATAAAGTCAGCATCAGTGAAAATGTGGCCAAGTGTTAGAAATTCACCATCTTAACCGACATTGATTATTTACATAGATAAATTCATCATTAATTAAAATTGTGATGTGTTTATTGTCTGTGGGAAACCCCGGTGTTCGTTGAGATCTTTATCTTCAGTCAATACAAACTCAAACAGTAGCCTGTTCAACATTTTTAAAATATTTTATCTTTTGTGTTTGATTTCGTGACTACACCCGGTGGTTATTTATGTCTAGACCTCTCTGACTTTCCCATGATTCATTTCAAAAACATCACATCTGTTTCGTCTGAAGCATCAAAGTGAAAGAAAAACTGTGATAAAGAAAGAGACTCATAGTGAGTAAAGCTGATGTGGTTTAGTGTTTTCAACCTTTTATCTAACATTTCACTCTATCTTGCTAAACGCTGGTGAATCATTCACTCATGTGAACAATCATACTGTTTTTCCCAAGTTGAGAGTAAAGACTGAAGGGTGTCACTGATACCAGACTGGTAAGATCATCGTTGACAACACCCACATATACTGTACAGTAACACAAAAAAGAAAGAAGGAAAGGAGTTGACTCCTGTGTGTGTTTGTACCTTTGGTCCACTTGGTCCGAAGCCTCCCGGCTGTCCAGGATAACCCTGAGGAGGACAACCAGCAAATATTCTGCTTAGATTATCACAGACACAGCTCTGCAAACTGAGGAGTAAATACTTTCAAACATTTAAATTTAGGAGTATTACTTGTGTCTCTCAATCAACACGTGGGAAGAAGCTCAAACAGCAGTTAAAGAACTACATTTCTACAGTCACACTGGCTCGAGGATGAAATGAGATGATTGTGCAGGTCAGTAATTTGTTATGATCTAAGACTGAAGGCTCCTCTTAGTAAAAAATGCATTAAAATCAAAATCAATATATCAATTCTGAGAAATCCCTTTCTGGGACATTTAAGAAACGTTGACCACTGCCAGCCACGATAATAATCAGCTCCAAATTAAGAAAATAAGCTAGGGTAAAAATACAGATGATCCGAGCATCTTTCTTACGGTGTAGCCTCTCTCGCCGACGTCACCTGGAAACCCGGGAGCTCCGGTCTGACCCTGCAGGAAAACATAAGACATCAAGTCAGCAACGTCCTCTATCGACCTCTTCTGGTGGGCAGAAGCAAGTGCAACAAGGCTCTGTATCAACAAAAAACTCAGATTTCTAGTATTTGTTTCTATTTCGAGTAAAGCAGCTTGTGAAGATGTGAACCAACCCTGAAGATTCAGTATGTCGTGAACATTTCGTGGCAGGAAAACAAAATTCAGATGCACATTAAAAAGAAAAATTAAAGCTCTTCATATCCTCTTTTCCTTGTTTTCATTTCCGTACCTTCTGTCCGTCTCGTCCTTGAGAACCCTGTTTGCCTTCGTCACCTCGGGACCCCTGAACAAAAAAACATAGATAAGATACAAACAACATGATAAAAAATGCAAATTATCATTATTTATCAAGAGTAAATGTGTGTTAAATACTCCTTTACCTTGATACCTTTACCTCCCTTTTGTCCTGGAAGCCCAACGTCACCATGAGGACCCTGAAATGAAACAAATAAATAATTAATTTAGTTTGTGTAACACTAAATTTATAGTTAAAGTGCAACAATAAATAAAAGCTGGAAGGAGAATATTAAAGGACACAGCAGCATGAAACAAGCTTTAGATGGATACAGTAGATATGTTGTGTTTATAGTTTTACAAACTGCTGCCACATATAATTAATAATAATAAAAATACATATAATGTGTACATACAGTATAATGTATGTATACTTTTAAAGATGCAAAACACATTAACAGAACTTGAGTTTTTTCTGGTTGAGTGAAAAATAAGTTAGTTTTCATAAAAATGAAACCGGGATTAGAAAACTGTATTTATATATAAGGTGGATTTTCTTAAGTGAAGTTTAGTTGCATCAGGTAGTCCAGTCCTGTCATGTAACAGCTACATCATCTGCTAGCTGGGAAAACCCCAGAAATCACCACCTGCCGGTTTCAGTGCGTCACTGCTCCGCCTGCTTGTTGAGGTGAAGCAGCTGTTAGTTGGCTAGACTCGTTCTAGGGGCCAAAGCTCTGGGTGATTTCCAATCTGGTCTCCCCAAAGTATTTATAAATTACTTCGAGGTTCTGACTTATTATAGTTATGTTTAAAGCACATCTCGGTCTTGCAGGAGGATAAATGTCTTGTGTGCATTTGTTTTGTCTTATTATCAGCTTGTCAGTCACTTTTTTTTGCCTTGTACTAAGTTGTACAAAAGGTGCTATGCAAATAAAGTTTGATTATCTGATTGATATTCATGTAGGTTAATTTCCTCCTCAGAGAAGTTGAGAGGTAGCCGTGTTTCCTTACAGTCTCACCAGGAGCTCCAACTCCCCCGCGGGGTCCCTCCATACCAACGTCACCCTGTCAACAACAAGACATATTGATCAAAGCATCAAGGATTTTAATTCACAACCTGTGAAAAAACATTCTCACTGCATTAATTGATTTTTTGGCCATTTAGAGAACAGAAAACAGTGAATATGTGGGCCATAAAACTAAATCAGTGATCTGAAAGAGGCCTGAAGCAATCGCTATAGGAGCCAAAACTCAGGTGACTTCCAAACAGCAGCTGGATCAACAGTTAAAGGCCATCTGGACCTCTACACAGGCATTAATCCTCTCCATTCAAAGTTTCAGTTTCCCCTGAGGATAAAGGGTGTTGTATGATGTACAGACTGATGTACTTTGATTTGTTATTTATAATAATACACAAATAAATTTGATAAGCGTAAAAAGAAAATTCTACACACCAGTTTAATTCTGCATATGGTTGAAACATGAAGATTTGCATAAATAACTAAAATTGAGCAGTTTTCACAAATCGGTTCTGCGGACCGATGTATACCTTCAGACCCAGCTCTCCACGCTCCCCTGGGTTTCCCAGAAGTCCAGGTTCTCCCTTTAAAAACACAAAATATTTAGTTAAACTAACAAATGCATCAAATTCTCATGAAAAGCTAAAACCAATTCACTTTCTTAAAGAGCTGTAAGCAGCTTTCACATCTCGAAACAATCTGTACTGGTTGTGAAACTCACCATAGCTCCAGAGAAACCAGAAGCTCCTTCGTCTCCTTCAGGTCCAACGTCGCCCTGCAAGAGGAGAGGTCAAAGGTCAAAGCAAGATGCTACATCGGGTAAACATAAAATAATACCAGCATCCAGACATGAAATGAAACCATCATTTTGTTGTAATTGTTTTTAATTTTAATCACATACTTTAAAACGCAGCGTGTTGTGAATTTGTTTCCTGTTTGTGTCCAGTGTCTTTGTATTTTTAAAACTGTATATATTATTTTTTTAATATATTACTGTATATATTTTTTAAAATATATACAGTACATTGTTTTATATTTTTTTGATATTTGTGTGGTGCACATTCTCACAGAGAACTTGTGCACCAAGTTTCTTTTTCGTAGAAATATCAGGTTCTGTGATTACTGTAGCGCATCCGTATGAGTCATGATGTAACCTGGTTTACTCACCACCGGTCCAGCGTCTCCTGTTCTTCCCCGAACACCTTTAGTTCCTTTGTAACCCTACAAAAAACCGACAATCAAAACTTCTGCAGCAGACATTTTCCTCTTTATTCATCAACACCTGTTGACGACGTTTTAGTGTCTTACCTCTCTGCCTTGAGTTCCTGGTTCACCACTTCTACCCTGAAGACCTCTGGATCCCTGACAGAAACACAAACATATCAATCAATCAATCAATCAATCAATCAATCAATCAATCAATCAATCAATCAGCATTTCTGGTGTGTTTGAATGAGTTTTAAACATGTGTCTTAATTTTTATCTTTATTATCTTTACAACCTCAAATTCTTACTTCCTGCTGATGGAGCATAAAACTCTAACAACCACATGTCGTGGTTATGAACATATGTACCAAGATGACCAATAGTTTTATCTTTTAACAAAAACTATTATATGATAATAATATATGATATTTTAATATGATATATATGCTACTGTAGATATTATAGCACATTTAAGGAAGCTGTTAGAGGAGCTCTAACTGGTTTATATGTGTCAGCAGGACAAACAGTGACACTGATGTGATGAACTGAGTCGCTACCTTTGGTCCTGCAAAACCAGCGAACCCCGGCTCTCCGGGTTCACAGTTGCAGTCTGTTGGCCCCTCTTCCCCGAGCGCCGCGTCGCCCCCCGACTCTTCAGAGGAGCCGGTGTACTCATACAGGACCTGAAACGCAACCATAACAGAGGAGAGCATGAACATACAACACTGCTACTGGGTTTTCAGGTCTGGAAACATCAGCTTGAGCACATTTACACTATAACATTAGACAAAATGTTGTCACTCAGACATGTATAAATGACTCGCTTCCTCCAATACTTGTTAAAAGTATTTGCTTTAGCTCTGAGCAGGCAGGTCAATTCTTCCACTGAATATGTTTCCAGAACTATCTTAAACTACTATAAGCAGAATAAATGAATCTCTTATTCATCACAGCACAGTTGTTTTGATGGGTATATCCCTTTAATGTCATTTACATTATCTTAGAAAGGCTTTATTGTGGTTTGCTGCTTCAAGGTTGGATTTTTCCACTGTGCTTTACACATTTTGTACCATCCTTCTTCTTAAATGTGAAACTCTGAAAAGAGGTGGTTACTGGAAAATGTGACTTCTTAAAGCTCCTGTGTCTGTGTCTGTCTGTAATATCAAAAGAGACGATGACCTACACACAGGGAGCTTTAATTAATATAAAGTTCATTATTATCGTCTCTATAAGAATGTTTTAAAGTGAAATTATAAATGAGATTCAGAGAAAAGTCTTGACATGGGAAACAGCTCCAGCAGGTAAAACAGAGCTGCTGTGCCCGTCTGCCGTCCCACCTGCATGGTTTCTGTGTCCTCCTTGGCATAGTGGGACTCGGTGGTGGTGGCGTAGGGGAAGGCGTCCTCGGTGATCATGGTGACCTGGGTGGGAGCGGGTCCGTAGGGGTCGTAGTCCTCCACCTCGTCGTAGCTGTGAGTCGGCTCAGGAGGATACTCTGACGGCGCAGAGGAGACGATGAGACTTTAGACAAAAACTGTGGCTGCTGGTCACATATAAACATATGAAGAGTGAGGGACGCCGTGCTCACCTGGCTGAGGAGGGGCTATGCTGCCATAGTGGTCGACTACGGACCCTTCATAGGTGTGTTCCTCACCTGCACAGATACACAGAGTCTACGTTTATTTATTTAAAGGACATTTTTCAAGTGTGTTCCTCGTTAACATAAAAGTGGCTCGTTGGTCTAGGGGTATGATTCTCGCTTCGGGTGCGAGAGGTCCCGGGTTCAAATCCCGAACGAGCCCTTAACCAGAAAAATTATGAGTAGACACTTATAAGTAGTACTGTGTAAAAATACTTAATGTGACTCAAACTTTTCCTGCCCATAAGCTCCATGTAAATGCTGTAGTTTGAGTTCCTGCCTATTCTAGACTTATGTGTGAAACAAATTGACATTTTTAGCTTATTTTAATTAGTAATTAGTGTATTGTGTGTAAACACATAATACACTTTCAGCCAGTCACACAGATGACGACCAGCTTCTAATGGTCACTATGAGCAGGAGGAACATTTACAGCATCAAAAACATGATCCAGTGTTTATTTGTGCTCCTGTCTGTTGTTTCAATGACCTGAAGTGGCTCGTTGGTCTAGGGGTATGATTCTCGCTTCGGGTGCGAGAGGTCCCGGGTTCAAATCCCGGACGAGCCCTTGACTTTGATCACAAGATGTCTCAGGATAAAAAAAAATGTTACTCCTAAATCGACAGATGTTTCTTCCAAACAGGAAGCTGAGATAAACATCAGGAAATATGGATCTTAACATCAATGGAGTAGTAGTGAGGTTTTATTTACTCCAAGCCATTTTCAATCCTACTTGGATCTATATCAGGACAAAAGAAAGAGCTGCATCTTTCACTGATGCTCTGCAGCTACAGTACGTGATGTGTGTATAATTACTCATCATATTAAAATACCCAACAGCTACAAGGAATACTTTTAGTAGTTCATCTAAATTTCAGATTACTCCAAAAACTAATTTCATGTTTGGCTGCCGATAATCCAAAAAATAATTCTGGTGTACTTTTACACCAAATGATGAAAGAAAATATTTGTTAGTTGTCGTCTTATTCAGATTTCTCTTTAATAGTCAATATAATATATATGTAAAGCAGGAATGAAAATTTATTTTATAAGCTGTTAATCACGTATTGAAGGTATTGATAAACGTTCATGTTTGTGTTTGCCAGCTCTGACCTGAGTGGTATCCAGAATATTCATCCTGACAGAGAGAAGAGACGACACACAGCAGGAACACGAGCAGCGAGAGGAGAGACGCCTGCAGGGGAACAAACACACAGCAGCAAGTGTTTAGTAGCATCTAGCAGATCATACAATGAGTATGAAGACCGGAGCAGAGCAGAGGACTCGACTCCAGCAGACACTATCTCACCTGCGCTGGATATTTAGTGAAAGTGATGACTCAGATTTGTGTTCTGGTTGTTTAGTGACTGGAGACATGAAACATATTTAAAAGTTTATCTGAAGATAATATGAAGCTTCAACTGTTCAAGAAGTACTCAGATAATTTACTTAAGTAAAAAAAAAAAAAAAGACATCTGAAACATGTCAAGACGACACAACCACAGAGAAGTGTTTAATATTAAATAATGCATCATCATGTCAAATGTTAATCTAAAAAGCAACTAAAGCTGTCAGAGTAGAGTAGTAGAGTAGTATAGAGTATAGAGCACAGTATTTCCCTCTAATATGCAGCGAGTGTAGTAGAAGTCTCAAGTAGCAGTAAATCTAAACAAAGTATAAACACCTCAAACTTGTACTTAAGTACAGTTGTTACGTGCCGTAGTGGGTACTTAAGTAAGTGCATTGTACTGAACAAAACATACTTTATTACAAATGATAAGAAAACCAGTTCAAGTGCATAAAACACACAAATGTATTTAAAGTTGAAGGATTAATATGATTTTTGTCTTGTTGTAAAAATGTTTGTGTCAGAGCTGCAAATATTAAATTCATCACCAACTATTGTTGATCATTTCTTAAAGGTTTTAATTCTCTTCCTGGATTCCAGCTTCTTAAATGTGAATATTTTCTGGTTAAGGATGTTGAACCAAAGAGTTCAGAAGAGACGAAACCGCACAGAACCTACAGACACTATATAAGACAATAAATACCAGGTGGAAAGACGTTGTTGTTGTTCATATGGATCAAACACCGTCAACATGAAGCTAAGTGATAAAAAATATGTCCGACAAAAAAACAATCACAGCATAAACTAATGAATGAATATGTGCCAGTGTTGGTCAGCTCTGTTTTCTCAGACATTATTATGCAGTTTAAAATCTTAAGTAATTGTGAAGAAAATCTTTAAGCATTTAAAAAAAAACAAAAAAAAACATAATTTTCTTACACTCCTAATTTGTAGATCAAATGATAAATCAAGAAAATATTTATGTTATATCATGGCTATATATAAAAACATCCTTTATTTTCATATTTTGTTTAATTGTTTATTTGTTTTTCTGTCCTGTTGTTTCTAGTTTGCTTGTATAGTTTGTCCCTACATTTGATAACAAATATTAATGTAATAATCATTACAGATTTAGGTGCAGCCATGATGAATCAGGCTTACAGTCGTCACATAAACACAGCAGGGAAGTTACAATCATTTCATCAAACTGTACCTCAACTGGCAACACAAGTCGCTCAGATGAGACTCTGTTGGAGTTCAGGTGAGAATTAAACAGACAGAGGTTTCATTGTCAGGATGAAAAACCGCCGAGCTCTTCTCAGACTCATCTGACATTCCTGAAGTTTCACTGTGAGTCTGAACACCAGCCGAGGAAAAAGCTGGAAAAGCTGCACAGGGGACACAAGGTCAATAAAGGTGGGTTGAAGAAGGTGAAACTGACCTGTGGGAATCTGTATCTGAAGCTCACAGATGGAGTTTGCACAGAAAATGTTGGAAAGACTCAGTATTTCAGCTCTTAGTCATCAAGGCAGACATCTCAAAGATGGGATGCACTGATAGCCCAAAGGTTAATATTTGTCCATAATTAAGCATAATTAATGTTTTCACTCTCCTGCAACTTCAACATGAATGTTTTTTGCCACAATTCTTCAAGTAAGAGTTAATATCAACAAAATATTCTGTCATTTCAGAGTTTAGCTGTCGCTGTTTTATCTCCCAGCAGTGTTTCTGGTGTCTGCTGGATGCACAGTAAATAAACAGGTTATGAACCTGTATCAGAGGCAGCGGGTCCACCTGACCTGCAGGTCCTCTGGGGCAGTGAGGTGAGATGCTTTCACTGATTTCACTGATTTAACATCACTTGCGGATCATAAGTTTGTATTTTTACTAAATTGCAACCAACTTTTCAAGTTGAAATTAAGTTTTTGGGGGATTAAGGTTGAATTTTCTTAGTGCATTTTCCTGAAAATGTCCATGTCGAGTCCACACGATGAGCTGCTTTTCACAGTCAAATAAACACGTGTGTTAAATGTGTGCTCTCATTCATCACAGCGACAAGTGTTCTCATGAAACATTCAGCCAAATCCTAAACAGAAAATATCTGCTAATCAATGAAATCTCTCTTCTCCAATAATCAAAGCTTTTCAAGATCAAGTATAAAGACATGTTATGATATAAACAGACTGGAGGTAACAGGAACATGGGAGTATACAGGTAAACGTATACTGATAAGATTTCAGCTAAGACATGATGCCAACTTCTAAGAAAAAAGATTAAGAAAACATTGTCATGTTCAAATGTGGAAATGAAGACCTCATATATTCATATTTAAGGCAGTTTAATGTTTTTGAAGGCCTGGTATTCGTAAAATGGAAGTTGAGATATTTTCAGGATTTTAAGGACCAATCCAGACTAAAGACAGTAAAACTAAAACATCTCTTTTTACCACATTTTAAGTGCCAAATATAATTTAAGACTGCTAGTTAGACGGTTCTCACTATAATCTCTGTTTAAAGCAACGTTTCAGCTCGTGAGCTCAACTCTCCAACATTTCTCCAAAATGCAAAGATTAAATAAAATGTCCATACTGTGCTTTTACTTAAGTAGGATTTATATGCAGTATTTCACCCCCTGGTCACATCAGCCATCCCAAAACCCAAAACCTCAGGCCATCCTCACTTACTTTGTCACTGGAGGCTCCCATGATGCTGCAGAATGAGTCTCCTCACACCAGACCAGATCTCACTCAGGACACGTTCAGGATTTCAGATGAGGACAAAAACAACGTGTTTTAGTTTCCCTGAGCAGTTCTCCTCACAGCATGATCCCTCTGATGGTTCCCTGTCTCCTCTCTGTCCTCTCTCTGCCTCTCCAGGAGCCCTCAGGTTCCCAGGCACTGACGGGATGCTCTCTGTCCCTTTTTTTTGTTCCTCTCATCCTCTATCTCTGCTTCTCAACAGGGTGAGAAATACCTGAGAGTCTCAGCAGGACTGAGGGGAAGAGAAGCAGAGGATTGGTGGTCAGAAGAAACGTTTCTGAGGTTTCATGTCACGGCGAGATCATCGTTTTCATGTGATGAAACTTGTTGTTTCAAGTCATAAATATAAATAAAGGGGCTGGCTTAACATACATTAAGTCAACAAAGGTATAAACCCTTTACCCATTGTACATTTTCCCATCATGTACCAGTTCATTCAAGCTTTTTCTTTATTTTTACATCAAATCTATTTTGATTAGTTTAACACTTTTTTGTTAACTACATGATCCTATATGTTATTTTATAGCTGTGATGTCGTCAGTATTTTCTACAATGTAAAAAAATAAAGAAAAACTGGACTGTAGAGTTTTAACTCTCAAACAATGCATGCTGGGAAAATTCTTATAACCTTATCGTGTTTCTTTAGTCTCTCAGTCATACATTCATTCAACTCATTTAGTATGTTAATATAAATATGAGTTCTGGTATTGAAATAAAACTTGAATATTAGTTGATTCCACTAAATTCCTGTATGTATTTATATATTTTATAGTGTAGTAATTGAGTAGTAAAAAAAGGTTAAAAATGCAAATGAAATATTTGGTTGAAGTTCAAACTACATCCTACAATAAGTTTCTGCTGCTTTGATACTTTTAACCTCTTTAAAATAATCTTCAATAGATTAAAAGAACAAATCTTAAATTTGTTTGCTGTGTTGTTGTTGTTGTTATTTACATCAGTCACATAAATGGATTCAATAATTTAAACATACTAAAGCTTCAGTTCCTGCAGCTTTTCCTGTAATTCCAGCATGTTCCTGTTTACAACTCCGCTGATTGTTGATGATTCCTGAGTAAAATTTCTCAGCTGATGTCAAAATACTGCAGTTTTTACTCGAGTTACACAATATGTAAAACTAGCTAGCTGTATGGGTTCTTCTACAGAATCATATGAGGGCATTAAAATGATGAGTTGCACATGTTGAGCAGCATCTTTGAAATATTTAAATATATTTATTTAAATTTTAAATACCATCGAAACTCAAATTTCAAATCAGATTTTCCAGATTTTTCTGACTGATGCAGGAATCCTGTGTAAACACAGCACAGCAAAATCAGGCCCAAAACAGGGCGACCTTTGACCCCGTGGTAAAACTGTGTCAGCTATGACACTCCTGTCCTACATTCCTTGTAGTCTTCATTGAAAACCAATCCCAGCCAATCGGGCGGAGGTGGGTGGGGTCTGTTCATAACCAGCAAACATTAATTACACTGTAAAACACTGAAGTATTAAACAGGATGGAGAAAAATATTGTATATTTCAAAATGCTATTTGTGACAGACAAATAAGATCAAAGTGTTGATGATGTTGGTTCTTTAAAATTTTATTCCCATTTGTTTCTTTCCAAAATTTCCCAGTTTGCAAACCTAAAATTCTTTGACACAATGACCCTTGACCTCATCTGATTTGATTTCTGCTGATCCAGCACTATCACTTCTCCTTCTCCCGCTCCTCTTTCTTCTTCTTTTTCTTCTTCTTACGCTCGTGGTGGTGGTGGTCATCTGGTGAACGAGAATCCCTGCAAAGATCCAAACAGCCAAAATCATGCACAAAACGTCTCCACTACATTTTACACTTTGATTCTGATTATGTAACTGTAGACAAAAGTAAGATAGACAAAGACACTGATAGTAAACCTGCTGTATGACCCATAATAGACGTGAAAACAACATATTTGTCCTTTCTCACCTCTTCTTCTTCTTCTTCTTTTTGCCCTCTCTGTCGTGGCTTCGTTCCCGGCTGCGGTGGCGTCTGCTGTGGGAGTGACAGGACTCTGAGGACGCAGACCGCCTTTCATCCAACCGACGTCTTGACAGAAAACATTATGTTAGCCACTTAACTGCCCTGAGCCGGTGTACAGTGCTCTTGTAGTGTTTTCATTAAATGTGAAATAAACCTCAACATCTAATTTAACATTACAGGAATCTGTAGTTGTCACCTGTGGGACGAGTGTTCAGATCGTGCTTCTTCCTCGTCCTCCTCTCTCCACTGTCTGCTGAGCTCCTCTAAGTGGACGCTGATCACCTCTCTGATCACCTGAAGGACGATCAAAGTGATAAAACTACATTATAAATGAGGATTTTTGCCTCATTTAAACAGTAACAGTCTTCAGTCTGAGCAGAATAAAATAGAAAATATAACGTAATAAAGTGAACTGCGATAGCGTGAATATGAAGGTTTTTAAGTCATTGTTACAGTTTCCTCCTGTTCACTTTATAATTTACCTTCAAAGCTTTGTGGATTTGATGATGAAATGAAACTTTATTTTCCATTTACCAGCAAAGAGGAAGAGGGCGTAGTAGAAAGTTAAAGGTCGCCTGTTAGTGGAGCAGAGCAGCCAACTCCAGTAGTAACAAACGAGAGCAGCTGACCAACACACACACACACACACACACACACACACACACTGCAGCACATATTATACAACTTCAACTAACTCTGCTCAGTCTGTTTCACCTCAAAACCCTGCAGCTGTGGACACTCCCTCCCATAATAGTAAAGAATAAAAATATCATCCGTCACAAATATTATTCTAGTTATGATGATCGAGTATCTGGAAAATGCGAGTATGAATCCTTCAAGGAATTATGGGTAGAGACCCAGGCTCACTCGTACCTCAGTGTAGGACTTCTTGGTGATGTGAACGTTCTTGGCTCGGTAGGACTGGCGCCGCCTCTTGTAGTCCCTCATCTCTGCCATCAGCTCCAGGTGAGTCTTTGGCTCATTTTGTTCATCATCTACAGACAAACAGACACAAATTAATTTTACTGGAGGACCACGTTGAGTGAGAAACCACATTTTCTATCTTCATCAAGCAAAATGTGTCGTTTCCATTGGTGTAAAAAACAAGTTAAAGGAAATACAAGTCTTTTTTACAGAATATTTTATGATTGTGATGTTAGGGGGCTGTGTGGAGTTTTTACCCTGCTGGAGTTTGGACACCAAATCTACGTATAAATCGTCGTTGCTGGAGGAGGCAGCTTCATTCTGTCTGTTCAAGACGCCGACCGCGTGATCGTACAGAGCCAACCGGTCAGCGACAGTGAGGTCACACACAGCTCGCTTGTGGCTCTGAGGCACATCAACAGGCTGGCCGGAGTACTGACCTGATGGACGACCAGAGAGGCTTTACACACAGAAAAATGACTCGCGCACACAAATGACATTTCATCATTTCTAAATGGTTAAAACACAACTTGTCTGTGTGTATATAAGAAGCGATGTGAGGTTGTGAAGCTTCCTCGCTCTGACACTAGTCCAACTGTTGTTGATCATCATCAGATGCTCAACTGCTCCATGAGCTCAGAAATACCTGAACTCTTTTTCCTTCTCATCATTTTATGGCAAAGGAGCACTCAAAAATCACAACAAACAAGACAAAACTGATTATATAAAAAGGTTGTCCTGTTTTACCCTATTAGTGAATAAAGGGAGAAAGATTTGTATTGTAACCAGACTGATCTTGGATTTTTTAAAATGTATTTCTATGACAGATACTGGGTCTGTTACCCAGACTACAAGAGAATCTGATAAAGATGCTCTTCAGTTTCCAACAAGTTCCTCCTGTTCATACTGGCTGTTCAAAGATCTGCTTCAAATGTGCTTTCAGTGTCAGTGATGGAGGTTAAAATCCACAGTGTGTCCACACAGTCATTTAAAGTAGATGTGAAGCTTCTCTGAGGCTTCATCAGTGTGAGTTAGTCATATCAAGTGGATATCTGACACATTTACAGTCTGTTTAGCATTAAATTCCCTCTTTGTGTTTCCCTGTTGAGCTGTGGTGGAAGTATAGGAACAAAAAGAGGGACTTTGGCTCTAAAAACACTGTAACGTTGAAACATATCTGCTGGATTTGAAGCTTCAGATTAGCTTCACATAAACTTGGACTGTGGATTTTGGCCCTCATCACTACCATTGTAAGTGCATTATGAAAGGATCTGATGGTCAGTATGAACAGGAGAAATGATTACAGCACTGTTGTTTTTATTGATTATAAACATCCTTCTTTCAGTATGTAATCACTGAAGTAGTGAAATTAATGGAAAGAAGAAGTGACATTTAGTGTTAAAATACTAAAACCACATAAAAACGTGCGACTTACAAGTTTGTTTTTATCCACATTAATGTGAAATGACGCCTTTCCCCAACACGTAAAGGGGAAAGTGTGTGTGTGTGTGTATTTGTGTGAGTGTGATGGTTCCCCAGCCCTGTGGTTTGAAAGGATATGGCGTTAAAGGATACTGCACGTAATCAGGCAAGCCTGAACCAGAGCAGCAGAACTTTCTAGAGCCCAGTTCCTCTCTAATACTCACCACTGTCGCTGAAAACAGAACACACAACACACGGATTACACATGTCAGCACAAACATGGTTATAAAGAAACGTAAAAAAAATTATTTGAAGAATTACTAAATCTTTTAATTTACTGCTATTTAAATTTGGAGGCGATGACGGCAGATGACCAGATAAGTGATATTAAGTTTATCACAGCTACAGCGACCTCTAGTGGTCTGCACTTGCACCTGGCATGTAAAATTAAATGTTCTTGTGTTGTGTGGTCAGGATGGCGTAAGACAGCAGGACAGTGAAAACAGCTTTACATGAAACCGTCTCAAAGTGAGCCAATACCTTGCCAGAAGACTCCTTCCATCTTCATCAGCGGAGCAGCAGATCTCGCCTGCAGTATCACTTGGTGTTGGGTGGATTTGTCTGCAGAAAGGAAATACCAGGATGACAACTGGAAAACGTACCACATATTCTGGAAAGGGATGAACATGATTTGAACTGGAGACAAATTAATTTACCTTCTACCTTGAAATACAAAATTTTCTTCTATTACAAAGTAGTAAAGAAAGATGCAAAATTTTTAAATTTCACTAAAAAGAGAGAACTGGCTGCCAAGGCATGCTGTAGCTAAGGGGTGGAGGTAGGTGGTTGTATTAAAAATCGAAATAATATACATCTTACAGGGCTTTAACAGTTTTCTTTCCTGTCCTTTAAAAAAGTTTGTTTAGGCTGTTATAGAAAAAAAGAGGAGAGGAGGGAACCTATTATGACTCACCCATTGTAAAGCTTCTGATGCCTTTGTTCTCGTAACATACAGACGGGTCAAACATCTCCGCCTGCAAAAGAGTGAAGCAACTTTATGCAGCTGTAGTCCAGTGACACTGAAGATGTTGCTGTTTACATGTTGTGGAGACCGTTTTCTTCTTATTGTGTTGTCATTGTCCTGATGGACATACCAGCTGCTACTGTAGATGAGCATTACCTGCTCCTCAGCTGTGTAGCCCATCTTTCTGAGGCTGCAGAAGGCTTTGTGCTTCTCCATATTCCTGACCGGGACTCGGTGGTGAGGGTCGTAAGGACACTGCTCCATCGCTTCCTGAAAACAACATAAACAGAAGATAAATAACGTGAGCTATGAATGGGAGAGAAATGACAAACTGAAGAGTTTAGAGCTGCAGCTGTAAGTCGATAATAAATAATAGTCATTAGTTGAAGCCCTAGACTATTTTCATTCTCAAGTAATCGATGTTTGGTCCATAAAATGTCAAAAAATGCTGAAAAATGTCGCTGTGTCCAAACGCCCAAGATGACGTCATTAAATATCTTGTTTTGGCCGCAAACCAAAGAAATTAAATTTACTGTCAAGAGGTCTAATAAAAAAAAACAGAAGATAATCACATTTGTGAAGCTGGAATCAGATAATTTGGTTTGGCCAACATTAGATTAACCGTTAATACAGATTTAACGGCGAAACGAACTGATTTACGGTAACGTTAACGCTACAGCTTTAGTTTACGTCTACATTTTAATATGATATTAAACTAAGATAATAGCATGAGTAACTTTGTTATTTACTTAAACTGAAGACTAAAAGCTAAACTAACGTCAGCTATCGTTAACGTTACCTGGTTGTAGTCCTTGTTGTCCAGCGACCATCCCAACGTTTCAAATATATCGTTTAACTGTTGTTTGCAGTTTTCGGTAAACTCTGTCAGCTCCCGCAGACGATCCAGTCGATCCTGGAGGGTTTGTGTTTCTAATGACTCCGACATTTCTAGCGTTTCGACACCAAAGAAACGGAGAATTTAATCCAAACTCATCGGTGTTTTTGTTCTCACTGCCGTCATAACTGCCATAGTTAGCGCGAGGTGATGACGTAAACAGGGCAACGGCGGGAAGGCAGATAGCAATGCATGCTGGTAGTTGTAGTCCATTGGGTGTAATTGGCAATAGTGGCCTGGTTTTTTGGGAAATAGGGGTCACTATTATAACAGATATGTTGCACCAATTATGTTTTTGTTAAATTGTAAAACTTTTCTTAATATCCTGATGTAACGTGTTAAAGGGACTGGTAATAATGATGTTATTCATGGTGTTATTTCAAAGTGTATTAATAGCATCAAAAAGTAATAATAATAATAGTAAACTAATAATAATAACAATAATTACTAATTGCCTCTTTTGGGTTTTTCAGGTTTAGTGGGACAGCTTGTGTGCTAAAGTAGAACACGCAACACGAACATGCAAAAACAATGTATTAATTAGTCCATCCTATGCCTTAGCTAGTAATCACTTTAGGTTGCTGCTTTGCAACTCCTCCTGATTGTATTTCTTGTGTTGTTTTAAAAAAGTGCTCTATAAGTAAGTTCATTTGATTCACTTCATTCATGGCTCGTTTCATCTTAGTTCATCTTCACTGGTTTATTTGAACTCTCTCTCTGTGCTGCTTAACTTTCTGTCAAACTCTGATTAGTTTTGTGTTGATCAAACTTTTCTGCCTCAGTTTCTCTTCTTTTAAAATTCTTTCTCTTCTCAACTTTTTTCTGGCCAACAAAATTATAGGATATTTATATCCAAACAAATATGACAATAATATTATAATCTAAAAGCTGGTTAATGATATAAAAAAAGACATTTCTTTTCACAAGTTGGTGGCAAGATATCAGAAGTAGTGACATCACTTTCATTAAATACCCAGGGCAGCTCAGATGTCTGCAGGAGTCGACTGCTCTGCTCTGGTCTTCATGCACATTGTATGATCTAGTGGACATTATTAAACATCTTGTGACCAAAGTTAAGGGCTCGTCCGGGAATTGAACCCGGGACCTCTCGCACCCGAAGCGAGAATCATACCCCTAGACCAACGAGCCACTTCGGCAGCAAAAGACAAAGAATGAACAGAGACCCATGTCTTCGTGGTATAATTATCCCTCCTGCTCATACTGACCATTAGAAGCTTCAGTGTCCAAATGAGTCAAATCATAGATATAGCAGGCAGCAGGGACCACCAATGACATGCTGCGATGTGTCTCCACCAGTGACGTGGAGCATTGTGATTGGCTGTTGTGGAGATGGAGACAGGAAGTTCTGGGCAGGACCACTGAGCATCAGCAGCCTGACGGACGACGTCATCACAAGCTGCAGGTACAGGTTAGAAGCAGAGTTAGCTGGTATTAGTTCATCTTAACCTGGACACACTGTGGGTCTTTATAACTACAGTTTTCCACAAAAATGCTTTTTACACACAAGGAGACATTTATAAGAAAAAGACAATAACAACAAGTGCGGCAGAATATTTATTATGAATTTGCTTCTAGATCAATCAATAACTCTCCTTCAGTCTCCTCTACATATAAATATTCTTTTCATCAGGATACAAGAACATTTTGAGAACAAGTGATGCAGCTCCTCATGTCGACCAATCAGCAGTAATATTTAAACTGTTACATGACAGTAAAAAAACAGGAAACTGCATCATGCACGTTCAAAGTAATAGTTATCTGGTTAACACACACACGCGCGCACACACACACACACACACAGCTTTGGAAAAAAAAGCCCTTAAAGTTTCCCTTAATTGGAAATTCTGCAGTAAAAGTCTTTGTATTGATATTTACACTATAATCCAGTTGATATGATCGTACATGTTATTAATCTTTACAGAGTATCCAGTGACCTTTGAAGTTTGACTGCAGTGTTTAAACAGATAAAGCCTCTTTTTGGCAGATCCATTGTTGTTTTTTATCACACCTCACTGATTTCCATCCTTCATCATGGACAGAAATTGCACAGTGACCGTTGGTAGGAGCTATCCAGGATCTGAGGGGAGATCATAATGTTTAGATCAAAGCTGATAGATGTGCTGATACTAAATATGTATTAATGTGTCTCTTACTTATCAGTCAGATCACTTCCATTGATCCACTTCCATCTCCCATCTTCAACTCTCAGGCCGATCCAGTAGCCGTTGGTTCCTGAACTACCCCAACTGTTGGTATTGATGAATTTCTGATGACAACAGAAAGACAGTTATGAGAGATATTTAAACACTGAACTTAAATAAATACAGTTTCATTTCATACAGGCTGTCATAAAATGCCCACAGTTGTCTCATTACCTTTGCATCTTCATTATCTATTACAGCCAGATCTGAAATCTTTCCTCTGCAGTCCTCTCGAGCTTCCTCCCAGGTTTTCCGATGAACAGATTCAGCATCATTGATTGCATAGCAGCTGATCTGATTTAACACCCAGCCAAACTGACAAGGTTCACACATTCTCTCTGAAATCACAGAAACCAACAAATAAACAACATCACTACATTGTGACATTATTGTTATTGGTTATTGTTGGACTTGAGTTATGAGATCTGAACCTACTGTTATCTTTTAGGGGGCAGTAGGCATCATTCAGTTCCTGGATTTCTGCCGTCAGCTTGATATTGTTTTCAGAGATGACAAATGTAACTACAGTGACAGACAGAGGAAGGGAATGAGGGGCTCATTTAGTAAATTTCATACAAAACTGTATATATATGGGGGAGGCTTGCCGCAGCACTCAGGCAACGGCGGACTGCCGTGGGGGGCTGTGGTAGCGGCTCCAGTCCTGAAGGAGTGTCCGGGGTAGTGAGTTGGAGAAACGCAGAAGTGATGTTGGAACCAGAATCAAGTAGCTACTTGTCCTGATTCGGAGGTAAAGAGAGGATCTGTGGATGATGTACTCATTGGCTTTGTTAACTTCCTTGGCTAGCAGAGTCAACTGACTCTGGCTCATGTACGGCTGACTGGAGATTTTTTTGCATACGAAGGATAAAGATGGTTGTGCAGAGATGCCAGGATGGAAACCTTCTGTGAATCCATTAACAAGGGTGGTTACAAAGTGACCTCCTTGGTGCATGATAGACCTACATTTTTAATCGATGCCTTTGATTATGGGAAAGATAACAGATGGGAGGGGGAGGGGGTGCAGATGATGGAGGTGATGCTGGTAGTGGAGGTATGGTCTTGGTTTGGGTTTGATGAGGCTCACTGCAAGTGGGAACAGTGCAAGAAGAGACCAGGTGAGATGTGGTGCCGCATATGCAAGCTGTACATGCAGTAAAGATTCAAGATTTCAGTGTTTAGTGTGCCCCAGTACGTAGCCTTGTTGTATTGGTGAAGACGGGCTTCTATTTTGGAAGTGAAGTGCATATGGTACTAATAGAAACCACTGCTGCCAAAACAGAGAGCCAGGTTGAGAATGGTGGACGAGTAGTCGTCCAATTTTTGTTGACGGGCGAGCTGGAGGAATAGCTGCAGACAAGTTGAAGTTAGTAGTTGCCTGTGTGTCTGAAATGGTGTGATGGAGTTAGGAGCAGCAGGAGCTAGGTGCTGCAAAGGCTGCAAAGGAAAGTTGGTATCGGAGTTAGTCTCCTAGGCGAAGGAGTTGCAGAATCACGGTGATGGACTTCTGTGCTGCCTCGTCCTTTCTTTGCTGTTGAAAGAGACGGGCTGGGAGACGGACCACGGAGGATACAGAGCTTAGCGTACTTGCCCACTTCCTGGTCGGCTTATGGATCAGAGAGAGCGGGGTCTCGGCACTGTGGTGGCGGGAAGGCCTTCAGCTTCCAATTCCAAAGATTCCAAATATTGTTTTAAGACAGACTTAAAAATGTCAATCTATCATTTAAATAAGAATAACAACAGTAACAAGCTATAAAAAACCTTTAATTTGAGCTGATATTCACATATGAAGTACTCACAGTAAATACGAAGGGCCATGATTGCTACCAGTATCACCCAACTCACTGCTACTGGTAGAAAAGTGAAGGAGGGAGACGTCCCATCTGAGGAAAGATAAAGATTCAATACAAAATGCTTTAAAATCAGATTTTATATTTTGTTTTGATATTGAAAAAATGAGCACTTATTTAAAGTACTACATATACAGTCTACAGCGCTCCAGTTTATCACATGTTCATTCAACATTTTATGTTATATTGTAAATTGTGTTAATAACAAACCTGAGGTGGCTCTTGTTCCCTTCATAGTCGATACTGAAACACTGACATAGTCACCTTCAATCTCAAGTTCCCCTGAAACAGATTAAACACCAATGTTTAAATATCTGGACTATTGGTAGAAAATAACAATATTCAACATTTGAATTCTAAAACGTTGTGAGGTGTTAAGAAACCTGATGTGGTTTAAATATCATGTCTACAGAAAACTGGAGAAATCAAATGCACAAGATGAAGTTTGAAAATCAATTTAGACATTTTGGAAGCATTTGCTGCTAATTGGTTGTCATCAATCAGCAGCATCATGCTTTATGAAAAAGAATAAAATAACATACTGCTTCACAACAAGATGAGAACCTCATAAAGTTGTTTTATGTATTAGAAAGCATCTTACCTCCTTTTGGATTTTTAACAGTAACCGTTACAGTAGGTCTTTCTCTCTTCATCCTGAACAGAGGAGACAGTTAACCAGCAGTCCTGTATGAAGGCTATCAGGAAATGATAAAGTGTACAGAGGTGTGTAAGGTTTTAAGTTCTGCTTTAAGGACGTCACAGATTTGTTTTGTGGATGATTTGCACTGTTTGGATCTTTGCAGAAATTCTCGTTCACCAGATGACCACCACCACGGTAGTAAGAAGAAGAAGAAGAAGAAGAAGAAGAAGAAGAAGAAGAAAGAGGAGAAGTGATAGTGCTGGATCAGCATCAGCAGAAAATAAATCAGATCAAGGGTCATCGTGTCCTCAACGGGTCAAAGGATGTCAGGTGTCTAAGAATTATAGGTTTGCAAACTTTACTTTTTATTCTTGATTGTAGGAGTGATTTTTTTTTTTTTAATTCTGAGACATCTTGAGATCAAAGTTAAGGGCTCGTCCGGGATTTGAACCCGGGACCTCTCGCACCCGAAGCGAGAATCATACCCCTAGACCAACGAGCCATTGATGTGTTATAGAAGCTTTCAAGTTTGCCTCAAAACAGTGAAAGTGATGGAGACAAGATAGTGAGGCAGTCATTTTATTATTAACCACTGTTAAACTCTTAGTTAACCAAAGTCACAACCTATGTTGTTGTAATGTTTATCTTCACTTCCTCTTTTGTTCAAACTTCCATATTTTTTTATTCTTGATTGTAGGTTTAAGGTTGTTTTTTTTATTCTGAGGCATCTTGAGATCAAAGTTAAGGGCTCGTCCGGGATTTGAACCCGGGACCTCTCGCACCCGAAGCGAGAATCATCCCTAGACCAACGAGCCACTTCAGGTGAAAGAAATCTACAAGTGTCAAATGTCCTACATCTGCTGATGTCCCACTATTATGTTATATAATATATAATTATTACACTTTATTTTATGAAATGGAATAAATCAGTTAAAACCATATTTCCTTTTACAGAGTTTATTATCACAGTTTATTGACAGTGATGTTCATTAAAAAAAAGATAAACAGCAACACCAACATAAACATAATGCTGGGATAAATATATATAATACCAACAAACAAAGAAATGAATGTATAGTTAGTTTACAGTATTTACAGTCAGACGCACATGTGGGACACAGCTGGTCGTCAGCAGCAGATCATCCGTGTGTATGTCCTCTGTTCTTCACCCATATAGATGGATGTTACTGTGTTGCTGTTATTAACGATAAAAAGACAAGAAATTAGACATAATTTAATAATATTAACATCAATGGTATGAAACCATACATACATTACTTATGGAGTGTCTTCAACAGCAACCTCCTCCATCACCTCCACTCCAACCAACACATCCCTCCTCACTGCATGAAGCAAACACACGAGTGTTGTTATAGGTGTTAAAGGACAGTTCCACAACTTTTTTATTTTTTCTATTCCCTCTGTGTGTTTTCCTGTTGTGCTGTGGTGGAAGTAAAGGTATAATATACACAATATTAACTCTTTCTAAGCTCATTTACTAATACAGCTGTGCCCTTTATTGATTATAAATGTTATCCTTTCAGTATGTGATCATTAAAGTAGTGGATTTCATGGAAAGAGGAAGTTACATATATTTATTTTGTATATTTAGCACAAAAATATTGAAACCACATAAAAACGTGTCACTTAAAGTTACTTTCTATCCACATCACTGTGAACTGCAAGACACGTAAAGGGAAACGCGCACGTGTGTGTGTGTGTGTGCTTATTCCCCCAGACCTGTGGTTTGATATGAAACTTATTAATGTCACAATAATCCATAAAATACATACATTACTTCTAGAGTGTCTTCAACAGCAACCTCCTCCACCACCTCCACTCCAACCAACACGTCCCTCCTCACTGCATGAAGCAAACACAGATGTCTTAAAGGACAGGTTCACAATTTTTCAACTGTGTGTGTTATAACAACAGTCAGGTGTTTATATGAACAATCCAATATTCATATGGACACCTGATGCTCACCTCCATAGTAGACGTATGGAGACCCAGGCCAGCAGGGACCCAGTGCCTCTGGTCCCCTCTGCCCATAAACACACACACATCCATGCGGCTCTGTCCCAGGACCCTCCCAGCAGGGACCACCAATGACATGCTGCGATGTGTCTCCTCTAGTGGCATGGAGCACTGTGATTGGCTGTTGTGGAGACGGAGAAGCAGGACCCCGTCCAGGCAGGCCGGAGCTGTTGGGGATCCCTGAGTGGACAGGAAGTTCAGGGCAGGACCACTGAGCATCAGCAGCCTGAAGGACGACGTCATCACAAGCTGCAGATACAGGTTAGAAGCAGAGTTAGCTGGTATTAGTTCAGCTTAACCTGGACACACTGTGGGTCTTTATAACTACAGTTTTCCACAAAAATGCTTTTTATTCACACTGTAAAGAAACAACAACAACAACGTAAACATGCACGGATGATTAATGCAGGAGGTCGGCTGAGAGCTGCACGTCATGGCTGAATCATGTGTCTCATCCGTCTGTTTCCTGCACCTGCTGATGAGACCTGCTGGGTTTGGACAGGAAATAATGAAACCATATACTGGCACACACACACACACACACACACACACACACACAGCAGGAAGTGTAAGGTACAAACAGAACCATGCACTCAGGGATGGCTTTAAAGACAAAATTAAAGGTAAGTTTATTTGTAAAGCACATTTCGGCAACAAGGTAATTCAGTGTTTTACATAAAACATCAAATCCATCAAGATAACATGTAAAACAAACACAGAGCATTATAAAAAAAATAATACAATTTAAAAGTTAAATTGAAAATAAAAATAAGCTTCAGCTTCAGGAAAACCTTAATTTCAAAGAGCAGAGCTCGAGTGGTGTGGGAGTGTGTTTCTATGGTGGTGCAGCAGGCTAAAAGCTGCTCAACAGGATCGACAAGCTTATTTCTATGACCTTTAAACAAATAGAGTAATCTGACTGAGATTAAGATGTGAGGTTTATGAGTAAGACGCAAGCATACAAACAGCGTCAGAAACAGTCTCAAACATCCCTACAAGTAGTCTGAAATGAACTGTTTCAATTCATCCACTGGGATGAGACGTTCAAGTTCAAGTACTTTGTAGTTATTTCAATTTATAAAGTGCAAAGTACTGAAATGCAGACTTCACAAGATATCTCATATCATAGTCAAGCAAATACATGAGTAAGATGAATTAATATTATGTACTGTTATGTAATGTATTATGTACTATTGTGTAATATTATGTATCTCAAACTCAATCCAGTTTTAATTCCTGCAGTTTTTTATTCGGTTTTCTACTTGCATCTTTTCATATTTGATTCATTCTGTGTTTTTTGTATATACCGTATATTTAAAAAACTGTTGTCCTCCACCTGGCCTAAAAACATTATATAATGTGCACACAACTATCTCTTTGTCAGTTTTTTTATGCAGTAATGTAATAATACACCTTTTTGTACATGCTAGTACCCTCATTTATTCTTTGCCCCTCCCTTTATTTTTACATTATTTTATTTGTACTTTATTTAAATCTTATCTAATAATATATTTTAGCTTTGATAGTAAAACATTGCTGCTTTTGCTGCAACAACTTAATTTCTGTGTTGGAATCAATAAAGTTTCTTACATTCCCTTGTGTTTAACCTACCTGTAGCGTAGCAGCAAACAGTAGGCTGGTCTCTCACCTCTTCTTCCTCCTCTTCCTCTTTGGGGCCTGTGGGCGTCGACGTGAAGCTCTGCTGGTGTTGAGGAATGAGACACCGAGGCCTGGGTGACCAAACCCAGCACTCAGGATTCAGTCTGTACATCCCAACCGGAGCTCGAGCTTCACTTAATGTTTTTGTGCGGTCAGGAAGGTGAAATGGAGCGCCCCCCTCCCTACCTTCCTCTTCCTCTCTGCTCCACCTCTAAAACAACAGATGGAGCCTCAGGTGGGTTTTCTTTGGATCGGAGGTGGATGCAGCAGGAGAGACTGTATGTGTGTTACTGTATGTGACTTCAGAGCTGATTGGCCAGCTTGTCTCAGCTGCTGATGTAATGCCCTCTATTAAAGGATCATACCAGTGTTTTGCATTTACATATAAGCCTGAAATATACACTCACCAATCCAATACAGCAGCTCTGCAATAAACTCTAATTGTACGAATGTTATACAGTATATTTTAGTTATTATTACAATAATATCAGTTATTATTGAGGTTGTAGTGAGGGAAACTAACCAAATACATTTACTGAAGTACTGTATTATGTGTCTGTTTACTTAAGTGAGGTATTTTCATCTGATGCTACTTTATACTTCACTGTACTACATGTCAGAGGTAAATCTAGTACTTTCTACTCCACTACATTTATCTGACAGCTTTAGTTACTGTTCAGATGCAGATTTGACTCAATGGATAATATAAGAAGCTTTTAAAATCCAACACATTGTTAAAGATGAAACCAGTGGAATACTGCAATACTTATGTACTGTTACTGCAGTACTTTAACTACATCAAGATCACTATACTTATGTACTGTTACTGCAGTACTTTAACTACATCAAGATCACAATACTTATGTACTGTTACTGCAGTACTTTAACTACATCAAGATCACTATACTTATGTACTGTTACTTATGTGGGATTTTCCATGCAGGACTTTTACTTGTTATGGAGTATTTTTACATCGTTGCGTTGGTACTTTTGTACTGAAGTAGATCAGAGTACTTCTTGTACTGGATCATATTGTAAAGTATTTCTGATATTTGACCATCATTCATTGTTTTCAGTTATAAAACAGGGCGATGTTTATAGATTGTGTGTCTGTTTAGATTGAATTACATTGTTTTCATTGACATACACACCTTACTTATACCGTTGGTTGATCTGATTGGTTGTTAATGTCACGTGGTCACTCAGCGCCAATCAGAGTGTAGCGGTGAAGCTCGCGCTGAAGAAACAGGACATTTATCAACAACCGCACCAACGGCTTCCTGCCTTTTTCTGCCTTTTCTTCCGTTTATCTGATTTATCGCTGGATAATTAACATTTAAACCCGCTTCGTTTTAATTTTATAATCTCCATTTTCATCGCTTTTTTACACCAGCAGACAAACACTTCGAGTTTAAGGAGCAGCAGCTTCTTTCAGCCGTAAATTGACTGATTTTTATTGGTTTTACATCAACTTTAGCCTTAAAAAAATGGCCTACCCAGGACCGTATGGCGCAGCCCCCGGTGGAGCCCCGGGAGCGGTAAGAAATTCCGTTAAAATGTTTTAAAATGATGTGTTGAAAGCTGGGTGTGTCCACCGGATGTCCCGGCGTGCAATGCGGAAGTCGGGTCGAGTATCAACGCCGTCAGTTCATTAAAGGTTCCCACCTAAAATTAACCACTTCTCATTAAATACGGATCATTTCAGAGAACTAGCTAACATATTAGATACCTGTCAACGTATCAGGTCATTATTGGTCATTATTGGTTAATAAACGGTTATTTAAAGGGCAGGTTCACTGTTTTTAAAGTGTGTGTGTGTCAGGTGTCCTTGTGAACAAAGGCTGTAAACATCCACAGTGTCTCCACACAGTCATTACAGTGTTTTAATCAACTAATCAGTGATATTGATTAGTAAATAAAACTGTGCAGTATTTCATTAATGCTGTTTACACTATGTTGTGTTTGGGGTGGGGAAAGGTGGGCTTTCTTTCACAAGACCAGAGGAGTACAAGCTAGAATATAGCTGATAGATCAATCAGATCAATCATTTCCAAGTCTTTTCAGTGGTCAATACAAAGCGCACACACACACACACAGTCAGTGCTGGTGGATGATGTAAAGCAGGCAGTCAGCAGTGATTATACATGAGTGAACAGGAGGTTTGTGCTGATAATGTGAATTCATGAGGTTTATTTGAGATAAGGTGAATGAGTCAAATGAAGCTCAAACAACAGACTGATCCCTGTTACACGTTTAAACACACACACACACACACACACACTCACACACAACACACACTCCTGAACGCAGCCCGGTTCCTTCATCTCTGTTGTCGTAATCGATTCATTAATATGGATACTTACATGTGAAGAGTTGTTGTCATAAGTTAATCATAAGATCGTCTTCATGGAGTCTTTAGGTTTTTACATCAGACCATAAATTAGTGTTGTTAGGATCAAATATAAAAGAAGATATAACTGAATATTATTAAGTAGTAAATCACACTAAATCTTTGCTGTTTCTCTGTCTCTCTCTCAGCAGGATCCTCTGTATGGATATTTCTCAGGTGTAGCTGGACAGGTGAGACGCCTATCACCTGAATGACATCATTTTCTGGTTATTATTGGGATATATTCTTATCTTGTGCAGTAGCTGATGGTTTTCTGTTTTTTTCCTGGACCCTGACAGGATGGACAGATCTCAGCAGACGAGCTGCAGCGCTGCCTCACACAGTCCGGCATCTCCGGCTCGTACCAACGTAAGAAAACCGACAAAAATCCACTTTAAACACAAATGTGTCGTAAGTCTTGGACCAATAGTGGAAAGTCACTGAGTACATTTACTGAAGTAGTGAACGTAGTTTCATTCTGGGTACATTATGCTGATAATACTTAATGTAAATTTTAGATACACGTTCTTACTTTGGTAAAACATTGTGTGTGTTTAGATGTGTCTGAGTTTACAGTGTTTTACTTTTACAGCTTTCAACCTGGATACCTGCAGACTGATGATCAACATGCTGGATGTATCCTTCACTCAGGGTCATGTCTTCCTCAAACTGTGGACACAAAGCTGGAAAAACACTAAAATATAATTAAATGCTAAAGCATTAAGATTCGTCTTATTTACGACTAAGAGCCTCAAATAAGTAAAAACAGACTCATCTTAAAAGTACACAAATGTAAGCAGGTGCAGGAGTGTCCATGAAGTTTTGGCCACACTGGTCTTATATCATTTCCTGCCTCGACAACAAAGTAAAATACTCTAATTTCTTTAGTACTACCTGCAAAAACAGTAAACTATGAAGTTTAATTTACCGTCACATTGTTTACGGATAGAGGGGTCCAGGTAGAGAGAAGACAGGTGTGTGATTGGTCCTTGACTGTCTCAGAGGGACATGTCCTGCACCATGGGCTTTAATGAGTTCAAGGAGCTGTGGCAGGCTCTGAACGGCTGGAAGAATACCTTTGCATCCTTCGACCGGGATCGCAGTGGGACTGTGGAGGGCCACGAGCTGCAACAGGCCATCAGGACCATGGGTAGGGGCAAACTAGTTAAATATATACTAAAATTATATTTAATATTTCACTATTCGACTAGATGGGAGTCAGTTGTACATCTCATATCTTTCTCCAATTCAGACACCAACATCTTAGTTTTTCTTTGTTTCACCGGCTCAGTAAACGTTCAGCTGACGTGAGGTCTCATAGTTTAGTGTTTGATATTTTTATGACGTGTGAAGCTCATAATGTGCATGTTTGTGTTCAGGTTACAATCTGAGTCCTCAGGCCATGAACTGCATCATCGAATTGGCGCCGCTCCTGGTGGCAGCCTGTTGCAGCAGCTCCGTAGTTTTTTTTGTTATTCTTTGTATTTTTTGTTTATTTTAGTTAATTTTAGTATTTTTTGTTTTGGAAAATGACCGGATCAATTTTTGTGTACACGCGTGAACAGCTGATGGCGCTGAGTAAACCCCTGGGACCACAGGGAGGCAGGAGTTACGGAGGAGACGCCGGGGTAGCAGACGGAGGGATAAAAGGAAAAGACATAAACCAGCGGTACCAGCGATCATAATGGGAAAAGTGAGGTCTCTTGGGAATATGATGGATGAACTGTCAGCACTGGTGAAGACCCAGAGGGAGTACCGCGAGTGTAGCATTTTTTGTTTTACTGAAACTTGGCTGCACTCGCACATCCATGCTAACAGCGTCGGGTTGCCTGGTTACAGCTTGGTACGTGGAGACAGAGACTGTTCCTCAAGCCGGAAGAAGAAGGGCGGTGGGATTGCACTTTTTGTGAGTGAGAGGTGGTGCAATCCGGGACATGTCAACCTGAAGGAACGTCTCTGTTCCCCGGACATTGAACTGCTAGCTGTGGGAATGCGCCAGTATTATTTACCGAGAGAGTTCACGTCCACCATCGTGATCATTGTTTACATCCCTCCGTCAGCTGATGCAGCGGTAGCATGTGACGTCATCAGTTCCGCCGCTGCCAAACTACAGACTGAACAGGAAATCTTTCCTGCCACAGGCCATCAGCGTGTATAATAATAGCTAAAATCCGGTCATATATTATATTATTATATTATATTTTATTTTACCTATTCTTATGTAATTATTATCTTAATTTCTTATTCTTATTTAATTATCTTATTCTTATTTAATTATTAATTATTATCTTAATTGTTGGTTGTTCTTTTTATTTCATTGTGTTGTATTTGTGTTATGCTGCTGTTACACTCTAATTTCCCAGTTTTTGGGATTAATAAAGTATATCTATCTATCTATCTATCTATCTATCTATGAAGCGCTACAGTACACACGGCAGGATCACCTTCGATGAATTCGTGGCTTGTTGTGTAAGACTCCGCGCCCTGACTGGTGAGTGGGATGAGTCTGACCATGTGACATGAGGAAAGCCAATCAACGTTGTGTGTTTGTGAACCTGTAACTGAACTATGAACAAACAGTCGCTCACGATGCTGAAAAATCAGTGTTGCTGAGATGAACAAGCATTAAAGCATTTAAAAAGCTCATCGCATAGATGTTTTATTTTTGTTTTTCAGATCAATTTCGAAGAAGAGACACGGCCCAGTCTGGCAACGCCACGTTTCAGTATGACGATGTAAGTTCCCACAACTGTCACTTAGTGGTTCTCTAAAGCGTTTAGCTGGCCTGCCTGCTCAGTCAGTAATGTTACTTTGACCACGACATTGACAAATATTTAACTAGCTTAGCCACAAGGTAAGACTGCAAGTACACTGATGACGGATGATTGTACAATATAACGACAGTGATCATATTTCTGTGTCTCTAGTTTATCCAGGTCACCATGAGCGTATGAAGCAGGAAGACCAGACGGGACATGTTCTCCTTTTAAACTCTTTTCATAATAACATAAATAATTGTATTGTGTGTTTTTTAATTTTTAATCATTGTTGTTGTATGAACATAATTAATGTGTGACTTTCACATTTTAAACACTAATTTCATTAGTAAAGCATTTTGACTAACAAGCATATAGTAACATTAGACCAGTGTACCAATGACATCAGAGTGCCTGTATCCTGAATACTGGAATACTACCTGAATTATTATCACATTTATAGCCTTTTATCTGAAGAGTAATCCTGTAAACCCAAAGAGCTCAGCAGCATGTGAGTGTTACCATGTCTGAAGTGAATAAACAGCTGAATGTCTCACACACGGATGTTTGGCTCTTTTTATTTTATTTATTTATTTAATGTCTTTAATTTCCATTTTAGAGTCAATGACATTAAATTAAATCAGAGACATTGATGTATTTCTACTTCTGAATTACACTCATTATTTTTTCTTTTTTGTATGTGTGTTTAATCCAACACAATACATAAACATTAAAAATAAATAATATATCATGTACTGTGTAATAATATACTATTATATATTTAGATTTGAATCAGCCTTTTAAACCTTTAATCTTCCTTTTTATAAGTTCGGGTCGCATCACGGTTGAGGGCTGGCCTTGGAAGAGCTTGACCAATTAGAGTTGAGAATCTGGCGGAGCAAGTTGCAAGGTATGCTGGGACTTGGAGTCTGTTTTGATCTCTGCATTGTGAGATTTGGCATAATTCTTTATGTTTGTTAAATGTTATCAAATAAATAATCATATTAATAGGTTAAAGACAAAATGTGCAGATAACAATGAAACAGTCAAATACGCTTTTAAAACAATGTTTTTATTTACAATATTTTTCATTTGAATTTATTACATAATGTGACAGTTTAATATGTAATTATGTCACATTTTAGGTCAAACAAAAGCAGAGAAATCTGTAAAATGATGAAAATACAAAAAACACAATTCAAACAAGCATCTGTCAGTGTTTAATGTTCCTTTAGTAATTTTATCTTATTTTAGGAATAAAGGTTTGTTTATGAAGATGATGAATGGATTCATAAACTAAAAACATTCCTTCTCAGGTCCTTTCAGCTCCTGTTAGATCCTCAGATTATAGCTGATTTTATGAACTGAAACGGGAAAAGATATAGAAACTATAATTACTTAAATACAATTAACCTTCAACATGCAGCACTGCAAATAAATGAGTCAATTAGATAGTGGTGAGTTTAATATATATATATATATATCTTTATCTTCACCAACTGTTTCATTATCAGGCTTTAATTAATAATAAAAAATGATGATTAGTTGCAGCTCTAAGGCTGATCTGACAGTTTGATCACAGGTGAACTCACCTGCTCGAAAGAGAAGCTGGCGACGTTGCAGTTACAAGGCAAACTCAGCAGGTGAGCCTGGAAACGATCTGAGAAAGGAAGTAAATATTTAGAGTTGAAACACAGTACCACAAAATATACATCTGATCTAAAATATCTCTATACGGTCTTCATAGTTCATAATTCATAATTCATAGTTCATAATGGGTGTTACGGGAATTTTAAAGAAAAACCCTTAAATAAGGAGGATCGAAGTTTAAGTGCAACACACTAAAGAGGTTACAGAGAAAAAGGCTCCCAGAGGAGCGTTAACAGTTGGCTCTTATACCTTTTCCTGAGGATGGGCTGTTTTAACCCCTGTGAATTGTTAACAGTCATATAATGCCTTTAAACATCTTATCACTCATTCTGTTATCAAACTCCTCTATTTATACGTTAACCTGGACTTTACCTGCCAGTCTGAGTAAAACATCAATAAAGGGAAGTGCCCTAAAAACATATAATATAAGAACAGACATTGTATAAGTTAAAACATCCAACTAGCTGTGTAACCCTAATTTTTATAACAATGGGTCTCATGTTTTCTATGATCACACAGTGAGTGAAATCGTGTAGCATTGAACTGGTACGCAGCTAAAAGTCAGTTTGAGCCTCATTAGTATGTCGCCGTTACCTTTGAGGATCTGAAGTTTCGTCAGGACCGTCATGAACTTGTCGTATTCGATCCCATCTTTGGAGCCGTATTCGAGCCACAGAACTCTGAAGGTTTCATCATCAACAATGAATTCTGCAGGAAAGAGACAGAAATACACCAACAAATATGAACTGTTTGAATCATCACTGGGTCAGTTGTTCTTCTTCAGTGTTTCAGGAAGCTTTTGGCTGATTTCAGAAGTATCAGGAAAATAATTTCCTACCTTCAGCATTATGAGAACAGATGAATGTTTTAGTGTGCTATTAAGATACTGTATAATGTATTACTGTGGTTGGACAGGATCTGTTTCATTTGGGTTTGAGTGGCTCCGCTGTAGCTCTCCACATACTCCCTCCTGATAGCAGCGACATATAGCTCCAGTTTGAAGAACTCCACCACGTCCAGGTCGCCAGACTTGTCTGCCTGAAGGTGCTGGTTAAAGAATTCATAAATATTAATGTATTAATAACATAAAGTATCTGAGCTGACTAGTGTTTGCATGGTACTTTTACTGTTACAGTATCATGATATCAGCTTAAATTACATCATCGGTTGACTCTACACTTTCACATCCAGACTATGAAGGTTGGACAGAAGTGGTACGTTTATGTATTATGTTAATTTTTCACATCGCCTACATCCTAATTAATTCAAGATGTGTGTATAGAGACAGAATAAATTCATCTGTAGCACGGTCTCTGATTAACGGTCTCTGTCAGTATAAATGCATCCATTGTTGCTGCTGGGTTTGTCTGTACTTAACAGCTGAAACTGGTCTGAATTTAAAATTACAGACTTTTTAAATGTCAAAATGATTATTACTAAATGATTGAATCTGGGACTATAAGTATGTGAGAGCTAAATATGACTAGAAAGGTCTTTCTGGGTCTAAAACCTATATTTTATAATATGGACATGATGGTTAAAATGATGGATAATGTAGGTACACACATCATAACTTTAAAGGATACATCCATGAGCGTCAGCAGTAGGTGGGCTGTCCTCAGACTCAAGGCTAAATTTGGGAAAATAGATACGATTATGAGTGTAAAAAGTTCCCATTCAGATGATAAGATGTTATTAAAATGAATGTAAAATTAACTGACATTTGCCACGAACAGAAAAACCGCCATCGTTCAGCTTAGCAACGACACCTTCAGCATTCAGCGTCTGTTGGAAACCAGCACAATAAATAAAGTGTGCAGACAAATATTCAAGAGCTTGATAACTTTAACTATGAGACCACATATACTAAGTAAGAAAAATATGCCTAATTGACATAGTGATATGCATTTTTAAAACTTTCAAGCATGTAGATATAAAATGTTAAATTTTTGAAAACACTTAGCAGAAATACCTCTGGCCTGCTGTTTTCCTGTGAAAGAAAAGGAAAAGGAAGATGTCATGTAAAGATAACCAGAGAAGAATCCAAAGATAAAGCATTTAGAAAATATATCCCTTCCTTTGCTAAATTAAAGCGCTCTACTTCCCTTTTCTTTATCAACAATGTTTATATTACTTACTGCTATACAGTTTTCCTCAGGGAATAAATTACATTGCAGCTCCTCCGGCCAGGAAACTCCAAAACTGTTCATCAGATTTTCACATCCCCGTTTGGCTCTCTCACATAATGACCTGCAGGGTCGCTGCACTTCCCCTGCCACACACTGGGGGGCGTACACCGTGCACAGGAAGAAGCGTATGTCCAACGAGCACACGGTTTTCACGATCGAGTCAAAAAAGGACATCTTCACTGCAGCTTCTCTTTGATTTGTGTGTCCCAGAAGATTCGGAGACATCGTCTGTTTGTAGGACAGTCCTTGGCACATCGGTATGTTTATCGGCTCACAGATCCCCCCACTGCTGCCCACTCCATACTGGAACAAAACAGAAGTGCATACCAATTACACTGTGGAGACACCTTTAGAGATATACAGTCATTACACGCAAGGCGAGCGCAGAAACAAAACTTAGCTAGATTCAAAGCAGCGTCATTAATTAAGAGTTTTACAAAAGCTCCAAACCAACACTGCTGCAGGGACAGAACCAAACAGGAAGGAAGGGAAGTATAAACCCTTTACCTCCCACCATGGTAAATAAGATGACATGGTGAGATGATGCATGGTGTGTCACCTGGTGGACTTTTGCAGGTGGATGAAGGTTAAATGATGAAGGTTTAATGTTGTTCATAAAAAGGCTCTACCCTTATTAGCATCACAGGAGTCGGTAAAGTCGTTCCGTAAGTTAAGGCAAGTCATGGTTCAAATGCTATAACTAGCACCACTAATGATGGTTTTTTTTAAGATTACATTTGCAGTTTTCCAACCTACCTCATATGACATATAAAGAACGGCAGAATAAAAGATCCCTTACAAGCAAAAAGTCTGTAATAAATCTAGTTAAAGCCAATATGTGTTGAATTTGGCTATTTAGCTCTTTGGCACCCCCTAGTGGAGGTATCAAAAAGAAAACACTGGGGCATATAGTGAAGCTACCCACAGATCTTACCTGGGACCAGTATAGTTTTCACAGTAATTATATCATCCTTATAAAACAAAACTATTCAAATAGTTTGAACGTTGTAATAATCATTAAAAATATTCTTCACTTAGTGTCTTTAAACACACAAACATCATTGTAAACATCTGTTCATACATTCATGTTAGAGTCAAATAGGGGCCAACGTACGTGTTCACAGGACTCGGTGGTGAATCCTTCACATTTCAGTGCCTCTGGCCACTTGTAGCCGAACCCCTTTAACACTGATTCACAGCCAGACTGCGCCTGCTCACACAGCGTCCTGCAGGGAGGACGAACTTTTCCTGACACACACTCAGGAGTGTAGACGGAGCACAAGAAAGTCTTCAGATGAGGGGAGCACGACACTTGAACAAGTGGATAAAACTGATTTATTTCGAAGCTTACGTCCTCCTGAGTTTTGTGGCCCAGTATGTTGGGCAGGGCAGTTTCAGTGTAAGGCAGGTCTGTGCAGAGCGGGACAGTGATTGCCTGACATGTGGCAGGGGGCGTGTGAAAAATTTGGTAATCTGGAACCTGGATAAACAAAAACATAAATCAGTGAAGTCTGAATGAACAATATTCACAACTATTAGATGGATTTGCAGATATTCATGGTCGCCAGATGATGTATCCTATAGACTTGATGACTTTTCCTGTAGCATCACCATGCGGTTAACACTTGTGGTTTTGAGTGAAAAGTTTAAATATTTGGATGGATTGCCATTAAATTTGGTACACACATTCATGGTCCCCTGAGGATTAATTGTGTTACCATGGTAACGCTGCAAACCGAGATAGTTAACATGGAAGACACTCTACCTGCTTCACATCAATGACTCCCTAAAAATGAAGCCCAAATATCTCGACTTTTAGAAGTTTGCTTTTAATGTGCTTATTAATTTGATGATATAAAAAGTCATGATGACGTCATGATTGACAGCTGTCACTGCTGCTCTCAAACCTCCATCAACGGTTGGACAGTCTCTGGCTCCAAATGATGCAGCTTCCAGAAAGGAGATATTTTGGCTTCACTTTTGCATAGCGGCAGGAAGTTCATACAAACAATGCTTCACATCAGCATGTTAGCATTGTCATTGCGGGTTATCATGCTGATGCTGTTAACATTTAGCTCGATGCACTGGTGTGTCAAAATACACAAAGAGCAACTAGCATAGCTGTAATCTGATAATGTTTGAGAGCCAAAGAGGGGAGACTCACCTGTTCACATGATTCTGTGGTGTATGTTTCACACTTGAATGGCCAAAGGAAGCCAAATTTTCTCATCAGTGATTCACAGCCAGACTGCGCCTGCTCACATAACGTTCTGCATGGAGGCCGAGCTTTTCCTGACACACACTCAGGAGTGTAGACGGAGCACAAGAAAGCCTTCAGATGAGGGGAGCACTCCACCTTCACAAGTGGAAAGAACTGATGTATTTCCAGGGATGCCTCCTCCTGAGTTTTGTGGCCGAAAATGTTGGGCATGACGGTTTCTGTGTAAGGCAGGCCTACGCAGAGAGGGACAATGATTGTCTGGCATGATGGAGGTACGGTTGGAGTAACCCGGTGTTCTTGACCCTGGAAGAACAAAAACATACATCTAAACATACACCTTTAAAATACAGAGATGACAGTGGTCCATCTCTTCATCTAACTCTCTACATTGTAAAAACAAGTTGAAATCTTTACCTGTGCACAGTTTGACTCTGGTAAAGCGTCACATCGGAGCCTCATCGGCCAGAACAACCGCTTGGCTCTGAGAGCAGAGTCACAGTCTGTCTTGACCTTCTCACAGAGAGCACGGCATGGTTTGGTTTGAGTGTCGTCCTCTTGGCTGCATTCAGGTACGACGACACGACACATGAGTGTGGCAACATCTGGTGAACAGGCCGTCTCCACAATCTGACCGATCTGCTGCAGGTTGAAGCCTTGAACTCCAGTCGGATGGAGTGTAGTGGTGTAGCCCACATTTTGACAAAAGCTGGCAGTTACTGGCTTGCAACTTGTTCTTTCATCTCTCCTACTTTGTGCCTGATGAGGAGACAGCAGCAAACCCAAAAACACCAAGAACAAATGCATCATGGCTTTCAGTAATCTGACCGACTGCCCTGAGTTGTCGGTAATGTCACATATCAATAAGATGTTCAGCACAAAGTGAGAGCCAACTGGCCTCAGAGCAGCAGCCATACTGTGAAAAAATAAAAGTGATTAAGAGGCTCAACATCTGGAGGTGATTATGTGCTCTTTATGTAATCCTGGCTGGGGGGAAGTTGGAAGTTGTTGTTTAAAAGTGGACTGAATAAACTTCTAAATGGAAAGTTTCAACACAATGTTGTCGTTAGCAGTTCGTAGATACATTTCACCTCTAAATATCTCACAATTTCATTTAGCTTTGGATACCATATCTGACCTTACAGCTTACTGCACACTGTTTTACCAGGAACCCTGTTTTTCCTGCAGCTTTATACTTAAAGGATGTGGCCAACAAGTTTCTATATTTTTCTTATTGTCACTTATTGATATATCACATTTCACTGTGCCCTACACCTCTGTTGTTGTTCAAAAACTATTCAAAATGTATCAATTATCCCCACCACTGTACTGGGTGACATGTTGCTTCACCATAAAGATAACGGTCATGGTAGTTTGTTAAAAACGGCTCCACAGACTAAGAACAGCAATCACGTTTTCAGTCTCTGCAGAGTGGTTCTGTGTAAGGGAAACACCACAGAGCAGCTACCATGTCTTGAAGCTGACACACCTGAGAAATGCTACATGAATCAGGCCCTGTAATAAGTGTGTTGGTGGTCATTTTGGAAATCATTGCTTCGTTAATAAAATTTGAATATTGACAGCATGTTCAGACTAGAAGCACCACAAAACATCAGAAGCACATTTTTCCACATCAGTCAACAAATCTTTATTCAATAAAATAAATATTGAGTTGAATTACGCAATCTTAAATAACCAAATCAGTGGATGTGGAATCAGTGCAAACGAACAGGCAAAGCTAGTGCTAGTTAGCTAATGAATTAGCATGCTTTTGGCTTCAAGCACCACTGAGTAACTTTCATAGGAATGAATGGGGCCCTGCATCCGATGCTGTATGCAGGAACGGTCCAATCAGGTGACACGGGCACAGGAAGGAAACGCGGCGCTTCCGCATAGACCAGACCACCATCATGTCATTAAGTGCAAAAGAGGAAAATGACGAAAAGCTGTTGTGTAGCACGTTTTAAAACAAATGAACAATGTCGAACTTGTCAGTAGATTGAGTTCATTGTTGGCTTTTAACATACAGAGATGACAGTGGTCCATCTCTTCATCTAACTCTCTACATTGTAAAAACAAGTTGAAATCTTTACCTGTGCACAGTTTGACTCTGGTAAAGCGTCACATCGGAGCCTCATCGGCCAGAACAACCGCTTGGCTCTGAGAGCAGAGTCACAGTCTGTCTTGACCTTCTCACAGAGAGCACGGCATGGTTTGGTTTGAGTGTCGTCCTCTTGGCTGCATTCAGGTACGACGACCCGACACATGAGTGTGGCAACATCTGGTGAACAGGCCGTCTCCACAATCTGACCGATCTGCTGCAGGTTGAAGCCTTGAACTCCAGTCGGATGGAGTGTAGTGGTGTAGCCCACATTTTGACAAAAGCTGGCAGTTACTGGTTTGCAACTTGTTCTTTCATCTCTCCTACTTTGTGCCTGATGAGGAGACAGCAGCAAACCCAAAAACACCAAGAACAAATGCATCATGGCTTTCAGTAATCTCACTGACTGACAAAATCTTTTGGGGGTTTCAGACCAGTGTGTCTCTGCTGCTCTGCTAAGGAGGAGGTGGAGCATGAGGCCGCAGATTGAGTTTCTACAAACAAGGCACTGATTTAGGACCACTGCTAATGTCACATATCAATAAGATGTTCAGCACAAAGTGAGAGCCAACTGGCCTCAGAGCAGCAGCCATACTGTGAAAAAATAAAAGTGATTAAGAGGCTCAACATCTGGAGGTGATTATGTGCTCTTTATGTAATCCTGGCTGGGGGGAAGTTGGAAGTTGTTGTTTAAAAGTGGACTGAATAAACTTCTAAATGGAAAGTTTCAACACAATGTTGTTATGTTCCTGATGTCTACGAGTCGTTAGCAGTTCGTAGATAGGGGGGGGGGTTGTTGTTGTTTAACTGGACTGATGGAAAGTTTCAAAATAACTGTTAGGATTTCGTCTTTATTAAAAACAACAGTTTCTCTGCTTCTCTGCAGCTTTGGTTTCTGTTTTGCTATCTGATGCTCTGTGAGTCGTGTTTTTCTGAAAGATAATCGAGGTCAGAAAGAGATCAAATGGTCAATAATTAATAAAAAGGACTTTGACTTCCTTTCTGGTGTAATTAGCACCACACATGGTTGTCGGGTTAATGTGTGAAGAAGCCTTTAGATACTGAAGGACAGAGGATTTGAGTGTTTCAGGGGTCTGATGCTGGACTTCTTTATATGAGCCGACAGTGTCACATGATCTCTATTGAATAAACAACACCGTGAAGAAAGATTGACAGAATTACACATCTGTTAATAGGCGTTAGTGGTTTTATTTTTTGTATTTTGTGGTACGTGTATTTAAGTATTTTCATACTTCAACTTTACTTTTTTACTCCACTGTGTTTATTTGGCAGCTTTATGTGAAACATGATAATCTTATAAATTACACTGCAGTTTTACAACAGTACAAACTGTCTGCTTGTCATGTTTCTGATGTCTATGAGTTGTTTGCTGATCATAGATCCGTTTTCTCTCTAAACATTAAAACTAGCTCCAACTCCAGCAGCTACAATGCAGCTTATCCATTAATTCTTTATCTATTCACTATAAAACATATTTAATATTACTTTAATGTTTTCTTTATTTTTAAACTTTTACTTGTAAAGGAGTATTTTTCATTGCTCCTTTAACTCAACACTGTCTTCTGCAGGGTGACCTAAAAACACATTATTGTCTCCATTTTTAAAGGCTGACCCCTGAAAGTCAGTGCTTTAAATCATCTGTCAGGAAGCCTGCAGTCCAACATCAGTTTCTTAGTTGAAGAATGGGACTTTTTTTTTTAAGAATAAAAGCTTCAAATGAAGTAAAAATGAATTTGATGCATTTAAATGAATTAAATTCTGAAAAACATTCGGTGTTTAGAAAGTTTATTGAACACAATCTGGGGGAATAATATGTTTTAAAAGCGCACACAATGTAACTCATCAGTAAAAATATTAAAGGATAAAGTTGGACATTTTCTATATTTTTCTTATTGTTAACAAACCAAACCAACAATGAAGTGATCTGCTAACAGATTGTGTATCCAAAGCTTGATGTATCTCACTCACTGGTGTGTTTTTATTAGTTTTTGGACAACAAAGGTCTACAGCACAGAGGAATAACATTTATCAGGCTTTAGACACACATAAAATACTCATAGTGACATAATTTAGACAAATACCTCACCAGAAAATAAAAGCATTTATATTGTTTATTGCTTTGAATTACAGATTCAGTAAAGCACATAACATGATATAAAAACAATAAAAACAGGGACAATAAAAACAATGCATGTGTGTACATAGAAACCAAACTGCTTGTTAGTTATTATGAAGACTTTGAGTGATAACCCGTGTGGAGAGCATGGTGTGTGTTTTTCTCCTTATCCTCCAGTCTTAAGAGCCACCAGAACAAAGTTTCTTGGAGAAATGTTTGGGTCAAAGAGAGGAACGAGCTGACTGTCTACACCTGCAGACAGAGGAGACATTAGTTAGAGCTACAGGTGAAGAAAAAGAGACGCAGCAGTTTATTAAAGTCAATATCAGCTGGCTCACCGTTCTCCTGCAGGTAGATCATCCTGTCCAGCAGCACCAGCGTCTCCACTACAGGAGCCAGCAGCAGTGCCAGGCTGAAGTACACCACCACCCTGCCCTGCTGCTTCAGCATGGCCTCCACCTGCTCCGGGTCCAGAGGCAGCTCTGGAGGCAGCCCCACCCGAGCCAGGCCAAGCCGGGCGTAGCTGAGAGGGAACAGGACATCGTCTATCAGCTGATTCAAGATATCCCACAATAAATATTATTGTCTGGATAAACATTTTTGTACACTGACGCTAAACATTACACACGTTGTTTTTTCTTCTTTCCTCTCCCATTAATCATCTCAGATTTATATAACTCCAAGTTAAGAGACTCCACCTAGTGGTGACAATGAGTACTACAGCAAATCTAATGCATTATCTGACAGCTGCACTGCACATCCCTTGTCTGTCGGTTAATATATGTCAAGATATATTAATATATTAAATTGTTAACATCAATGAATCAATTATTGATTAATTATTGACCCCCCCAGCAGGTTGCAGTGCCCACTCACTCTGTAAAGGGTAATAAATGAGCTTTCTTTATGGTCTGGATTCCTGCCCTGCGAAGATCCGGCCTCACATCCCTGATGAAGGTCTCCAGCATCGCCCGGTAACAGTGCGTCCTGAGCAGCTTGCTCTCCTCCCTGAGCCTCCGTATGTAGTCCTCTACAGCATGGCACGCCCCCTCCCGTGCCTTATAGGACAGCTGATGTCCCGGCAACCCCTGGACCAAGCGGCTCATCGGGTATCCAAACTGGAAGGGCAGCGACTCGTGCGCCGGTGTCAGTGGAGCGGGTGGTTCCACCAGTCCTGGAGGGGAGGGGTTTTCTTTGGTTGTGATTTTCATGTAGCAACATGCCACAGAGGTGATGCCGCGTACATGCGGGCAGTTGACAAAGTGGCGAAGGAGGGTGGCGCTGAGGTCGCCGCATGCGTGGAGACCCGTCAGGACAAAGTCTGGGTAGCCTCTCTGACCGTCTTCCTGGAGACACGAAGCCTCCTGACTGATTTGTGGGACACATGAGCAGCAGGTTCTGGCGGATGATGACTCCTTTTCAGGCTCGTTCGTGCTCGGCGGATGTTGTGATGTCATTTCAAAGTCCTGAGCGCGAGAATCAGAGTCTGTGGAGCTGTGAGAGGATGAATTCTGGATCACCTGAGAACACGTCTGATCCTCGGAGCCCCGGAGTCTCTTTTTACAGGGTCCAGATGGAGCTGAAGAACCTTCAATGACACAATCGGCAGAACTCAGCTGCTTGACGAAGGCCTCCCATGATGCCTTGGGGTTAACCCATCCGGCCACATGGCGTGGAGAAGAGTGTGCTACTGGAAGCTGAAAGGAGCAGCTCTAAGAGGAAGAAAGGTGTGTCTCAATATTGAAGCTGATACAACAGGCACTAACACTAACAGCTCATAACTTTGACTTTGGACCAACCTTTTTCTGCTTTTCCTTCTCCAAGGCCCACAATAACTGTTCATCAAACTTGGACGCCATGGCAACCAGGGCGCGATCAGCCTCAATAGCAGTTACAGACAGACCGAGCCCAAAGGACAGGAAGCGAGTCAGGTGACCCTGTTCAGAGCACAGTGGTTGACGAGGATGATTTACTGCTTTACCTCAGATTGTGAACTCTTCTGAAAGATTTGAGAAATACAAAGACTGATTGGCTAAATTAAAGAGAAGCAGCGTGTGTGTCTGACAGCAACAGACTGAAGACGTCGGGCCGTATGAACTGTTCACGGACAGCTAGACACACTGAGCTACATCTGAACAGTGAATGAACACAACAGACAGCGACTACAAACCACAACGGTTGGATTTTCTCTGAAAAATGTCAAACAATGACTGTGGTAATGAACATTATAGGATGAGACGAGGAGGAATTGATAGTATAATCAAGTGACAGTACATATAATTTACTATTATTAGTAGATAGCCAAGCTGACATCCTCAAATGTCCAGTTTCATCTTAACCAACAGTTCAAAATACAAAGATATTCAGTTTCCTGTCATAAGGAACTAAAGAAACCAGAAAATAAGAAAATTATAATTTCTTAAAACAATGAATCCACTTTTAAAACATTAGCAGAAAGTAACAGAGTTGGAAAGATACCTGTCCAGATCCTACATCCACGACTCTGTTGCAGTCAGTCTGGTCACAAAGTTGTTTAACGAGCTGGAAATAATAATAATTTAAAAAGAACAGAAGAAAACACTGTTAACAGAGAAACAAAACCATGTTGTTAAATGTGTGTTAGAAAGCGTATCTATGTGTACCAGGCCCAGCTTGCGAATCTCATGCTGTTTCTTGGGTTTGACGTGTTTCCTGAAGATGTGCCCCAGCAGAGAGCTCTGACTCTGGTTTTCTAGAAACTCTTCAGACTTCACCAAGCCGGCTAGCCTTCCTCGCTCCGGACGGCACTCTCTGGGAAACGCCAGAGCGTGAGCCGTGCTGCGGAAAGCCAAGAGAGACAAAGGCCACACCGAAGGGTATCTGGAAAGACAAGTTTATTATTGTTGTTTATGTTAAAGGAAAATGCTGGCATTATTCTAGATGTTACTTATTGTCAAAATACAAAGTTTTTACATCCAGCAGATATGTTTCAACGTTACAGTGTTTTTAGAGCCAAAGTCCCTCTTTTTGTTCCTATACTTCCACCACAGCTCAACAGGGAAACACAAAGAGGGAATTTGATGCTAAACAGACTGTAAATGTGTCAGATATCCACTTGATATGACTAACTCACACTGATGAAGCCTCAGAGAAGCTTCACATCTACTTTAAATGACTGTGTGGACACACTGTGGATTTTAACCTCCATCACTGACACTGAAAGCACATTTGAAGCAGATCTTTGAACAGCCAGTATGAACAGGAGCAGTGATTACAGTCACTGTTCATATGGACACCTGACTAATGCTTTAACACACACCTGATCAAACTGTGAAACTGTCCTTTAATAGTTTGGTACATAAAATATCAGAAAAAGATTCAGTTTTCTATCACAGATGTACAGAGAATTTGCATTTATTTAAAAAATTTCTCAAAGCAACTAATTGATGAATTGACTAATTGCTGAAGATTTAATGTCCTGGACATCTAATGCTGTGAAGCACTGATATTTGCTGTTATGTGGATTTCTTTTTACTTTTTCTTTTTACCTCCTGTCTCCATGTGCAGCATCCAGCAGCAGGTCTGCGATCTGTGGGTAGGTCAGGTCCTGCAGCACAGGCTGCCAGCTGGTAGGTAAGGTGTGCCAGAGATCCTCAGTGAAGAACTCCTGCAGAAAAACAAGTTCATTCATTTACAGCTCATCTCATACCCAGAGGCAACACACAGGTCTTTACTGCACAAACACACATTATAAAAACAATAAACACACACAAACAAATACATTTGACAAGAAATAATAGATCAATCACTTATATTAAACTGCAGATCAATGCAATCTAATCAATGAAAAGCAGGTATTTGTATGTTCTGATGAAAACCTTCTACATCCAGAAGCTTACTGGAGTTGCCATAGCAGCGTGTTTCCTACATGTTTGTTTCAAATGGCAACAAAAACGTGACTCCTGTAAAAACAAACAAACAAACAAACGTTACGTACAATTATATATGAGTCGGATACGTGGCTGTAGTGAGACAGAAACGTGGTGAGTCTTTGCGCCAGTTGTCCTTGTTGTTCTGCAGAGTGTGTAAACATGTCCACATCTGCTGCTAGCTGCTTTTCTGCCTTATTTTATAGTTAAATTAACCGTGTAGCATGTCTGCAGTTTGATACGTAATTATGTTTAATTATTATTAAACTTGTAGTTCTCACACAGTTCTGAAAATCAGTATTTAACTGACCTAAATATTAAAATAAACCTGTGAGATTATTATTTTTTATAAGTGTTTCTGTGTTTAGCTAAACTAGCTAGCTGTAACGTTCACGTGAAGAATCGCGATGCGTTCAATTCCTCCCCGTAAATTCTACCTTTTAAAAGTAACGCTAGTACCGTACGTTATAACATCCATTCTCCTGTTCATACTGACTGTTAGAGGATCTGCTTCAAATGCGCTTTAAATGTAATATATTGTGATTGTTATAGGCGTTAAATAATATATATTAATGATATATGTGCCACAAAATAGTCAAAAAAACTTATTCAAATTCATATTGTGTATACTATCTATGTCTGTTCTACATTGTTTATATATGAATACATAGCAATAATAGTTATGTAATAATACAATTCTGAGGCAGTTAATGTCTTTCTAACGGTGTATTTAACAAGTCCCACCGTGTCTGTCTATACTTGAAGGCATCATGACCCGGATGTCGATAGTTTGTTATCAGCAGGAAGAACAACAGTGTGCAGCAGGTCTGGTTTTCTATTTCAGAAAGTTTTTTCGCCAGATTTCTTAAACTAAAGTGGGTTTATATTAATCGTCATATAATCACAAATACGCTAAGATTAATTTTCCGTGAAGAAATAATCGCATCCAGCAATAAATAAACACGGAAGCAGCGCCGGAAAGCTCAGTTAGCATCGGCGAGCTAACGTCAACATCAGATACAACGAGTCGCCTCATTCACGAGTCATAAATAAAAGCTGAAATTTGACTGTTTTATGTTTTTTTTTAAATCATGTTTAACAGTAAACTGAATATCTTTAATTCAGACAAAACAAAACATTTTCTGACACTTTATAAACCAAACAACTAATCGATTAATCAAGAAAACAGTCAACAGATTAATTGATAAAGACAGTAATCTATAGTAGGTTGTTTCATGTAGCTGGTGTGTGGATTTTAGCCTCCATCATTTACACTTAAAGCACATTTGAAGATCATTTTAATCACACACTTGATAAACTGTGAAACTATCCTTTAAACAATATCAACACAATATCAGATAAGAATAAGTCAACATTTACACATTTTGTTTGTGTTTGTCATGCAGGATGATTCATTTCTGAATCCAAAAGGTGACGACCTGTTGAAGTCAGAAACAAGCTGCTCCCCTCGTGTTGTGTGAACGTGACTTGACGTCTGCCTCAGTGCAGCCGCGACCATGTCGGACTTAAAGATCAACGTGTGCACGTCTGACGCTTCATCGTGGAGAACCCCGACAAGAAATCAGAAGAGGAAAAACAAGCGCTTCCGTAAAAAGATGCAACACTTAGAGAGGAAGGGCTTCCTGGAGGACAAACACAAATACAACCACAGAACGGGCCGCTCCACACACCACCAAGCTCCACTCCAGAACGGAGCATCCGCCACACATACGTCGCTTCCCACGTCCACACAAAACCATCGTTTACCTCACGCAGGCGGAGCCGCCAGTGCTTCCCTCTGTAGCTCCAAGCCTTCAGCATCCACACACATCCTGCCCTCCCTGACTGTCACTGTGATGAACCAAGGCAGCCATGATAAACCAAAGGGGCCCGGGAACACAAGGTCACTAACCAGCACCCCCAGCACCTCAGTAGCAAGGGGCCATACATCCACCGCCACGCCCCCCGCTGGGCAAACATCAGCGGGACTCCCCTCCAAGTACGTCGCTCTCGACTGTGAGATGGTGGGCGCCGGCCCAAAGGGGCGCATCAGCCAGCTCGCTCGCTGCAGTATTGTGTCGTACGAGGGAGACGTGGTGTACGATAAATTCATCAACCCCTCCATGCCTGTGACCGACTACCGCACCCGGTGGAGCGGCATCCGGCGCAGTGACCTGGTGAAGGCCACGCCGTACTCCGAGGCCCGGAAGGAGGTGAGAAAATCACAACAGAGGGGACACTATCATGGACACATGTAAATAAAAAGACACAAATAAAAACACACAACAAACCAACAAACTCGAAGAATCTTCAATAGTTGTTGTGATTCTTTTAAAACATTAACACTCAACACTATAAATGTTCATGTACATAAATGTTTGTTGAATCGATGTCGAATCTGTTGGCAGATACTGAGGCTGCTCATGGGGAAGGTGGTGATTGGCCACGCCATCCACAATGACTTCAAGGTCCTCGGCTACTCTCACCCTGCTACCTTGACCAGAGACACATCCCGGATCCCGCTGCTCAACCGCAGGGCCGGCTTTGCCGAGACCGAGTGCGCGTCACTAAAGAGACTCACAAAGGCGATTTTAAACCGTGACATCCAGGTAGGAGACGTTCTGCAGCACAAATGTCCCAACGCTTTAAAAACATTTCAACCTTTCAGTTCTTTATGTGCACGTGTTCTTTCCACCCAATCAGCTGTCATTTAACATGCTGGTCTTGCGTGTGAATACGTGTCTGAGTCAAATATCACGTGGTAATGTTTCCGTAACACCGAGTGGTGTCAGATTAAGGTAAAAAAAACATTAAATGCAAACATACACACAGAAATATTAAATGTGTGTCTTGTTTGCTTTACTAAGATCACTGTAACAAATCATTTCACATCAACATTTCATATACACATGAGAATTTATTAGGAGCTTCATTAGATTAGAAGTGTCTGTCAAACTCACATCGGTCTTCAACAGTTTAATAAGTTTTAAAATCCATCACTTAACGCTGAACTTGTCCTTTCTTTGTGTCCTCAGACTGGGAGGAAGGGCCACTCTTCTGTGGAGGATGCTCGAGCCACGATGGAGCTTTACAGAGTGGTGGAGGTGGAGCTGGAGAGGACGCTGGCCTCTAAATCACAGGCCAGTTAGTGTCCGGTTAGCGGAGTCAACGTGCAAATAAACAGATTGTGAGTGGACAGTTACGGGGTCCAACACCTTTTACTTTCCTGTTGATATGTAAATGAAGACACCTGGATAAAACCTGCACCAGCAGCCTGAAATAATACTGAAGCAGAACACACACGAGTGTTGGTTGCATTGGTGCAGTGACATTCATTCTCAGGGTCTGTTGTTAAATGGTGCTCCTGCCACTAGGGGGCAGTCATGCATTCGTTCCAGCAACACTGGTTTTAAAATGGAAGAAAGTGCAGAGAGAAAGAAAGTGTTTTTAATCAAAGCTGCAGTTCAACATATACAACATGTATTTTTTTATTATTTTATTGTGATTTTAATGATAAAGAAATGAAAAGTGCAGATTTGTATGATGTTTAGGTCAAAAAGCGAGGCAGCATATTGTTATTATTGTTCAACTTCCATCAACCAATGATTCAGCTGTGGTCAAAAGAACCTGAATGAAATGAGTATTTGCTGTGAGCTTTGCCTTTAAAGCAGCAGCAGGTTCTCCTGGTTCTGCTGGTTCTCCTGGTTCTCCTGGTTCTCCTGCTCCGTGTTTAAGGTTCTCAGCAGGTCGTTGTTCTGCATCTTGGAGAAGTTTCATTTCTGTGGATTTCAGCGTGTCTTCCTCTCGTTGCTGAAGATACTCCTTCATGACTTCTCTGTGTTTGAGCTCGTTGCTGCAGAATAACTTTGATCAGACGCTGCCTCCCTGATGTTGTTGCATTATAGATACGAATCTAAACATCTGGGACTAAAACTTTTTCACATCCCACAAAATATAGACATGACCTCAGGATCCTCAGTAGAAGCTCTGGCCCTGATGTGCTCATATCATATGAATCATATATCTCATATCTCTCCTTCCAGGTGTTCATACAGTTTGCTATGCAACGTCTGCGTCAGCTGTGTAACGTCAATAAACTGTTACCACGTTGATTTCGGGCTGTTTAATGATTTAGGAAATAACGTGCTGCATGTCGTCCAGAGATGCAACAATTTATTATGATTACATGAGCATCAAGATTCAGCTGTTTGACTTTGTGATTCTGAATATGTAAGATATATATATATATATATATATGTGAAACCTCTTTTTGGTACTTTCTGTGCTTAGTTTTTGTTTTAAATCATCATTCTGCCAGTTTTAAACAAAGTTTTTATCATTTTTAGAACTGGATTTGTGGAAATGTAGATTTTCACCTGTCGTATCTCATTTGGGAGCGTTTCAAACATCCCGATGTACACGGACGTTTTCGATGATCTCTTTTTGCTCTCCTCAGACTTGACACCGTTGTCCTTTCTTGCACGCTGGTGTAAACAAACCGTTCAGCCACAGTCTCACACTGCCCTACTTTCTGTATCCTCTGGTGAGCGTTTGTCCTTAAAGGTGAGTGAATCAGCACTATTTCCCTGCTGTGAATTCAACACCAGCACATTAATTATACAACAGGCCACCCTTCCTGAAAAAAAAGACACAACTTCTGGAACAGAAAGGCTCATTAAACGAGGAGGAAACAGGCAGCAGTCTGCACCAGCAACGTTTCAATAGCATTTTCTGATATTAGAGAGCATTATGTATATGTATGTAAGAACAAAGCAGGTGGGAGAGGTGTAATCGGATTTCACTTCATAAATCTTAGTACAGAATGAGATCCTCTCCATTCAGCCAGAGCTGATGACAGTTTATCAGTCTTTGTCCGTCTGCTGAAAACCACAGCATCCCCACAGAGGATGCCAAAGCATCTGATGGTCACAGGCTAAGAAGCTGGCAAAGCAGGCAGCCTGATCTCCTTGGTAGAAATCCTTGAGCTGTGAACTCTGCAGTGTTTTAGGTGCTCAATGGAAAACGACGCAGTGGAAATCTGGAACCGGTCGAAAAGTAAAATTGGCTTTTGTTAACATTGAAAGAGCATGTTAATAAAGGCTTTGAATGTTTCCTTGAGGAGTTTCCTTGTGTTTGAAGAGTGCTGAGTTCAGGATGTTCAATGCTGACATGCAGTACTTGTACTTTAAGGGTCTGTTCACGAAAATTACAAAAGAGCTTTTTTTTTTTCCACTCGGCCCTGATCTCATCGAACCTTTAACACTATTTTAGCTCCTGTCTCTTTAAGGCCCGCCTCCTGATGAGCCCACTCTGTTCTGATTGGTCAGCTGCAGGAAGCTCCTCCTCCTCTGGAGGCGACGTAAACAAACTACAGCAGTAGGATTTTACTACTTTTTCTCCTTCTTTACTCTGAGTGTCCAGACGCTGTCCAATGAAGCGCCGATGTCTTTATACTGTGAATAACTTATTGTTTGATGTTTTTTTATCATCAGTTTGTCTTCATTTGATAAAATTAATCAACTTCATGCTGATATTGAATATTTCTATGACTGTAATCTTATTAAGGGCTCAATATGCTTCAGATGAAATGGCAGTGGTGGAAGAAGTACTCAGATCTTGTACTTAAGTAAAAGTAGAAATACCACGTTGTATGAATACTGTTACAAGTACAAAATCATTAGCATCAAAATATAATTAAACTACTCACTATGTAGATTATGATATTAATAACATAAGACATTATTGATCTTTAAATTTACAAGGTACCCAGCAGTATATCAAGTAATTTGAATATATATTATTAATCTGAATGTGCAAAGTAACAAGTACCTCAAGTTATCAAATAAATGTATGTTAGTAAAAAGTACGATATTCCCTCTGAAATGTAGTTATAGAAGTATAAAGTACAAGTACCTTGAAGTCTCCCCACTGAGTCATTCATGTCGCTCTCAGTTGCGTTCATGAAACGTGGGAAGAATTATAAAAGATAAAATCAAACCCTGCCTTATGTTTGTCGAACATTATATATATATATATATATCTACTGCCAAGCAACATGTGATTTAATCTATTGTCCAGACTAGATTATACTGTAATCTCCTTATGTGTTGGCTATGATGTGAATAATTTGATTTTATGCCTTGTTGTTATTAGTTATTAGCTTTAGAATAAAAGACTTTTTTTTCTGACCTTTGCCACATTTGAGGTTGAACAACAAATAAAAATGAGGTGAGAAACATCTTTCTGCTCGCTGATTCTTTTTGTAATTTATACCTTTGTTAAATGTGCCTCTACATTACCGATTAAATGCTATTCTCGACATTTGAAACTAAAGAGGATTAAGTGTTCACCTGCTGTATTAATAAGGTCTTGAAATACTTGAAAGAGCACCGTTAGTCTCATTAGGCAGTACAATATGGATTTTATGGATTTTATTACCCCCTGGGTCGTGTTATTGGGAGCTAGACTTTGCAGATTAGCCTTTCCACACACTTATCACACACAGCACATATTAGCCACGGCCCAGCAGCAGCCACATGTGCATAATTCGGTTTTTATTACCCACTGCCAAGCCATCAGGAATTTGTCCATTTTGCAGATTTAACCTCATACGTACAGTTCATGCACTGATCACAGGGCTGCTGGCAGGATCCGGGTATTATACAGTCATGCAGATCAAGAAATAACGGTATTTTTTGGGACAGAAACGTAAATCGATGCTGATGTCTTGGTTCATGTAGTTTATTAGTGATTTATTTTTGGACTAAAACAGAGTAATTAAAGGGTTTATTAATAGTTGTGGAAAATCCTCCTTTCAGCTTCAAACTTTCTTTGTCGTTTTAGCACTTTAATTCATGTCATTAATGTCAATGCCATTAATAAAAGGTCCGACATTTCTAATAAAACGTTTTGACCTGACAAAGATCAGAGTCTGATGGAAAACGTTGTCCCATCTGATTAAATTTTGTGGCTTGGAGTAAGTGTGCAGGCCTTCCTACGTCTAATAGCCTCGCCGCTACGTGATGTGCATTTAATTCCTCTCCTTCAGCTCACTTTCTAACAAGCCATCAAAACTTCGGGTACAAAGTTGTTACTCCCTCAGGTACTTCAGTAGAACCGGGACCAGCCGTAGAGAACCATTACCAGGAAGACAGCAGGCGGTTTGGGGGTTTGGGGGTTAGGATTAGGAGTTGGGGGCTGGATTGGAGGGTTAGGATTAGGATTTAAAATGGTCGTGGATGTTTACTTTGGGATCTGGTGGTCCATGAAACACCGTAATCATTTTTCTTATGATTTGAACTGAATTTGACATGTTATAAATTTTAATGGTAATTTCTGTTAAAGGTGGATTATATTGAGTCTATTTCCTCATCCATAACTCTTGACACAGTAACCAGTACGATATGTGTTTTTATGTGATTGAACATCTTAACAAGGTAACCTATGAACTATTAATGATACACAGACATTGATTTATCTATCCTTATTCTATCTTTCAATAAAACCAATGGGGGGCAATGCTGTCCAGTCTCTGGATCCAGGTCCTGGATTGTTTATGGATCCAGGTCCTGGATCCAGGTTAGGGTTAGGGTTAGGACCTTGGCAGATGTTGGTGGATGACTGAGGCCTTTGTGTGCTGGTAGTATGTTTCTCTGGTCTGCTAAACTACTTCAACAGAAACCATAGAAGTGGAAGGACCGGGCTAAGATTGTTCATGGATCAACTAGAGCGTTGCAACGTTGCTCATCCTGTCGAAGTAGGACGGAAACAGAACTGGGAGCGTCCAGTCTGTTGATGCCTGTGGATGATTGGCAGAGCGCGTGCAGGGTTCGATGGGTTCGGGCTTGTGAGTATGTAGCTGAGGGCTTTCTGAAGGTCTCATGTGGAGGTAACTTCTCCTCACAGAACTGGTTTGGACATGTTGTTCACTCGGGGGATGTTGGGCTCTGAGATGTAGCTCGTCCACGGCTTCCATGAGGGTTTGGTGTATCTGGATATATGAATGTCATAAGACACTTTAATCATCTTCTGTGGATCTTTGAACGCGTCATTAGGTGGTGATTGGTTGGTGTGTAGGTGGAGATGTCAAAGTAAAGTTAAATGTGACGTAAGTTATAAGACGTTGAAACTAGAAGTAGGAGATGCAATAATAATAATAATAATAATAGCTGTGAAATAATTGTAATGGAGTAAAAAGTACAACGTTTACCTCTAAGTATAAAGTATAAAGTAGCATAAAATGTATAAATGATTATTAATAACCATTAATAAAGCCATTAATTAATACTGATCCATCTCTGCTCCTTCAATCACAGACTTATAAATAATACTTTATAATATATCTTTGTTCCTCATCCTGGGATTCAGCGGGGATTATGGTTTTCCAGGCAGGAGGTGGAGGAGGAGGATGGAGGCTGAAGGAGGAGGAGGAGGAGGAGGAGGAGGATGGAGGCTGAAGGCTGTAGGAGGAAGAGGAGGAGGAGGAGGAGGAGGTCTCTTAACAGTGCCATCACCTCAGGCTCTCCTCTCTTCACCTCCTCTCGCCTCGACAGTCAGGACTCTCTGTCGTTTCGCAGCTTCAGCACCAAGAAGCTGCTGCGAGACATTTTAGCCGCTAAACAGACGCTAAAGCCGGCTGCACCTCCTCGGAGGCTCCGCAGGGAGAAACTTCTGCAAAGACGAGAGGAGATCCGGAGGAACATGAAGTGAGTCCAAAACCGAGAAATACATGATGCTCGTTTACATGCAGCGACTCCTTCACGTGTTTTTGTGCATGCGTTTGTTTTTCATGCAGTTTTTTTACTTCATATTTTTATTATTTTATTATTTTATTATTATTTTCACAGTGTCGCGTTAAAACTGAAGTTAAAATGGCGCATATTGAATTAGTTTCATAAATGTGACCTTTTACAGCATCTTTATATGTCAAAAAATATATATAACATAATGATAAAAGCTAAAATATAATGAACTTTAATAACTTTACTTCACTCAGTTGTCACATCGACATTATATAATAATAAATATCACAAAGATGTAGAAGAAAAAAAAAAGTAAAAAAAAATAAAAAAACAAGGCTTGCAATATGATAAAATATGAACATAAACATAGAAACAAATATATTCAGATCATTGAAAACATATGTTGGATAGAAACAATTAATTTTATAAACTCACATATTTAACATCATTATTAGAAAATATTAGAAATACCAGAGCTGCAATGATCAATCAACAGAAAATGAATCTGAAAGTATTTTCGTAACAATCAATAGTTGCAGCCAATAAGTTCATACAGCTCATAAAAACACAAATCAGAGTAACAGAGACATATTGAAATATTATAGGAATACATTTCATGTTAAGTTATGTGTTGCATTCGTTAATGTAAAGAAATTAATAATTTCTAAAATGTAAAACCAGACTTGAGTTTAAAAGTTCAGTCTCAACTTTATGAAGTTTGCTGTGTTACATTTTTATATTTGGTCGTGAGAAGTTGACATTTAGAGTAAAGAAGGAGAAACAGAAGTGAAATCCTGCTACTATAGTTTGTTTACGTATGAAGCTGACCAATCAGAGCAGAGCAGGCTCATCAGGAGGCGGGTCTTAAAGAGACAGGAGCTTCCTGTTTCAGGCAGAGGCTGAACTGAGGGGCTGCAGAAAGGACCAGGATGAGATCAATAAGGAGGTTTTAACTGGAAAAAAAAATAGAGAGCTGGAGATGAGTCCCATAACTTTGATATTTCATCATATTTCAGGGTTGTTACTGTAGTTGTTTTGGGTTTTCTTGACACTGACATCACAGATCTCTTGTTGAAGTCACATTTTCAGTAGTTCAAATAGAAAAAAATAAGAACAAACTGCACCAAATATACTAGAAAAAAACAATATTATTTTATTGTTGTCTAAAAAGTAGTCAAAATTCAAACATATTGAGTCCAAAAATGCTGGAAACAACTTATAAAATACCCCAATCTGTAATTTAGAAAAGAAAGGATTCAACGGAAAAGCTGAAAATAGGAGCTAAAAAAGATTATTATATCGGACAATTAATATTTTAAAGGCCATTGACATTAATGTGTGAATATTACACCACAATTATGTTTCTATATTTGTCAGTTTTTCTCATTTGTTCATTTTAAATATTTTCTCTTGCTTGACTGCAAAGTGTTGTTGTAAATGTCGTTTCAACAGGTGGTGGGAGCAGTTTTTAGTTTCAGACTCCATCTGTGCTGCTTTTCTCAGTGATTGTCTCTCTATGGGGGCAGCAGGTCATGCAGGTTGGTGCTGCTGGTGCTGGTGCTGCTGGTGCTGTTGGTGCTGTTGGTGCTGCTGGTGCTGCTGGTGCTGCTGGTGCTGTTGGTGCTGCTGGTGTTGTTGGTGCTGCTGGTGCTGTTGGTGCTGTTGGTGCTGTTGGTGCTGTGTTTGAAGGCGAAGCTCCTCCACAGTAGCAGCATCATGCTGAGTTCACTGTTGTTGTCTTTTGTCACCCTGTTTGAGGTAATAAGCCCTTAAAACTCACAGAAAAGTCTGGCTAATCAGCTTCTGGCACGCAGACTACAACACACACACACACACACACACACACACACACACACACACACACACACACACAGACTGTCACACACATGTCTAAACACCATAATCTTACAGCTCATGGCTTCTGTCTTTTAAAGTTTTGTTAGCAGCTGTAACAGTTAATAAGACATGGCTGCTGCTCGAGGCCGGCTGGTGAATCTTTCCAAGTCGTTCCTGTGAACTTAACGTCTCTCTGAACTCTCACTCAGCTCTACGGAGCCGCTTTCTTCTCTTTTGCCCTATTCTCTCTCCCTTGCCTCCAGCCCTTCCCGGCGGCTCCTTGCTTCCTGTCAGACTGTGTCTGTCAGGGGGGTTCGGGTTGCCCCTGGAGATGGGCTGACCAAGTCATTTGAGGTGGCGCGATGTGGGACTGTTGGGCTGGCGTGATGGAGGAGCTGCCGAGCGCCAAGAGCGGGGTAACGGTGGCGGTTGTTGCCGTGAGAAAGCAGAGGGGTACAGCTCAGGGAGGATGTGATGTCAGGGTGATCCAATGATGGCTCTGCAAGTGGTTTCACACCCCATTCTCAAATCTGAAAGGCCGAGATGAAGGGAGGCGAAGGGAGGGTGTGTGTGGCAGTGTGGAAATGTGTGTGTGAAAGATGTGAAGCGTCACTAGCTTTATTTATTTAATCTTCTTATCAATCAGAATCTATTTAATTTGAGCTTTCAAATCTGTTTAGTAACTAAATAAAACTAAACTAATTTGTTCTCTAATCACCTTATTCAGCTAAGAAAGGAAAAACAGTTGATTGACAGACTAATTCATGTTCACAGACCGCTGAAATCACTCCCCGTTCACTCGTTTACTGCAACAACGACGGATACATACAGATAAAATAACTGAAAACAAAAGACGCAGCACAGGGAGACGTTAACACACTCTTAATGAGCCTAATTAACACGACTAGCAGTCAGCGTCATCAATAAAGTGATCAACAGGAAAACATGAACTCAAGTCGACCGAGTAGTTTTAAAGACTAAACTTGCAGCAGAAGTAGATTATAAATCTTTTACGTGACTTGTTTTTGTCCTGCTGTTGTTAAACTGACTGAGCTACTGAATCTACCAGAGTACAGCAGCAGCTCCCTCCTCACACTCTGGATAAAATGACAAACTACTCCTTTAAGAATGTGCTTCACCCTCCTCCTCCTCCTCCTCCCCCTCCTCCTTCTCCCCCTCCTCCTCCCCCTCCTCCTCCTCCCCCTCCTCCCCCCTTCCAGCCTCAAATGACCTTTTCTGGCACACGGAGCGGTCAAACATCCTCTCTTGGCCCCCGCTGCCTTTCCCTCAAGGTGAAGTCATTGACTATTCAGCCACTTGTGATTCCTGTCTTTGCGCTTGTGATGTTGCCTGGGATGCGTCCTGTGGCAGCTGTGTGTCCTGTGTGTGTGTGTGTGTGTGTGTCCTGTGTGTGTGTGTCTGTGTGTGTCCTGTGAGTGTGTGTGTGTGAGTGTGTGTGTGTGTGTGTGTCCTGTGAGTGTGTTTCCTGTGTGTGTGTGTGTGTGTGTTGGAGAAAGAGAATTAATGATTCAGATAGATAGTTGATGAGTATTGAAATCAATAATCAGACACTGGTGGAGGATTTATGCAAACTTTGTCCTTTTTCTTGGTGAAAGTAAATCCAGGATGAGAGAAATTATGACAGATTATGAATTTATTGTCTCATTTGTTCAACGTTTTCAGAATATTATGTTTGTGAATACTGACCAAAATTACAAGTCGCTACCAGTTTTAATTTCTGATGTCCACATGCATCCTCAGGTGAGACAAGCTGTCCGTCCTGCAGGTCTCACCTCGTATCTAATGACTGACCACCAGCTGGTTTGTGTGTTGTGGTTTGTGGATGAAACGTCCGAGACAGAAGTTATTTATTTTCCAGTCCTCCACCCGGAGCCTCTGATCATTTCGTCCACGGAAATGCAGATTTATTAAGTGACATTTGGGACGTGCAGAACTTGAAATAAATTGTTTTTGTTCTTTTGTATAAAAATATCTGGAGGATGAAAAATCAGACATGTGTTGCAGCGACCTGTTTCATGTAATCACTGTAGACATGTAGTAGTGTTCAGTACTCACTACTACAGTAACAAAATACAAAGAATCATGTTAGACAACACTAGTCTCCATCACTTCTATTGTAAGTGTATTATGAAGGGATCTAATAGTCAGTATGAACAGGAAGATGATTACAGCCAGAAACATGTTCACTGTTCATTTTCAGCTCCTGACTGTTGTTTCAACACTGAAAAAGTGCGAAGCCGTCCTTTAAGGTTGGATTAGGGTTAGGGTAAGTCTCTGAATGTGAGTCGATGTGACGTCGTGTGAAGTGTGAAGCAGACAGACTCAGACAGACTGTCTGTGTGTCCTTGGAGCTTCGGAGCTGCAGAGTGTGAACTGAATCCTGATTGGTTGAAAACTCCCCGGAGGCTCGGACTGAACCGTAATTACTGATCCTTTTATTCACTTTGTTGTATTGTAATTTTATATCGACTGCAATCCCAGTTAAATCCCAATAATGTGATTTAACAAACAGGCTGATTAAACAGCTCATTAAAAGGCTTCGATCCAACAAGAGACACATTAATGACAAACAACTGACAAGTAAAAATATGAAATTTGAATTTTTGTTTTTGTGTGTGTCTTTTGTGAGCATCTGAATTCACTGCTTTGGTCAGTAATAACCATCACTGACTGTCTGTCTGGAGGAGTTTTCCTGCTGTATTTTACATTAGAAGCTGATTTTAGTCCAGAAACTTGTTTCAGAAACTTGTTTCAGAAACTTGTTTCAGAAACTTGTTTTCATTTGTTCTTTATTCATCAAACATAATTTCTTTTAAAAAACAATAGAAAAAATAAATAGAATTAAAACATCTTCACTGATTGAACCACACTTCACACATAAGTGTTGAGGTCAAGTTTTTGACATTGGAAGTCAAGCACATAATATGTTTGTACGTCATGGCAACACTGTTGCTAGACGACTGACAACAACAATGTTTTTTCCTGGTTCCTTTATTAATAATTGTGAATGTGTTTGTGTTGTTATATTCCAATGTCAGGTTTATTTTTATTTGTTTAAACTCACTGATGTGAACACAGTAAACAGAAAACATGTTTTATTTATAACTGAGTATTTTTATTTCTACTTAAGTAAATGATCTGAATACTTCTTCCACCACTGTCTAATACTACAATGACTAAATATTACAGCAGTAGTTTCACCTGAGTAATATTCCACAGGCTGGATGTACCTCTTCCTGTGCTGCTGTGTGCCATCTGTCTTCTCGTCCTCCCGTCGTCCTCCACCCCCCATCACGAGTCAGGTATGAACCCTCCCCTCTCGCCCCCCCCGGTCACTTTCACTGCTGACACTCACAACTTCATTAAATCATACGTGACCTCTGATTTTTGAGGGCAGCGAAGCTCTTTAATCACTTCTTGTTGTTCATTGTTTTTGCTGACGTGCACAATGTTCAAGGGTAGATGTAGTTAAAGTACTGCAGTAACAGTACATAAGTACTGTGATCTTGATGTAGTTAAAGTACTGCAGTAACGTATTATGTAATGTAGTGTATACTGTAGTTTTTTGTAGTACTTTGAGTATACTATCTTATGGTATATTTCTCACAACATCAGCTGTTACACAAGTCTTTCTCTCCTCAGATGATTCGAAGCTTCTCCATGTGACCATCTTCATCACGTCACCGGTGGACGTCAGGCTCGGTGGCTCCCTGACGCTACCCTGTTTCGTGTCTCTGGCCTACCCGCCGCCGTCTCCTTCCACCAACGGCCGCCACGCTGTGCTGTCTCTCCCCCGGGTCAAATGGAGCGTAGTGAATCACGGCAAAGAGACAGAAATCGTGGTTGCCCGCGGTGACAGGGTGAGAGTCAGCGAGGCCTACAAGGACCGAGCCCAGCTGCTCAATTACGCCTATTCCCCCGCTGACCTCACCCTGCGGATGGACGATGTGAGGAAGAACGACACTGGTTTCTACCGCTGCGAGGTGCAGCAGGGCCTGGAGGACGCTCACGATGTGGCTCAGGTCAAGGTCAAAGGTGACAGACGAACACATTTTTACCTTTTTCAGTAATAATTCACTTTATGTGCTCCTGTTATTTTGTCCTGTTATTATACGGTCCGGTACAACAACAATTCACACTGAAATTTAATATCTACGGAAATATGTAGAAATCTTATCCACAACCTGCAAAATTGGCTTATTACAAATATCCTTGTTGCATCATGAGTATAAAGATCTTTATTGGATGTTTGTCTGAGGTTTTGAATGATAAAATAGGCTAAAAGCAACTCATGGCAACAACAACTTTCACCAGGTTTGTTGTTTTCTTCAGATGGCATTGACAGAACAGGCATGTGTGCGTCTACACATACAGTATGTTGAGTGAAAAGGAAAAAGATCATGAAAAAGGTCCTGTTTACATAGCTGGTACCATGCTATGCCTGTTGCCTAGCAACCAATTTACACCTGTTAACACATTTATTACGTTTAATGGTGCAAGCTGGTTTTAGTAAATCACTATTTTGAAACTAGTTAGTAGTTTTGAAGAAGTCAGGAAGGACTTTACGCATGAACTTAGTGATGAATTTATGGACAGCTGGTGCAATTTTCAATTTGCACATAAAAAACAAAAATGCCAGAAATTTAAAAAAAAAAAAGGTGAAATATTGCCAAGTAAGTTTTATGTTTGGCTGGTGTGGAAAAAAAGTACTGAAAAAGATAATAAAGGCTGATTTATGAGAGATTTATAGATTTCACCTTGACTGTGCAGAACCTGCTTGTCCTTTTTATTCACATCCTGCTGCCACTAACAGCTACAGCCTCCACTCGATCAGAAAGGCCGATAAACAAAGGATAAAAAGAGCAGCAGTGTTTGTGTTTGGGGTTTATGTGTCGCCTCTATGAGTCCAGACAGGCGCCGTGTTTCATAAAAAACACTGCAGCGTGTATCATAGACAACGAGCCCAGAGCAGCCACGGAGTAATAAAATATCTAATTAGTACTCATAATTTAATAATTAGTGTTTTTACCCTCATCCGGCGTATACTCTCACTACGTTTGGATTTAATAAGGTTGTATCTTTATTTTAGAAGATATATGGATGTACTATCTATCTAAATTATCTAAATTATTAATTTAAAAGCACAAGATGCTATTTTGTGTCCCCTCCCGGGTTCAGACAGATTTATTCAATAAAAAACAAACAAAACACAAATGTCATAGAAAACAGCAGTGAAACCCCCTGATGTACTAGATTAATATTATTTCCCTTTATTAAAATATATTTTTTATTTTAGTTTTCAGTTCCCTTCTCTTGTGTAGGTCGCTCTGTCTCTAATGTTGCTCTGCAGAATTACCACATAAAACTCTTCAGGCTCCAGGATTTATGAAGCTCTTGTGGGTTTTACAGGAGTCGTGTTCCATTATCGTGATGCATCAAGCCGGTATGCCTTCACCTTTGAGCGGGCCAGAGAGGCCTGTAAGGAGATCGGGGCTCGCATTGCCTCTCCAGAGCAGCTCCTGGCTGCCTACCACAGCGGATATGAGCAGTGTGATGCAGGCTGGCTGTCAGACCACTCAGTGAGGTGAGGACCAGGGAGAAAGGGATCCAGTGCAGGACGTACCACTCAACACTGGATCAAGTGGCCTCTTAGCTTGAAAATCTTTCGTGTGTATTATGTAGAGATGCTCCGAATTTCAATTTCCATTTGGCAACAGACCAAATCCTTAATGCACCTCAACAAAAACAGCAAGATGAATTGTGCTTCAAATAGTACTGTTAGACTGACATGTTGCTGCCTGTGTGCTTGAGTCAGTACAGAGGTCTGATATCGGACCTGTCAGCCGGATAACATTCGATATGCATGAACACAGAGAGAACTGAGAGGCACTGGTCTGATCTCAAACCAAACATTTCTCCTCACTCCAACACTCACTCAAAGACGTGCGAGTACAAGTGTGATGTTAGGAGTGCTGCCTTTACAGAAGAAGAGGTGCTTCAGTGTGAAATTTCCTTCCACAGATATCCGATTCAGATGCCAAGAGAGGGCTGTTTCGGAGACATGGACGGACTGCCAGGAGTGAGGAACTATGGGTGGTTAGCATCTGATGAGCTGTATGACGTCTACTGCTATGTGGAGAATATTGAGGGTAAAGCAACCAAAAGGATTGTTGTTGTTTTTGTTTGTTTGCTGTCTCCTTATTGATCTTATCCTGGTCCTTTATGCAGCCCCTCAGTTCAGCCTCTGTCTGAAACAGGACGTTTTAGCTCCTGTCTCTTTAAGGCCCGCCTCCTGATGAGCCTGCTCTGTTCTGATTGGTCAGCTTCAGGAAGCTTCCTCCGACTCTGGAGGCTACATAAACAAACTATAGTAGCAGGATTTCATAGAATTTCAAATATTCAAGTCTGCAACTGATCCAAAATATGACGATGTGACAAAAGACTGACGTTTGTTGGCATGCATGAACAATCTCTCGTCATCGTGAATCACGAATTAATGATGTAAACAGGTTGAAGTCCTTTTGGAGATTTGGCCACGTGTAACATAGTAATAATAACAAGACTAAAATTTTATCATAACAAAGAACAATAATTCCCTAAACTACAAAAATAAAAACTTGTAAAAAAGGTATTTATATCATTTATGACACCTGCCTATTTACAGGTGAGGTGTTTCATGACCCCACCCCCCAACATTTCACCTTCTGGGAGGCCAAGGCTTACTGTCTGAGACACAGGGCACGGCTGGCCACCACCGCTGAGCTATACGCAGCCTGGAATGACGGACTACACCACTGCAGCCCGGGCTGGCTGGCGGATGGGAGCGTGCGGTACCCCATCATCACCCCTAGAGAGCGCTGTGGAGGTGGGGAACCTGGGGTCAGAACAGTCTATCAATACAGCAACCAGACGGGTTTCCCCGAAGCTCACACTCAACACGATGTCTACTGCTTCAGGCGTAAGAGAGCTATCTTATATTTGATAAGAGTTTAGCTACTCTAAAACAACCAAACATAAGTAGTCTTTCTGTTGTTGTTATTGATTTCTCTGCTTTACTCCAGGTGACCACGGCCCTTATACTGAATCGCCCTGGAACTTTCTTGCCACTGAGCCATATATGTACGATACCGACGAGGAGGACGTTACTTTCTTCACTAATCCTGTGCAGCAAGAGGTCAGCCTGAGTGAGGTGACAGCAAAGGGGGACGAAGAAGTCCTACATGCTCAGACAGCCAATCCTGTCAACCAGGGCTTTGTCAAGGATGAGTTCTCAACACTTGGTTATGACACGAAGCTGCTGGTCACAGTAGACTTTCATCAGTCTGTCACTCCGCCGTCTCAGCATCAAGAGCACCTGTCCACCAAAGATACCGGGGAGTCTATAGAGAGGGCCAGCTACCCTGAGTCCTATCAGCCCGCACATGAAGAAAACACAGACACAGATCATGACGAGTCTCACATACGACCAGCATCTTCTCCAGAGACTGATGTTGTACCTGCAACTGACGGGACAACTCCACAGCCTTCAGAGCATCATGTTTCTGAGAATAACCAAGAGACTGAAAGCCTGGATGCTCCAGTTGTTAATGCAACATCTGGAGCTGACGCAAATGAGCTTCTCAACAGCTCTTCAGAGGTGCGTCGGGAGACTGATCTCCCTGTTTCACAAGAGGATCACACTCCAGTTGTCAACGTGAAACACACCTCTGAAACCGAGCCGGTCAACTCGAGCGCCTCTTACGATGTTTCAGGACAGCTAGAAGAGGCCAGCGTTGGAAATGTTGAGGAGGTATCAGTGACGACGACTTCAGCCCACACTGAAGAACCAGATGTTCTCTCCGCCGCCGCACCGCCGTCTTTTGACAACCGTACACCTGAGAACCATCCAGCAGAAGAAGAGTCCGGAGAGGATGAGGAGACACAAAACCCAGTGACTCACATTTTGGTTGCTATGGAAACTGTTTCCACCTCTGTTCTGGTCCCTGATTCAAGTAAGTATATTAACTCTTACTGGCTTCATGGAGAGCCAGTTATTTGACTTGAAGGCTGCAGCTGATGTTCTTAATTTATATTGATTGGTCATTTCAGCTATTTTCAAGGTCTCTCCATTACTTTGATGTCACATTCAAGTTGTTATTGCGACTGGGAAACTAATATTTATGACAACTCCGATACATAGATGATCGAAATATGGAAATACGAATGCAACCAAAGTCCATCATTCAGAGTAGTTAAACTCAAATTTGACAGTTATAATGCTATAACGTTTTTATCCTTCACATCACCAACTCTGTTGTCCTGTGATGTGAAAACAAGAATTTTACTCACAGTTAACATGTTAAATTTCATGTTAAGATGTTGACACGCAGTCATTTAGCATATTACATAAACATATATGATCACAATTAACATGCTAATCTTTAGTATGTACAGTTATATGCACAGACTGACCAACCAACACTGACAGAATATATAAAATGGTAAATAAAATATGAGGTGTAACGTATATATAACACTAAAGAGTATAATAGCATACAAAGTCTTCTTTTTCCTTCTTGCTTCATTTTAGCAGTAAATTTCTTCATCTTCTTCAGATGATTCCTTCCCTTGCTCTCTTCCTCAGATCATGATCCTACTGAAGAGCACTCTGACGTAACGACAGAGTCCTTCATGCTAGTCGACCGCAGTGATGATGAATCTAACAACACTTCAGAGAAAGATGATCCCACCGAACAGAGTGGACACATTGATTCTGCAGAAATCCCAACAACAGAGGCCTTTACAGTCACAGATGACTCAGGCTCCAGCGACCTGTTCACTTTTTTAAAATCCCCGGCATCTGTAACCATACCTCCCCCTTCTGTGGAGGTTGAAGCCAGCTCCCCAGAGATTATTACCTTCATCCCAGAAAGCAATGCTTCATCTGAGGCTGAAGCTCTGGAGGACACCCAGGACAAACTGGAACAGGAGGGATTAGGAGAAAGTGCAGATGCATTTCTCAGCACAGACCAAAATATCACAGACAGTGATCGAGAGGGAAGTGAACGAGACGACAGAGAGGAAAATATAGACGCAGACGAGGGATCGGGTGAATCAGGAGAAAGCCCAGAAGTGAAACCAGAACTGTTTTTGACAAACCCAACTCTATCAACGAACCACACTTCTGTGGGAAGTAACAGTGAGCATGGCACAGATGCACCTCCTCCATCAGATGTAAAGATCACACTGATCCCTCATTTGACCCTCACACCTGGCTGGGAACCAGAGGCCTCTTCCTCCACGCCGCAGGAGTCTCGTTCTGATCGAGTGTACAGCGCCGAGTCTCCTGTCGCTGAGGAGTCCGATGATGTCTCGAAGGAGCAAGAGGTCGAGACAGAGACCACCAGCAGCAGCATTAATGGTAAGTTTAAAGGAATAATACAAACATTTCATGTGAGCTCATGTGGGAAGGATGGGGCACAGCTGTTGTATTGGATTGCATTAAATTGCACAGGTGTTCCTAATAAAGTGCTTGGTGAGTGTGTAGTAAACTGTCTCTGCAGAACATGGATCAGAACATGGATCAGAACATGGACCAGAACATGGATCAGAACATGGATCAGAACATGGATCAGAGGGAGGTGAGGGGGAAACCAGCACAGGCGAGCCCTCAGTTAAAAGATGCACATGGCATCCGGATGAAGAGAAAACGTTGAGTCCTGAGCTCGCCACAAACAGCCATGATGTCACTGCTCCCACCATGCACCCTGAGTACTTTAAAGAAGAAGAGAAGGAGGAGGAGGAGGAGGAGGAGGAGGTGGAGGAGGAGGAGGCCATGGCTGCCTCCCTGCCTGCTGTCAAAGTTTCTGCTGCAAGACAAGGAAACATTTCAGGTACTTAATAAAGTGCTGCACGATGGATGATAAAAACAGCAGCTGGTGTTATTGTGCTTTGTTGTTATTTTGGGGGGGAGGGGAAGGTCCGTCTCTGAAAATAACCAATCAGGAGCTGCAATTTAGCACTTTAAGCTGACTCAACAGATTAGTTTTAGACTAACGGAGATTAGCTTCTACTTTATATGAATATTTAGAGAATAACAAGCTGCAGGTTCACTACAGAAATCTATTTGTGTTTTGTAAGACACGTTTTATTATCGTTTAGCAACAGAAACAACTAGATTTATGTTTCTGACAGAAAACAGACGAACTAACACAAAAATAGAAAAACAGTCAAATCCACATTTACATTAGAAAAGTTAAAATTGATTAGAGTAATTTTTACTGTTAATTCTGTTTAACGAACAGGAAATTAGAAATACTATTTGGAAATGAACCTATCACTATAACATATATTGATGCAGTAAATAACTAATAGGATATTTTCAAATTACAATATAATTTACTATATTTATTGATACTTATATAACTTCTTAAAACTAAAAGACACATAAGAATAATTTGTAATATATAGACAGATACATTAACTAAGGTTCTTACCTGATGTCACAGCGCCCTCTGCTGGTAACTTTCTGTGGAGACATTTTATTTTGAAATGTGATGTTAATAAACTCTTCTGGCAGTGAGAGATGTTTGCCTTTTTGTTCCTGGACAAAATACTTACTGACATGAAAAATAATATAAATTTGATAGATCTCTGTTATAAATCCATCTTCACATTGCTGCAGACTCCTGCCTGGAGCACCCTTGTTTGAATGGAGGCACTTGTATGGACGGTGAATCAACACAATGTCTTTGCCTGCCCGGTTATGGAGGAGACTTGTGCCAAACAGGTTCATGATCACAAAGTATTTTATCTCTATAAAGATTTGCACACAATCTTACAAACCCAACAAACCCAACCTTCCTGATGATCTATAATTCAGGTTTTTTCTTTCATCTGTTTCCTCTCAGACCTGGAGATGTGTGAGCCAAACTGGGAGAAGTTTCAGGGCTTCTGCTACATTCACTTCACTAAGCGGCAGAGCTGGGAGGCGGCTGAGCAGCACTGTCGGATGTGCGGTGGACATCTAATATCTGTCATGACCCCCGAGGAGCAGGACTACATCAATGGTAAAACCTGGTTGAAGAACAGCTGCAAGGATCACGTTTTCAGTCTCCAGAGAGTAGTTCTGTGTACGGCAGACGTCACTGAGCATGTGCAGGAGTATGCTTCTGTTTACAGCTTTGCTAGCTTGTTGTGCTACATATCAAAACATCATTACTCTACTCTACGTCCTGCTAGATATTCACAATGTCGAAACAGCAGTCATCCAGTGCAGCGGTGCAGCTCACTGATGTGTTTTTAGTAGTTTTTGGACAAAAACGGCACACAGGAAGAAGATTTATCAGGTTTAGATACACACACAATAGTTCAGGCGGGATGGACATATTTCTTGGAGCAGATATCCAACCGGCGATCTTTAACTTTGACATTCCTCCGATTCAGACTGTTGAAAAAGACACAACAACGAGCTTTCATGTGCCCCCTCTTCCAATCGCTTTTTTTCCACAGAAAATGGTTTTGAAGTTGTTGTTAGTATTTCGTCTGGCAACAAGTTGATGAGATAGTTATCTGACATTCCTATGGTGGTTGCTTTCAACTGTGCGGGCAGTTCCCATGAATCAAATCCACTGATACTCAAACTGTAGCAGCGTTTATGACGGCAGTCTCCACCGACTCTATCAGTGTACACGTTGGTAAAGTATATTTCATGCAGGAACCTTCAAACACAAACAAACACTTCATTCATAAAAGTCTGATCTAGAAAGGATCTATAGAAGTACATTTTACTTAACTCGTAATGTGTAATGAAGGGATCACACTCTTATTTTCTCCCCTCATATCTTGTAATATTTATTTCAGACAAATACAGAGAGTATCAGTGGATTGGGCTAAATGACAGAACCATAGAGGGAGACTTCCGCTGGTCGGACGGGAACCCTCTGGTGAGTATTTGAGACTTTCTCCATCTAAATGCTTTTAGATTAAAATAAATGATTTGCTTCTGTTTTTATCTGCTCTGCTGTCCTTGTCAGCTCTATGAAAACTGGTACAAAGGTCAACCTGACAGCTACTTCCTGTCCGGTGAGGACTGCGCAGTGATGGTGTGGCATGACAACGGCCAGTGGAGCGACGTGCCGTGCAACTATCACCTGTCTTACACCTGCAAGAAAGGCATCTGTGAGTTCATGTCATTGGATCCTCTAGTTGGTCACGAGCAGCTCTTTATCCAGGCCTTCAGAGAAACGATCAGGACAAACGTGTGACATAATTAGTCTTGTTTTCCTCTGCCTCTTGCTAGCATCCTGTGGTCAACCCCCCGAGATTTCCAACGCTAAGATTTTCGGTAAGAAGCGGTTGCGTTATGAGACCAACACCAAGGTGCGATACTACTGTGAAGAGGGTTTCGTGCAGAAACTAAATCCTGTTATCAAGTGCCTGCCTGGCGGCAAATGGGAGGAGCCTCTGATTATCTGCCTGCCAGGTAAGTGTGTTAACTGGACTATATTTGACTCTGGTTTCTAGTGGCTCTCGGTGCACTAACACGATAACGTTCATGACGATGCACATGAACATACACACAAAACAAGGACAAGAAAACTGAATAGAAATACGCAAACATAAATCTATAAGCAAAACTACATACGTGCTTATAGAAACAATCAATGAATAACAACATGCAAATTAGTGCAAAGGTGAGTGCAGGGAGTGATGCATAAATATTAAATAGGTAATGAAATAAATGACTTTATGTACATATAGTAAACGGTTATGTACGGTATATACATGTGTATACAGCCTGCCTGACAGTAAAGACTGTTAACGTTCATATTCTCCCATCTTCAGCCCATTCGATGGAAGAAGACTCCGTTACTTCACCTCCTTACCAGCTTGAGGAGGTGATGGAGGCCACATCTGCAGGGAAAGCAGCTCCACTCTACTGGTACATTAAGTGGAAGGTCTAAAAGCCGTCCTGCATTTTTATTTTTCCACTTTTCTTGTGTCTCAACATACTATCCAGACCAGTTTCTGCTTCACGTTTAACTGTATAAAACTAATCTTTCATGTATTAAAATAATCCCACTTCGTACAGTTATGGAAAATCTGGAAAGGTGCTGTAATCCAAATATATGTTTTTCAGTATTGATGCATGCACGAAAAGTTGAAGGACCACATGTTAGACGTGTTAAGATATGATAAAGAGATGATCCTGCACGGTGTCTGAAACACAAACATTTTTTATCAACAGACAACACTTAAATAATTATGTTATGAGTTATGAGTGAATCATGTCAATGTACGTTTTATCAGTCTGTGTTAATAAATAAACCAAATTAAATGTATGTGTAGAGGAGGTGACATGTTTAAAAACATATTTCTGTCTTTATAAGTAAAAAATTCTGTGGTGTGCTCGACTTTCACAGCAACTAAACATAACTGGTTTTATTTTTAAATGAAGATTGTAGGAATTGAACTTATTAAAAGACAACGTTAAATTCATAAATTTGACTGCTGGTAACAAACGCCGTATTTTAACGTATTTGTTGCAGACTGTTTGTTTTTTATTAATTCTCAGCATTCAAACTTTCACTTGAGCCTGTTTTTAAAATCTGTTTTGTTTTCACTTTATTTGGAAATATTGCTGTCCAATAACCGTCTGATACACTGACTCTCAAATATGTTTATTTTAATACATATCAAGCTTTAGACAGCACCCATTCATTTTAATTTTACAGTACAACAAAGCATATGTGGTCTATGTGGTCTATGCAGCCGTCTACATGCATCACGGCTGTATTCTCTTGGAAACATAAATGTCAGTAAAAGGCAGCTGTTTTAACTTCTATAAACACAGAAATCATGAATGTCCAGATATTATTTCCTGTTATTAACATGTGATCTGAATAATGAGCTTTTACACCTATTATTAATAAGTTTTCTCGTTATTTGTGTTCTGTCAACGCCGATATCTCAATATGTAAATAAGACAGACAACATGGAGCTCAGATAAAGGTCACATGACAGACAGGTGACGGCTGAAGGCATCGATTGGCTGATTTCAGGAAGAAATTAAAGGCGAACTCCACCAATTTTCCACCTCAGTGTGTGAAATCAGCAAACTGAGAAGCCTGAGATGTTTCACGTTGTAGTCAAACTGTACAGATATCATATATATACTTATTTTCTGACGTGTTTACACCTGAATTTTATCCTTATTTGGATAAAATATCCAAGTACAAATCATATTTTAATACAAGCTGTAAATTGGGTCTGAATGTCAGGGTTTTAAAACACTTTTTGTTGATGAATTTGGGTAATTAGACTGAACTCTGTCGTCTCAATTAACATGAACAGGATGTTTTCTTTTTCTTTGCTGTCCGTCTGTGTTTAGTAGAGAAAGAAAGAACTGACAACTACATTTTAACGTATGTAAGAGTGTTTTATTCTTTCAGAGGAACTAGTCGATCTACTTCTTCACCTTTAGGCCTTTATTTGCATTTAGATAAAAATGAGATTTCACACACTCAAACCTGAATCACCATTAAATCTTTTTTAAGGGTGCAGATCACTGAATTTTCTCATCCTCTGGTGCTTTTTATTCAGGTGTCTCTTAGATGTTTACTGTGGTTTGCTGATATGAACTGTGCTGTATTTGTACTGGAGTGTATTAGCATACAGTATCGTAATATGATGCAACAATAGTTTCCTGCTGTAGTTTGTGCAGATGTACTGTAACAGACACTGTGTCAGTAACAATGCAGTGATGTTTGTTGAGCTAATGAATGCATGTAGAGATAATATAGTAAAAACTGATCCAATGAAAAAGGAAAATGTAATTTTGTAATCTAGTCTGAATTTTTACTGTTGTCACGTGTCTGTTGATTTAATTGATTTAACTGTATGAAAAACAAAAACATTAAAAGTAGTATGTTTGTTATATACACCATGATCATGACTTCCTGTACATTATTTAAGAAGTAAGTGGATTTCTTTTTTTATGTTGTTCATTCATGTATACAAAGAAGTGGATGCAGCGTTAAAGCTGGATAAACGGGGATAAAATAATTTAATCAGCTCGTCAAGACTTTCAAAATGTTATCGGACTTAACGGATTAAATTCTGATATTGTGACGTTCAAAAAATGTACACAACACTTTACAGCTACATTAAGGGCCAGTACAAGATAAATATGGAGTTTGTTGAACTTTAAATCATGCAAAGAGAAAAAGAAAGCCCCAAATTAAAAATACGGAGCAGGAAATGTGCAGATTACGTCCATTTAAGACAAAACATCTTTCTTTTAATTCAAAACCAAAATATGTTATTGTTTGATAAGTTAGTTTTGCTCCACAGATTTGAACAAAACCTGGTTAGCAGTGATGATAAAAAAAAAAAAAAAAAAAAAAGTTTTATTACCAGAACAAAACATTAAAATAACACAAATATTTTATTTGGAAATCAATACACTAATATTTGGACATATCTTTATTGAATAAATTAAATGACATGTAATTAATGTGCAGATAAACCAGTTCATCCTTACAATAACCAGCTGTGTTATGTAATGAGTTATATAGTTCACACAGGTCAAGACTTTATTACAGTTTAATGCAAGTTGATTGTGTATGTGTCTCCCATTAACAGTAACACGAGTTAATGGCATCAAAATTATACTTAATATACAAATTATAATCAATCATTATGAAAGGATGACTGGTGGAGTGAAAATGGTGATTTACCAGCCAAAAATGACCTCGCAATAGATAAATATTCTTTTTCTTCTTCTTCTGCTTTCCAAATTAGTTCTGAGCTTTAAAATCTTCTGCATCTAGTTCAGATATGTAGAAATGGGAACTGTTGTTTTAGAAACTACCCAAAAACCCAAAATATTAGAAGAACGTAGAATGATTATGTCACTAATTCAATGTTGAAAACTTTAAATCAACTGTCAATAATTGTCTGCAGCTTCAGGTACAACATTGTCTCTTAGAAATTACAAAATCAAAGACGTTGTGAAGAAAAAAATAATCCTGCACCATAACGAGGTGTTAATTAAGGTGTGTTTGTGTTTAAACTAAATGTAAAATATCCAATCTTGACTGGCAGTAACCATACAGCATTATTAAAACTTGTTATGGTTTTGGTTTAATACAAAGGAAAGTCTTTATTATACGCTTACGATATAGTTTTATTGTCAACAAATCTGATGAATGAATCTCCTCACAAGTATTGTGCTGTTTATCTTTATCTGTGCTGTAGATCTTTGTTATTGTTGAGAACAACTGCTGCACTGGATGCATCTTAACAGTGATTATATATATTTAATATTTCCAGTCTCTGGAGAGTGGTTCTGTGTATGAGCCGTTTCTAAACAAACTAATGTGACAAAGCTCTGAAACAACAGAGCAGCAGAGGAATACGAAATATGAGGCTTTGGAAACACACACAGTACTTGTAAGTAAGATTAATTGATTAGTTTAAACATCAGATGTGTTGACAATAAGAAGAAGATCGCCAGCTCCAGACAGCGATTACGTTTGCCAACACAACACAAACCATTCAACAAATAGTCATGTATAAAGATAAGTTGTAGCAGACCGGGTTGTCAGGTGTGAGCTTTCTGTAATTCGTTCTCTATATACTGATACTACAGTAACTTTTGGGCCTCTCAGATGTTCAGTTTATTCGTGTCACAGCTCTGTTGAGATTCTGATATAAAAAGCATATTTATGGTTTTATTTTGGGGCTACCTATAGCAATAGGCTCCGTACAGATGCATCGTCTTGTTAGGGAATCCAAATGAGCGCACTCCTGGTTCGGGGATCCCTCCACAGCGCTCCCTTGGAGTACTGATGGGGAACCGTACGCTGCCGTCTTTCAGCCATCCGCCGTCACACTGGTCATAGTTTTGGAAATGCCAGGCGGAGTAAAGCTGGCCGACCAATGCGAGCTCAGCCGCTTGACGTTTACATGCGTGTTCTGCCTGATCGAAGGAGAAAGCGCCTGATATGTAGAACACAGAACCTGTGAGAGGAGAGATTTACACACAAACTGTGATCATGTTTAAAGTGAGATTACTGCTATGAATCATTTGCCATATTTCCCACATTTTTCTGACTGCAGTCAATGTTTCCAGTGACAGAGAAAGCCAAGTATGTTCCCACTGCTGAAGAAGATTTTATTGTCCTGCATCCTCCAACAACCAGCTGTCAGCCCACAGAGTTGACACACATAATGATTGTGATCCTTCTCTTCACACGGTACTAAACAAGGCTGCTCCATCGGTATCAACAGTACACAAATGATGAGTCTGATGGGCTTTAAGGTTGAAACAAGTGCCCATTTAATGACGTTATTCAAACTGGGAAACTAGAGAAAAGCATGAGATCTACCAGGATGCAACTCAAAACTTACCAGATGTCCAGGAGGTGAAGCAGAAAGCATCAAATCTATCGTGACTCTTATCTTTCCGTCCGTAACTGCGGATGCCATGGAGCAGCTCTCCTCCGCAGGCAGGTCGTGGACGAATAATGGGGTAATGAACTGTCCCATCATTGAGCCAACCTGCGTTACACCAGTCCAAACCCTCCGTCCAGGCTGCAGGAGAAACCAGACTGATGTTAGAGAGCTCGAGTAGCTCCAGACAACATATTGTTGGTTGGAAATAAACAGTTTTTATCGTACCTCTGAGCAGCTGGTTGTATGTAGCTAACGTGCCATCTTGCTCAGCACAAACCTCTTTAGCCTCGTGGAAAGTGAATTTGTAGCGTCCATTTTTACTCTGATATGGGAACACCACACCTACAAGTAGAAGCTGCATGCTTTAAATCATCTTTCATCAAAGACAAACATAAATAATGAATAAATATTTAACATCTCCATTAATAAATATTGTCTATAAAACGTCAGATAATTGTGAAAAATGCCTGTTAGAATAACTTTGAATGTCTGATCCACAATAAAACATCATAATCATGCAAATTATTGACATTTATGATTGATAATCGACTAAAACAAACGTTCAGTTATCAAGTTAGCTTTCCAATTAATTTTCCGTAAACACACTGAGCTCCGTATTGCTTGTTACCTTCAATCCTCAAAGTTATGACAACTTTCTCATCCTCGATGCCGTTCACAAGCTCGCAGCCGTATGCGCCGCCGTCTTCCAGCTGAAGAAGGCTGAGCCGCAGGGAGGCGTCCATGGAGTGAGCCCTCCGGAGGGAAGCACGTGGTCCGAGGTGGCCGTACGGCTTGATGGCATGTGCGTTTGATATCATGATAATGTTCTGCGGCCCGACGTGTTCTGGATCCAGCTTTGTCCATTTGATTTTGTAATGGATGGGTTTGGTTTTTAGGATACACGGCAAGGTGACGTTTTCACCCCTTCGACCGACGACGTCAGCGTGAACAAGCGGCTCGAGGAGATACTGGAGCTTCTTGGGTGCTGTGGGTGAAACAAACATCCGGTAGGTGTCATTGTTAGGTCCTGTATGTCATTATAATACGAGGCAATGCAAAGTCATCATTTTATGGTGAAATTTAGAGCAAAACCTGAACCTGAAAAAGATACAGAATCAAAATTAAAAAGGATTCAAGGAAGAAAAATATATTAAAGGAATGAACCGCCTTTTAAAACCTGCAGTGAAGTCACATCAGGAGTTTATATCTGGCAAAGATCGAGAAACCACATTAAATGTAGTGCAGGTGATGAAACAGGTATGACGTTGATTTTCTATTTTCTATCTTTCTAATCAAACAGCGGCGTGTAGTGACGATGCTGTGGTGAACCTCACCTTTTGATTATTAATCTGTTTTACATGCGGTTGGTAGAATTTTATTTTCAAAGAGAAAGATGCAGATTTGGATGCGAGAACGAGAGAGCAGTGTGCTTTAAGTAATTTCTATATTATGTATTTTTACCAGTGGCTAACGTTAGCAAGCCGGCTAAGAAGAACACTAACTAGCGGCTAAAGCTTGACATGACGCAACCACATTTACATTTTCAACCTGAGAGTAAAGAAAAAATGGAAAAAATAATAACAAAAAAGATAAATCACACAAATGAAGGTCTTCACGATCTCATGAAGGTGTTTGTGTCTCACTCGAAAGGAAGGAAGGTTTAGAAAATAACAATAATAGCTTCACATTGATTGTTAAGAATATACCTGCTCTGTTGGGGGTATATACACCTGAAGACCAGGTGAAGCAGCTTGTTGTTAACAGAAGAATCACAACACAGTTCATGATGACGAGAGCTGCTCTTCCAGCTCCTACAGTTCATAAGAAGACAGAACAGCTCTCACTAAAGTTCAGTCTGATGCACGAAACCAATATTATATATTATAGTTAATGAAGTAAGAAAATCAATAATCAACCTGTGAAGTTGAGAAGATGTCCGGTCATCCTGCCATGTTGTCCCACATGATCACGGATATTCCTGGTTACTTCATGACTTTGGGAAGCAGATGCTCCTGTTCAGCCCTGTGAGGTCCTCTTTCAAAGCCTTCAGCTGTCATACACAGTTCATCTCTGTCTCCGTCTGTCCCTCTCAACCCGCCCCGTCTCTCCTCACTGTGGTCATATGCTCCAGTCTGTGGTAAACAGGGTTGTTGTCCTCTCTGGTCCAGATGTAAATGACCACATGGAGGTCTCACATTCACACTTACTGTCTGGTTTTTTCCTTTAAATTCTACTTTTGTTTATTAAAAGTCTGTTTATTATATGTCCAGGATAATGAACTCTCTTAAAAAGAATATGCATATACACAAACCATGAAGTGACAAATAAAAATAGAGGCTGTTTGATATCAGAGCATTATAGATTTCAACAATATTTTTCTTGGTTTTGCAGATTTTGGGGGTTTTGCATTGAGACATTGTGTTGAGGAGTACATCTTCATGACTAGCAAATAAATGCAAACTTTATTTATTGTTTTATGTAAATTATTACTTGAAGAAGAAGTAGTTCACCAGGCCAACGCAACACATTGTCTTTCACGTCTGCATATCGCGTGTCTTCTTGCACACATGACATGGATGCAGACGATCAGCAAAGTCAGAAATCTTCTCATTTAAATTTACATTTGAAACAAACTAATCCAAACAAGGCAAGGCTCAAAACCCGTGACTTTCAGTCAGTTTGGTCCTGAAGGTAATTTATCATGTAGTTTGTTTGTCTGACTCAAGCAAGCATCACTACATCATGATGTTCTCTATTCTCATTGGTCAGATGTGTAATGTGAGCGATAGCATGAACACAGCAGGAAGACCAGACTCAAAGTGCAGGTTTGAAAATGTCCAAACGTAGCTAACGTTAGCTGCTAGCTAGTGAGCAGTTCTCCATCATGAAAATATGCTTGTTGACCTCCGTGCTGTCTTGCAGTTTAGTTAGTGAGCTTGCTTATTAGCAGTTAGCCTTACCTGCTGAGTAACTGTGTAATTGTCACCACGATGACGTGTCTGTGTGCAGCACAATATTCAAAATTGTTGGTAAAATAATTTGCAGGAGCAGAGTATGTGTGGCAGTACTGTGATTTTTTAATGCACCAGTATTTCTGATCATATTTCACCAATAAAAAAGTACAATTTTCCTGCCTGCTACTATATTGGCTCCTGCTGTCAAACAGCATATTGTAGCATACAGTGCAGACAGTGATGAGGCATCTCTGAACCCTGCGGACAACAAGCCTTCCTGTGTTTTCTAACCTTTCCCAGAAGGTCTTTGCCAAAAAGGACTATAGTGTGCATTCAGCCATCTTTGTTATTGCCCACAGTGCTCTGGGGGCAGTGGGAGAGGAAGCTGTGTTGGCTCTAGTTTCCTTTGCGGCTGTGGCCTCTGGGCACAAGGGCTGCATTGTGAGAGTCACGGTGTCCGTGCAGTGACAGCAGGCGGCGGTCACACAAACACCGTCCAATGTGGAAAAAGATGAAATAATGGGATTCTTCTGTTTTTGCTTGTGTTGCTTCTCTATTGTGCTCCGTCATCAATGGGACTCTTTCTTGCCCTCCAATTAGTATTCAGCCAATCACCTCTAGGGGACAACGGCCAACTGTCCCTGCAGCACTCTGTCTATCTATCTATCTGTCTGTCTGTCTGTCTGTCTGTCTATCTATCAGTTTTTACCATGACAACACATGTTGTACTTAGAAAAAATAAATCACAAATACAGGTGTAGTGAATAACCAGAATTGGAACCACAATTGATTATCTACTTGTGCAGATTGACAAATGAAAAGAGGATCTGTGGACGTATAATGGCAGTCACGACTGGTCTGTGGTGCATTTCTGAGTCTTTTGTCCAGGTTTTTCATTCATGCATTGGTAGCTTGGTAGCTGGTAGCTACTGTAGATGAGATAAACTAACCTGAGACTGTGTGGACGTGACATGAGAGGAGGAGAGAGTGATGTTGGTATTTATTCTGGTTCTGCTCGCTTCATTTTATTCATCCTCCTGTGTTCGGCGTTTTCTTCTTTGTTTCACTTTCTCTTTCTCCTCTGAAGGCTGTTGCATTTTTTTACAGTTATGTATCAACACCTCTCCGTCCTTTGCTTCCTTTCCTTTTGCTTCAGTGTCATGACTTCTCTCTCCTTTTTCTCTCTATCATCAGGAGCACAAACATTGCCCTCTGCTGTACAATATGGAGCCTTTATAAATGTACTGCCAATGAACACAAAGTTAACATAATAAATGTTCTGTTAATCGTTGGTTCGGTCAGACATGAGTTGAAAATCTTGACGCCATCAACTCATGGTTGGATTAACCTGACGCCCGACACACACCTGTCTCTGTGTACACACACATACTGTACAGTACTTCAATGCTGGAATAATACTTATGTTGTGTCAGTTTGTGGTAGTTTGATTTATTACAACTTTATTTAATGAATATACATCACAAAATATACAAAAATAATAAAACTATTATGATTTTATTATATATATGGGTTTGATATATTTTAATGTTATAAACGTTAAAGTGAAACTTTGGTTCCAAGATGTTAAGATAAAGAAACCTGTATAAATATTTACTCTCCAAAACCAGCTGACATGCAGGCTGACTTGCAGGCTGGCATGCAGCTGACATGCAGGCCGACATGCAGGCTGACATGCAGGCCGACATGCAGGCCGACATGCAGGCTGACATGCAGGCTGTTGGAGCCCTTCGGCTTTCTGACAGGGAGGAAAACTGACTTAGATTTTGGTCAATATGCAGTCATGTGTTTCTACAGCCAAAGACACATATGTGATGATCGAGCTTTTGTTACATGTTTGTTGTGGACATGAAAAATGAAGGTGTAGGAGAAGAAAGATTTGAACCTTTAAAGAAATGAGCCTCTACTGTACCTCCTGCTCTCTGCAGGTGTCAAAGCCTCAGTAACTTATTCCAGCCTGCAGGTAAACACTCATGACACTTCATCTCCATTTGATTGATTGGCTTGTTCTTGGTATTCTGCAGGTTAAGCTGCTGAATCAGTAAGTAGTATAATCTTACTACAATGCTGTAGAGGTTTGGCTACCATTAACAGACATTTGTCATAAATTGCAGCACTGAGTGACTGAAACTCCCCTTCATGTACAACAGATGAGCGAGGCTGATATGAGAGCAGGTCTGCCTGCCTGCAGCTCTCATGGCGTATCAGTTTGCGCGGTGCATCGGTGCGTGACTCTGTTGATGAAAGGTGTGACAAGTGACGGGGTCATGGAGGCAGCCTTGAGGAGAAATATGTACTTTCTGACAACAGTTGAAGTGCTCTGAAAGGTTCCCCCGTCCTCATGTAAAGACACGCTATCCTCACGCTAACATTTTTAACATACTGACAGATGCCTCTTCTTCCTGCCCTCGCTCAGAATGGCAGTTTTTGAGAGTAGTGACAGATTTACCCTCCTCATAGTTTAGAGAGCCGACTCCCCTGTCTGACCGAGGGTTACCTGTATCCCCCTGCTAGTCATGCAGGTAAATGCGGGTCTTTTTGTTATCTTTGCATACCTCGCACATGCTAGGCTAGGGGGTCTAAATGGTGCTGTATTGGACCTTTTGAACAAACAATGAACTTCTACAAAAAGACACTATTTTGCATCCCTTTCCTTAGTGCAATTTATTTTTAAAACACCACAAGAGCAGATATATGTATGTATAAATATCATCCAGAATACAGTACATGTAATTTGCATTAAGGAGTCCTTTCACACTATGAATGCTGGGTAAATTATTAAACATGACACAACTTCACAAGAATTAGTAATAATTATGGTGTCATATTTTAATTGTGTCATTTTTCACTGTGACACGTGTTATGCTGGTTAACACGTGTCATGTGACTCTCCATCCATTTGTGATATTGTGCTGATGGACAGTGAGACTGTCCAATCAGTGCAATGATGCAATGCGTAGTCACGGTGGCCGAGAGGTTAAGGCGTTGGACTCGAAATCCAATGGGGTTTCCCCGCACAGGTTCGAATCCTGTTCGTGACGAATAACCTTTCCTGTAAATAACTGTAAATCCTGTCCATACTGCCACACCTATATTTATACAAATAACTCCGTTTACACTCTGCCATATTACCTCACAGATGTCTTTTGCTTGTATATATTCTTAGATTTGTATATTTTTATTCTCTCTATATATTTTTTTATATATACTTTTCTTTTTTTTTTGTACTATACGCGTCTCCACGCTGTTTTTGGACAAAGAGAGAAACTAAATTTCGATGCTCTGTATGTCCTGTACACAGAGCAGCATTGACAATAAAGTTGACTTTGACTTTGATAATTATGTGAGATGTGTGACATGTGACCGTCCAGTCTCCCAGCAGGTGTGCAGGCTCTTCTCTTATTGGCTGCTCAGATACTTAATTAATCTTAATTAAGCTTTAACATTTTTTACTTTTATTAGTATTAGTATAAGTATTTTAATATCATATCACAGGACAGCAGCAGACAAACAGTACGTCTCGAGAAAAACAGGAGAGCAAACATTTTGACCTGTTGTCCTTAACGTGGAGCGATTCTCAGATGAGCCCTGGGCTCTTCAAACAGTCACTTACCTGTTGAGTTAGTTTTGTAACACGTGGATTCAACGTGTGATCGTCAGACAGTTAGATATAGATCAGATAATAGATAGCACTCACATACCTATATCTATCTTCCTCTGTTTACCCTGGAGCTTCTCCACCAGATGCCAAAACATAAAATGTCAGTGTCAGTGAATATGTACAGTATCTGCAAACAGCAAGGACTCCTCTTCCATCCAAAGTGTGTAATAACTACTGTACACATGCAGACACACCTTAATGAACCATTTATCCTATAAATTCAGATTTGACATTAAAATATGTAAAATCATTGCATTTGTAGATATTTCTTGACTTGACTTGCTTGACTGATGTTTTGGCATTGCTCACATTCTCCCTATGAATGAACCGTGTAAGCCCCCAAAAGGTACCCACAGTATACCAGTCCCACCGTACATTAGCAGGTTAAGTGTGAAGTGCCTGTGAAGCTTCCTAATGTATGTTATCTCAGCATTACATAACAGGCAGGTTTGGTCTTGTGTTTATCTGGTTTCATCTGGAGCCAGGCCTCTTGTAGTGTCCACGGTGTTACTATAGATGCCTCCTCCTATGTCAGCCCCGTCTGATTGGGAGATTGTGTTATCAGCGGGGCCCAGGAGACAGCCTGCTGTACTGATGGAGTGACAAGAAACGTCCACTTCACAATCTGTGGCATGCACAATTCAAAGCTGCACTTCGCTAGGGTTCAATGTACTTTAAAAGTCAATGTTTTAATATTTAAACTGTCAGAGATATTTTATGTAATTTTACATAAGTATAGTTTAAAAACTGGAACGAATCCTCCAAATTAAATGATAAATGACCCAATACGTCGTTTGACCATATTTAACATCATCTGTCTGTGCTTTCCACCGTTACTCATCATTGATAAATAATAATGATGTTTTATAGTTTTTTTGGGTTTAAATTGCAGTCAGATGAATGGAGTTGATTTTCCCTAAAATTATGACTTTCCACCGATGCTGAAACTACTTTTTTGTTTACTTATTTCATTGAGTTGTGAGATTTAAACACACATCGTGCACATCGCAGTCACTCAAATTAGTGGTGAATAAAAACTGTTACAGGTTGTTGGAGCACCTGTCTGTTAGCAGCAGGTGTTTTTCTCCTTTGATGCCAACAAATACTGAAATAATTATATCATTATTAATTATATCATGCCACATACAGCTTTTATACAGCTATTGGATAGCTGGATATCGGTTAGCTTTGCCTGCTATCAGTTAGCTGTGTGTGGCTTAATCCATTGAAGCTGTTAGACCGAGGACAATCTCATCTAAATAAGCTGCTTAAATCTTTATGCAATTTTGTTTTGATTTTGGACGGTGATATATATAAATATACATATACATATAAATATACATATATATAAATATATAAATATACATATATATAAATATATAAATATACATATATATAAATATATTGTGGACTGTGATATTGATATAAATGTAGATTTTCAACCTCATCAGTGTCAAAACTATTGTCGTGCTTCATATTTTTTAATGTTAACTTTGACGTAGCTTCTATCTTCTTAATGTGATGTCAGGTCCAGTATGAGTCCAGATGTCACTGTTGTGTAGATATAGTTATATTTCCTACTTCATCATTGGGAAATATTCATAGATCTACAGTGAATTTGTAATAACAATTATTTTGCTATATTGCGTACTTCACTCTACAAACTTCGTATCTCGGTGTCATGGATACAACACTATTACACACGTACAGAGGAATTGAAAATATTTGAGGAAGTTTTAATCTGACATCTCTTAGTGACTGTGTGTTTTTTTACTAGCACAAGACTCACACAAGAGTACAAACGTCTGCCACGATTTACTCAGCTGAGTCGGCTGTGGAATGACAGCGAGTCCTGGCATCTGTCAACAAATCAATACCTGAGACACTCCAGTCATGGGATTAGGAAATATATTTTAAATAAACTGTTAGGACTGCATGGAGGACGGTGTAAGGATGAACTACAGCGCCTAATAATACACGTTATAATATATTTAAAGGATAGAAGTTAAGGTCATATTTTTGCAGCATTAATTTTTTCTATTAAGTTCATAAAACATGCGTGCACCATTAGAAAGTTCAAATATTAGCAAACACGAGCTCATATTACAGATCATGGAGCGTTCGGCGCTAGCCTTGAGGCTTTTCATGCAGGTTTCTCCTCATAGCAAACCGGTATTTCTCCAAACTGTAGCGGGCAGTGTATTGAAAACCCACGTCTAAGTCATGCAGCATTCATGCTTAGTTTTCACACTGTTAGAAAACGTTGGATGTACGTAGACAAGCAGGATGTGATGTAGAATAAATATTAGCATTATACAACATTATACTCAATCTTTACATCCCCCGATCAGACCATATTCATCCCATATTGAAATAAGTATTAATGCACATTTCTGAGGCTCAGATTGTCCCAATAACATCTAAAACTCTGCTGTGTTTGTTCAGAAACATGTTCAAGGTGTGTGTTGACCTACTGTGCAACTATTTGCTTGGTCCCAGTTGACTAAATATGGAGACAAACATCCCATAGTTCATTTTTAGTAAGAACATCAACGCTTCGTTTCTTTGTGTTTGGTTCAGATTTCATTTCCATGTTGGTACCATCGTCATTTAAGCCTCGGCTGTATTTTCTGTCTTCAAAGGACCCATCATTCAACACACTGATACAATTAGCTAAAAGGTCAGAGGTCGCTGTCTTATCCTGTTGTCCATCAGCCTCTCCTGCAAGACTGCACAGGTACATTTGGTGTACAGGTACAGGTTGGTTGAATCGACACCTGCAGACTTTTACCTGTTCCCAGTTTCAGGTGGCTCAGTGTGTTAACCTGAGTTTGACTTGTTGATTTATGTGAAGCTTGTTACTCTAACTAGGTCAAGATCTGGTGATGAGAAACAAGAAGACGAGACAAGATGAGACATATCTGCATGTTTGTCCTGAAGTTTCCACCACATTGAGGGCTCTCGTCATTTTTATATTGATATTGATTGATGATGTATGTATCCATTATTGGTATTCATGGTGCTCCTTCACAACAAGACAAAGACAGAATACATTGATAAAAAATGATATTACACTCCACAGTTATTAAACACACAAAGTGAAATCAGAGCGACGTGGTGACAGACAGCCAGACAGACGGGATGCTGAGCGACGCCTGTGGTCTCGAGTAGTAATAGTTCAAATTCCCCAAAATCATAACAACATTCCTGTTGCTTCTTTCACCTTTCTGAAGAAAAGCCAGCGTCTGGTGATGGAGGAGGCCGATAGTCAAAGTGTGAGTGACATCTCTTATCAAACATGTAGGAGGTGGAGGAAGAGGCACACAATACGCACAGTGTCCCTCCGCCTATAACTCCGCCCACAGCCTGACCTGTGGTCAGTGAGCCACAAATCACAGATAAATGATGATGTCCTGCTGATTACTGCTGATAGGGGGCGCCAGACTAGAAAATGCTCCAATGTGCATACGGCCAAGCGACATATTCGGTTATTGGACTTCATGAACACAAAGAGACTCCACACTGACTGTTGCCCGATAGTGATTAATTGATTAATAAGGCGATTACACACTAATAAAGAGCTAAACTCATAATATTAGTTGTCAAGACACATTTGTTTCTATTAAATATAATAGATTATTACTGATATAGCCACATAATATGTGAAGTTGAATTACAGCCGTGACTCCTGCATATTGAATGTTATCTATAGGCGTCCTCCCTTTTATTTTATACTCTATATAGTTTATTCTATATTCTTATTATACTGATTATACATGATTTACAGTTACAGATACTTATTTAACAGAGGTTACTAAAGGTCAACTAAAGACAGATTTTCACTTCTTTTTCTTGTTTTTTACCTGAAATGTCAACTTTTCAAACACATCCGTACATGTTTGGGCTGAAATCCGATCAAGCTCATAACTGTTTACATTAGACTTTAAAGATTTTCCACCAGAGCATAATTTCTACATTATAAACACGGTTTCTACAGATTTAATAACCTGCTGTATTCTAGAGGATGGTTGCTGTTTACAGATAATCCTGTTTAACATCAGTTTTCCAACCATTTTCTCACTATGACCAACTCTAAAGTTCACCCTACACACCTTGCAAAACACATGCTTGTTTCCTAACATGCCTTTTGTCAGGAATGAACCCCAAAACAACGAGAGACATATATGGTAACTGTAAATGCATTAACCTGGGAAATGTATCATTTTACAGCACAGATAATAAATCACAGCATTAAACATATTAAAAAAAACCAGTCAGGTAAGAAATACCTGGAAGTCACACCCTTAACTCACTAATGGGATCATGAGGTTGGGAATAAGGTAGATAAGGTGAGGACCAGAACTTAAACCACCTTAAAAAGTACAGTTGAAGGTGGGCGTGGCCAAAAGTGAGCCTGCCTTATTCATGCAGGAGGCAGGTCCAGGATGTGCAGAGCAAAAACACACATGTAAGACCAGCTCATGTGTCTGTCTGCGAGCTTCTCCTTCTCACCCTCACCCTCACACACACACACCAGCCTCCCGTCTCTGCACTGACACTCCTGTGTGTGTGTGAGAGAGACAGAGCGAGTCGAACTTTCTGTGCAGGATCTTTAATCCTTTTCATCCCCAACTCCAAGAACGGCCCTCATTAAACCTCTGGGAAGAAGACATGACAGACGCAGCCACCAACATGCGGCTGAAGCTGCCAGTAATCTGCTTCATCCTTGAGATCATCCTCATCATCCTCTTCGGGGTGCTGGTGGAGTACGACGAACACACGGATTCGAGGAAATGGCATAACACAAACCGCTCTGACTATGAGAACGAGTTCTACTACCGCTACCCAAGTGAGTGTCCTGTGGATGTCTTGAATCAGGGAGGGTCAGAGGTTACGGTGAAGGTAAAGGGTCAAGATGTTCATATCATGATGACCCCAAACAGTAATCTGTGTCTTTAGATAAATGCATTTAACAAGGTTCCTCAAGAACAAGTAGCAACAGTTTGTACGTTACACAAAACATGATGGGAATCATGTAATAAGTAATAAGAGCTGCAAAGTTTGAATATTATCATAAGTGTTGCTGGATGTGTGATGCTCGACAACAGATTTAACATTTACGAAGGTCAGTTGCATCTTTATTGGAGAGAAAACGTGACGTGCATTTAAATTAAGACACCTTGAGTGAAACTTGAACCCCGTTTTTACAGTGATCTATATGTTGTTGGTCTGCTGACACACTGGTGTCATCTGTAAGTCAACAACATGCTGTGTTTAAGCAGTTGACACCACTCAACAAGTATTTGCACAAGATTCAGAAGATAATGTTGAAAATCTCATGTTATGCTGTGCAGCACTTCTGCCTGTAGTTGTTCATTCATTAACACTGAAATCTCTTTTACATGCTGCCTCAGTGGTTTTTACACACCTGTAAGTATGTTTATATCACACGCTAATCCATCACATTAACATATTGAAAACATTTGTTAGCCAGTCGGTTGTTTTCTGTGTGAAATGATGAGCAGCTCTCTGGTTTCACTAATTGGACGCGTCCTGTTTTTCTCTTCCAGTTCGCTGCTGTCTCATAGATGCATTGATTGATAAATGGATTGATGGTGTAGACAAAAAAAGCCTTTTTCCTTCACAGGGTGGAGGGCAAATACAGGTCACTGCTTACAGTTTGTGAGATGCTCATTACTGCTTTCATAAAACTCATTTTCTATCTGTTGACATTCGAGTTGTTTTTGTGCACAGACTAATCTCATCTTCTCAGTATAAGTTAACATGTGTGTGAATATGTGACAAATTCACGCTTTAATTTAAAACCCTGCATATTAGGAAAAAATATAATTATTAAAGCAGTCTCATAAAAATATTGCTTATAATCTGCTAATTTGCAGCAAATATGGTATTAAAAAAAAGAACTTGATGCAAACTTTAACCTTTAACCTTTGACCTTAACATGCTTAAGTTTCTAGTTCTGTGTTCTTATATTTCCTCGTCTGTTTTAAACTTTGCACTTTCTTTGTTCACTGTTTAATTTATTCATGGAGCCACTAATTTCATCACAGCTCCACTTTAACAAACACGCCTTCATTAACGAGGCAGGTGATCAAGTCTAAACAAGTCTGACACTATCGGAGGTTTTACCTGGGTGTCTCTTTATCTCTCTCACTCTGTCTAACAGGTGATGTCCTGCGGCAGAGCCGAGAATGATGGGAATGTAGAGACATGAATGCTCTCATCTTTCTTGACACTATCTCAAATCTCCAATGTGTCCCGCTGCTGGCATCTGTTGTCCTCACCCTCTTCCTAACAGTCACTGTTTACCTTAAACAGGCACAGTGCCACTGAAATAACCTGCAAACACAATTACAGCACTGACTGAAGCTGCTGATCACTATGAGTTTGTGCCAACTTACCATGTTTTAGTATTCATTGTTTCACTCAAACATTCTCAGGTTGAAAAACCCTTTAACTCTTCACTAAAACCACAACTAGTGAATGAAACATAGTGACACACTTGTTTTGAGGACAGGAGAGGACAGGTATTGTGTTAAACCTTTGATATAACAGCTATGGACCAAACCGACGTTGTGTCATCAAGCGCCAAGGCCACGCCCCCTTTTGTGGGAAAGAAATGCACCTTTACATAACAGGAGAAACAGGAAGGCCACTGCAGCGTATTAAAGCATGACGGCCGCTGACATAATTATATAATAATTTACAAAATGCATCTGCTTTGATTAGAAAGTCCTCCAAATTAGATGTCAAACTACATCCATGAACTCCATCAGCAAGACAAAATAATTTGTCACATTTGCCACAACCACAAGAGGGCGCTGTCACTTGGATGTAAATGTCTGTTTAGGGGCAGTTATCTTTCTGTTTCTGTAAAAGCTTTGTTAATGTGACATATTACTAAATTAAACACAATATGTGGGCGGGAATTGATCAAATTGTTCTGATTTGATTGACTTTCTGATTTGATTGACGCCTACAACCTATGATGATATTGTTCTGCTGGCAGCTACAACACACAAGCTAACAAGTAGAGTTTTATATAAGACATATATAGAATAAACTGTACCAAAGAATAACAACACAATCAACACAAGGACACAGTAAATGTTTTTATTTTTTACTTTACCAACATCTACAGGTGACAGATCAGATCAGAAAAACCTCATAAGTCATTTTTTGGAAGTTATATTTTGTCATATTTAATCATTTTTGAAGATGTGATCACATTTAAACATAAATCATTCAGCCTAAATGACAAAATAAGCTCTTTATGTTTCTGTCAGTGCTAAAACTATGACAGATGATGATTTTTATGACTATTCTCATGTGCCACTGCTATTGTTTGCTTACAAGGCAAGGCAAGGCAAGGCAAGTTTATTTGTATAGCACAATTCGTACACAAGGCAATTCATAGTGCTTTACAGAGGCAAGGAAAAACATTTGACATTAAGACAAGAAATAGCAATAAAAAATAAAATTAAAGAGAGAAGAAAATTTAATTAAAAACATCAGAATGTCATTTAAAATTAATTAAATATTAAATAATTAAAATAGCAAATTTTAAAACAATTTAAAACAATAAACGAATCACTGGAATATGATTAAAAATTCTTAAGAAGTTCTTTAAAAGAGCTCAGCCATAAGCACGTGAAAATAGAAAAGTTTTTAACCTGGATTTGAAAGTGCTAAGAGTTGGGGCTGATTTCAGTCCTGCTGGTAGTTTGTTCCAGTTGTGAGCAGCATAACTGCTAAATGCTGCTTCACCGTGTCTGGTTTGAACTCTGTGCTCCACTATCTGACCTGAGTCAGTAGATCTCAGAGCCCTACTGGGTCTATATTCTACTAACATTTCATTCATGTATTTTGGGCCTAAACCATTCAGTGATTTGTAAACTAGTAGCAGAACTTTAAAATCTATTCTGTGGCTAACTGGGAGCCAGTGTAAAGACTTAAGAACTGGGGTGATGTGTTCTGATCTCTTTGTTCTGGTCAAAACTCGAGCTGCTGCGTTCTGAATGAGCTGCAGCTGTTTGATACTTTTTTGGGGGAGTCCAGTCAAAAGACCATTACAGTAGTCAAGTCTACTGGAGATGAAAGCATGGATCAGCTTCTCCTGATCTGTTTGGGACATAAAGCCCTTAACTCTGGATATGTTCTTAAGTTGGTAGAAGGCTGTTTTGGTGACTGATTTTATGTGACTGCTGAAGGTCAGATCTGAATCTATCAATACGCCAAGGTTTCGGACTTGGTCTTTAGTTTTTAGAGACAGTAACTCAAGGTGTTTACTGACAGCAACCCTCTTCTCTTTATTGCCAAAAACAATTACATCAGTTTTTTCTTGATTTAACTGAAGAAAATTTTGGTTCATCCAATTTTTGACTTGCTCTAGACAGTTACACAATGACTCTATAGGACTGCAGTCATCTGGGGACAGCGCAAGATATATCTGTGTGTCATCTGCATAACTATGATAGTTGACCTTAGAATTCTGCAGAATTTGACCCAAAGGCAGCATATATAGGCTGAACAAAAGGGGTCCAAGAACTGACCCCTGAGGAACCCCACATGTCATAGCCACTCGATCTGATTGATTACTTCCAATGGTCACAAAATAACTCCGTTCCTCCAAGTAGGACCTGAACCATTCTAGGACTGTTCCACGGAGTCCTGCCCATGTTTCCAACCTGTTCAGCAGTATGCTGTGATCCACAGTGTCAAACGCAGCACTGAGATCCAGCAGGACCAGAACTGATACTTTGCCTGAGTCAGTGTTCAACCTTATGTCATTTAACACTCTAATAAGAGCTGTTTCTGTACTGTGGTGAGCTCGAAAACCTGATTGAAATTTGTCAAAAAGTCCACTGGAGTTTAAGTAATTACTGAGTTGATTAAAAACCACTTTCTCAACAATCTTGGCTATAAAAGGAAGATTTGAGACAGGTCTGTAGTTGGTTAACTTGAAAGTATCCAGCGTTCGCTTTTTTAAGAGTGGCTTGATGGCAGCTACTTTTAGGGGTTTAGGAAACGTGCCTGATTGAAGTGAGCAATTTATTATTTGCTGCAGATCTGTTTGGACAGATTTTACAATAGCTTTAAAAAAGTCAGATGGCATTGTGTCAAGACAGCATGTCGATACACTTGGACACCTGGAGCCACTTCCTCAAGGTTAGAGAAACAGAGCAGTTACAGTTAACGAAAACCAATGTTGACAGATGGTGGGGGGCAGGATGCTGCGTGCAGTCACTGGTGTCGAACATCGTTCACCCCAGCTGACGTGAACCATCAGAATAAAACATACTGTAAGGTGTTTTAAGGACATGCAGCCATTCGTCTCTGCAGCACTACCGTATTTCAAACCACTGACTGTGACTGTCTAAGGTTAGAAAAATAAGAGCATAGAGTAAAGGTCCATTTCAGATAATCTTTAACCTGTCAGAAGATCACCTTCATGTTTCAGCGCTGTGTGTTGCGTACACAACCCGTTCCTGCATCCTTATTGCATAAGCAGATAGTTTCACACTCTTCAGGGCATCTATACAGATGACCTTTTTTCTCTTTTTGTCTAAAGCAGGATCATGTAAATCCAAAGTGTGTTGGTGGTCTTCTAGTCAATGTATAAGATAAGGACGGTATGTAAATATACCTACAGATCTCCTTCTTGTGCAACAGATAACCTGAAGGTGAACAAAGCAGTCTGGTGATGAAAGAGGCTGTTTGAAAAAACACACCTGTTGAGGTGTCTACAGGTCAAGTAGTGGATCTGTAACTGCTTTAAAGCGTAAGAAACAGCAGCTTCTGATTCACTCTTTAAAGAGACCAGACTAAGAGACTTTCAGTGCAACATAATGGCCTCTAAATGGTTAAATAAAAAAAAAAAAATCATACATAAATGTTATTTTAGCTTCAACAACATCTGTTGACAGTAAGACACCAATGATTCCCAACGCAGCCTTTCATTGCTTTGATTTTGTCACTGAATGTATCTGGTCCAAAAGACCAGCGGGGACACTGGCAACACCTTCGCCATGCCAATTAACGGTCACCATGGCGACAGCAGCAATGGCACAGTGCAATATTGTATGTAGGGCACTTTGGGAAAAATAGGGAGAGTTAGAAAGTAGTGATCACAAACTGACTGAAAGAGGTGGAAGGAAACAAAAAATAGACTGTTACCAGTTTACATCATTATATAGTCTGTAGAATAAAGTATTGTGTGATAGATTATTGTGTGATTATTAGATAGAGCTGAACATGAAGTCCACATTAAACAAAGCTTATGTAACTGTCTCATTCACAGAGAAGCTCTCCAGTGACTTTCATCTGCAGTGACTGGGTGATAGAGGCTTTTAATGAGCTGATATGAGATTGTACCTGGGATCATCACCTGAATTTTATACTTTACATTACATTACATCAGAGTCATTACAGCTAATATGATTAATCAGTTAATTGATTAGTTGACTGCCAAAAAAAATATATACATGCATTCATGATTAGACCTTCTATAGAGAGCTGAGTGTCATCTGCATAGAGGTAAATATTACTGTGCTTGCAGATTCCCTAGTGGAAACACAATAAAGCTGCAGTAAAAGTAGAAATTTAAGGTATTAAACCTTATTGAATGTTCACTGTGTCCGGTGTGGTTTCAATGCTGTAATTTACCCAGAAACTTCTCAAATATACTGTTTTTGTGTCATTAGTTTGTCAGTCTAGTTAATCTTTCATGCTTTGGTCAATGTTCTGTGAAATCTCCAGCAATGAAATGAAATCTAAAAAGGCCCAAGTTAACATTAAACACTGGCCCAACAGGTATAGGATCGCTGTAATCTTAGCTGGTGTTTTCTACCTTGTTCAGGTTTCCAGGACGTGCATGTGATGATCTTCATTGGTTTCGGCTTCCTTATGACCTTCCTGCAGCGTTACGGCTTCAGCAGCGTGGGCTTTAACTTCCTGATCGCAGCCTTCGCCCTGCAGTGGGCCACACTCATGCAGGGCTTCTTCCACGGTATGCATGGAGGCAAGATCCACATCGGGGTGGAAAGGTATGTGCTAAACATACTTACATGTATGCACAAAAACAACATAGTGAATATGAAAAATACTTGATCTAGTTGTACATGTTCCTATCCATCAGTTTTTATCATATACCTTGTTGAAGATAACATGTTGAAGCAGCACCGCTGACAGAATCTCCTCATTGTTTTTGTTATTTTGTCTGCAGTGATGTCTCTTCTCAATCTCTGTCTTCTTCAGTATGATCAACGCTGATTTCTGCACCGGTTCAGTACTGATCTCATTCGGAGCTGTTTTGGGTAAAACCAGCCCGGTCCAGCTGCTGGTCATGGCGATGTTCGAGGTCACACTGTTTGCTGTTAATGAGTTCATTCTGCTGACTTCTCTGGGGGTGAGTTACTGACTGATGAGCACTGTTCAAGTATAAGTAAATAAATATATTTACATGTACTTCCATCTGTATTCATCCACTCATCCACTAGATGCTAAGTCTTAAAACAGGTTGTGACCTAACTTCATTTCAGGCCAGGGATGCCGGTGGCTCCATGACCATCCACACGTTTGGAGCCTACTTCGGCCTGATGGTGACCCGAGTCTTGTACCGGCCAAACCTGGACAAGAGCAAACACAGGAACAGCTCCGTCTACCACTCTGACCTGTTCGCCATGATCGGTACTCATCTCCCAATGCAGCACATTTCACGGGCCTGGAAAATACACATTAAAAAAACGAGAGGATGAGATTTCAGTCTTGGTCTTTTCTTCCGTCTTTACTTTCCTTCCTGGTATAAAACCTTACAGGCTGGTTACAGTTGTACCTTACTGCTGTGATTGTAGTAATAAACTGTTGTATCTATACTTAGGTACCATCTACCTGTGGATGTTCTGGCCCAGCTTCAACTCCGCCATCACAGCTCATGGAGACGACCAGCACCGCACCGCCATGAACACCTACTACTCGCTGGCAGCCTGTACTCTGTCCTCCTACGGCATGTCTGCCCTCACCGCCCACGACGGCAAACTGGACATGGTGAGGAGACACACGGAGACAGTGTGGATAATCACTAAACTAAAGTCATTAATTTACAATATCTAGTAAGCATTCAGTGAAAAAGATCAAAGAAAAAGAGGTGAAATCAAATCTCCATGACAGCAGACACAGAAGTGAAGAAGAAGAGTCGCTCAGATGAAAGCTGATGAATGTGTCACCTGAAGACACACCTGTCCAAAAGAATTCAGGTTGTGGCCAAGTCACATTGAGTATCATGTGAGTCAAACATTGGCCCTGCTGTGCTCATCTGTCAACAGTAAATCATAGTAAACTCAAGATGGGACACGCCTGCAGTGACAGTAAGACATCAGATGTGATGCAGCAACCTGACAAACAAGTGGACATGACATTTATCCAAATCAGCTCCACGTGGTGTGAAAAAGAGGAGGCAACATGTCACAACCAGATCAAAAAGTCTCATCTGATCACCTGCTGGGCACATTTTAAAATGAAACTCTACTTCTTAGAAATTGTTTAATTAGCCCTCATATTACATATTGATTATGTGATCAGTAAATAGTGTGTCTAAGCTAAATAACAAACTCAGCTGATGTTTTAGCAGCTTTATTAGCTCAATACACTGAGGTTTAAACCTATAAACCCGATCAGTGCTTTTTAACAGCGTGGGACAGGTTTTGGGACAAGCTTTTTGGTCGCTGCCTTTACGTTTCTGAGTGCTTCACATTTTTCTGCTCTGTGCATCTCATGTTGTTGCAGGAACTGTTGAAATACAGTTCAACTTAGATATGCAAACAGCTTTATAACAACAAAAAACAATAAGTTTTCTAACTTTTTGGTAAAAACCCAGTGAAGTTTCTATATGTAGCTTTCCATACACTCTCGGTAGCTAACTGTTCAATTATATTTTTGGTCTAAATACTGTTCTTGATTTTCTCCTTCTTAGGTCCACATCCAAAATGCTGCCCTGGCCGGTGGCGTCGCCGTGGGAACAGCTGGAGAAATGATGCTGACACCTTTTGGCTCTATGATTGTTGGTTTATTGGCTGGCATCATCTCTGTTCTGGGCTTCAAGTACCTCTCAGTAAGGATGATTTAGATTCTGTACATGTTAGAGCACTTTAACTCTGTAATGATAACATACAAAATGTCAGCAGAGCACCTGGAAAGCCTGTTTGTATTAATATTTTAATGTGCAGAAATACTCATGCATGTACATTTCATTAACACTGTAATCAAACCTGACACAATCTACCCCTCACATTTAAATATCAAAGAGAATACAGATAAGTGGGTGTTATGTGGGATTTGATTCCCACTGAGAGTCACTGAATGGTTTAAAATAAAGTGAAAAATTAATTACTGCCCCTTTAATGTTGAAATTATCTTCTTTTCCTTCTTTCAGCCCATTCTGGAGGAAAAGCTGAAGATCCAGGACACCTGCGGAGTTCACAACCTGCACGGCATGCCCGGCGTCCTGGGTGCTGTTGTGGGAGCGATCACTGCTGCCACTGCAACCATGGACATTTATGGAAAAGGGTAAACATTTCACATATGCTGTTGTTGCCTAAAAATAAATAAATAAATAAATAAATAAACACCTGATATCTGCAGTATTGAGAAAGAAAGCTTTGCTCCCAATGGCCACTTAGTAGCTAAAAATCAAAATTATGACAACAAAGTTTGAATTTGAAATCAATAAATTGTTTATATTGGAGCATCTCAGAGTCCCCTAAGGTCTTCTTCTTGTATATGCTAATAGTGATAGCAGCCTCTGTGTGGCTCCAACAAGCTGTAACTTGACTCTTTTCAGGCGATAAAAGCAAACAAAAACAATGGCAGCGGCCTGACCTGAATTTCTACGTTTTACCTGATAGCCAGTTTGAAAAAGCTAATCTCGCTGTGGGTTTGACTGCACCAGCGTGTTCAGAAGTGATAACATCACTGACAGATCTCAGCTTTCCACCAGGCTTCTCTTACATTCCTCCTTTAACTCAAAGACAACATGCAAGAACCTGCTGCTGACAGTAAATCTGTGGTACTAAATATACAGTCCGTTGGTTTGTGTACTCTATGCGGCATCCAGCCTGTGTTTCATATTTAGTTGAGTGGTTTATTAAGTTAAATCATGTGTGTTTAAATGTCACGTGTGACATGTATGTTGTCTCTCTTTGCTGCATGTTTCAGTATGTCAGACGTGTTTCCTGATGTGGCCGAAGGAGACATTGATGCGTCTTACCAGGGCGTTCGACAGGCCATTTCTCTGGCTGTCACTCTGGGCATCGCCCTGCTGGGAGGCCTCATCGTCGGTAGGTCTGATATGAATGAACGTGTAGACAACAGCACAGTGAGCAAAAAATGCCTTATTAAAAATAAAGCTGCAACTTTAACACATCTGACAAATACTGTAAATAAACTGTGATACAGTCCATGAAATGCTGTAAAATAACTCAAAAACATATTTTCAAACTAATTATTACCATAAATTAACTTCAATGTCTCGATGTTTCTTGATCTGTAACAAATCAATATTTCATGTTATTAAAGTGGAAAAAAGTACGAGTTTTAATTTCCTTTATCGTATCCTGACTCAGATTTAATGTGCACATACCCGATAACATCCCCTCTTTGCTTTCGTTAGGGTTCATTTTGAAGCTGCCCATCTTCGGTGCTCCTCCTGACACCATCTGCTTTGAGGACAACATCTACTGGGAGGTGAGACACAAACGCTTCATGTTACAGCACATCATTTCTGAAATATATAAGACACAGTTTACACCTTTCAAACTGGTGTCAAGATTAAAAAGTATCACCAGTAAGTAGACAGGACCAGTGTAGCATTTAGTCTAACGGCCACAAGATGGCGATGCTGCATGTCAGAGGCCGTAACTCCGTCAGATGAGACAGTAGCACCGTCTGACTACCAGGTGGAGCAAATGTTCCAGCACATGATGAGATCGACCGGGTGGGTTACAGGACCAGAGGCCCTGCTGGGAGATGACGTCATGTAAATGTCCCATTCAATCCCACAATGCATTACGCTTATTAAACATGCTTATGTTTGTATTTACAGTAACAGGCTGGTATTGAATGTCTGTGTGTAAATATACAGGTGCATATCATAGTATCACATGTACATTAATGCCTCTGTTTTGTTTTTGTTTTTTATTAGATATAAAAATACAATCAATTAATGTGGAATGAGTCCAATATTTAAATTGCATATTTAAAAATGCCTCATTTTAGGAAATTAGAGACAAATGTATGTTTAAAGTACATCAAGAAAATATTTTCAACCTCGTGAAATGACGTTTCTTTTCTTTATTTTACTATTTGTCTTTTTTCATTAATATTTGACTGATTCTGTAATTTTTATCGAATAATATGTAATTTGTTGTCAATGATGAACTGAGTGCTGCTGTTTTTTAACTCCAATTTAATCTTCATCAGTTGTATCTTTTAATAAACATCTGTAAGTGGATGTACAGTATTAATGACATGAAGCCAGGATGCAGCTATTAGTGGAAAATGATAGTTAGACCTTGTTTATTCTGGTTACACTGATTAAATGGTTAAATGTTTGAGACCAGGTGAAGTCATGAAAGTTTAGAAACTCAATTATCTCATCTGATGTTTGTCTGTCTCTCAGGTGCCCGGAGACGAGGAGGCTCCCGAGGAGCAGATGACCGTGAGGATGGAGGAGTCTGAGAAGCTCAACAGTTAAACACACACAGACAAATAGAAGCACACACACACACACACACACACACACACACACACACTCTGAGGTTTTAACATCCGAGCACTTCACCCTGTATGTTGTAAAAAATATGTACTCATATCTGCCCTCGTGTTGACAATCAGCTGCCAAATGTGTGTTTTTACAACTCATACGTCACATCTTTTTACTCAAACACCTTTTCATAGAGTAATGTCACCGTTGGCCACTAGAGGTCGATCTAGAGCTATGTTGCTCTGCTACAGGCCTGTGAAAAGGCTGCAGTGGGAAATGATGTGTCTATTTGATGAAAGATGGTGTCTAATTGTCCCCTAAACCAGGCCAAGACATGGTTACACAATTATATTTCAGCAGCCAGTTCAAACCAAAGACAAACATCCTCTCCTGGAGCCACAAACCTGCATTCAACACGAACAGAGTCGCTGTTGGGAAACGGAAAATTGGAAAATGGGTTTTAAAAAATGTTCTTTTAAATAAAGGATTTTCATGCAAAACAATGCAGATGCATAATGATGTTTTTAAGTATTATCTCGTAGATTTGGGATTTTCTGTGATTTTATTTTCCTTTTTTAAGCTGTATGTGACTAGTTAGGACAGAAACGTCACTGTTGGTTCAGTTATAAACTTTAAGACAAAAGATTTTGAAATTGGCTTAAATGTGTTTATTCACTGCTTGAAACAATTTCCTGTGAATTGAAAGTATTTTTAAAGACAATATTGGATTATTTTTGGCATAAATATATTGTTCAATTGTGTTGTGTCTCCTTTTAATATTTAATACTAAACTGTGTTATAATGAGGGGTGAATGAAAAGTGAAATAATCAATGAATAATTACATTTTCATCAAATAAGTGATCATTTTATGCTTTTATTCCCGTTAGAAGTCACAGTTGTTTCTGTTCAGGCTGTTATAATAATGATTAAGTATTTTTTTTAAAAAGGTGGGAGAGCAGTGCAATCAAGTCTCTGCTTGTTATGATGAAGGCCGGTCATCATTAGTCCTTTTTTTTTTTTGTTAAAGGCTTAATGACTGTATTGCAATCATGGCGGAAAGGGTTAATGCCTCCAATCCAGATGGGGTTTGTTTCTCACCGCGTAATTAACACAGTTTCACTTTCGGGGATCAAACAGCCGAAGAAAGCGGGTGTCCTTGTTAGATATGGTCTCCTCAGGGCCCGAGTATGAGGAGTGATTAATGCCACTGGGGGGGGGGGGGGGGGGGGGGGGGGGAGGAAGAAGAGGACAATGCATCATCATCATAAAGGATTCTTTTAAAATATACCTAAACTACACATGACACAGCAACTTTAAGAAACATGCAAATACTACAAAGTGGTGTAAAAAAATGGTTTGAATAAGTTATTATCTCACTAATTAGAGATCACAGGTTAATCTATAACACAGATATCTTATCCAACAATCCTCTACCTCTCATAAATCATATGAAAACTTCAGATTTCTGTCTCACAATCATCCCGTTTCAGACTTTTTCTTCAGTCCTAAAAATGATAAATTGTCTGTTTCCAGTGATGCTAACAGCTAATGCAACATGACGGTGAAGATTCTCCAAAATGTAAACGAATTTGGAGCCACAGCTAATTTTCTGACTCCGTTGTTTGCACAGGAACAAAAACACAGACCAAAAAAAAGTCTATTAAATGTTCACAACAATTTCAAATATTCTTGTTTTTTGTTTTTTTACTTTTTTCTGTTTACACCACATATTCATTATTTCACAATTACAATTTCACATCATGAACTATTATTTTAAGCAATCTATGAGCACACTTAATGATGTCCTTCCTGTTTGGCTGCATCTGTTGTGTGGCATTAATCGCCTCTCATACTGAGGGCCCCTTACAGGCTGCAGGGGCCTCGTCTGACCCCCCACCCGATTTGGTGATGGTACCTCGGCGTGAACAGGCGCCGCAGCTTTTTCCCAGGAAGGAGAAGACAGGTGGACAGCTGTTTACTGAATAGGCGCTCGTACTGAAGAGCTTAATTGAGCTTCATAGGGCTAATTAAAATGCAGAGAAAAATAATCATGATTATGGTAATTATTCTATTGTCTAATATGTCTTCAAGAGATGTGCTTGTTTGCAAAATGTTGAAGGCCGTGACATATAAAAATAGAAATCCTTTTGTGGTCTACTGTATTTATTGCTTATATAAATAAATAAATAAATAAATAATAAATATAAATAATTAATAGCAGATATTACTTTAGATGAAACATTCATGTTAATTGTCTTAATTTCTATCGCTTAAGATATATTCTGTAGTGAGCTGGTATAATTATAATAGCTGCATAATAACATGTAATTAAAGGCTGCAGAATTATAATTCAGGATAGAGCTATTAGAAGATGCTTATATAACACCACTTATTGTTATGAGTTTATGTCTAATACTTCTAATACTCAGATAACTTCTAAACACAAGCTTAAAACAAAGACAATCATCTCGGTTGATTACACCACCGAAGCGATGACACGGAGGTCATGACCTCTCTATTTTAAAGGAATATGGTTGTTTTTCCAACTTTTAATTTTTAAGGAAATCAGGTTCAGAAATCGACCTTAACTTTGAAATTCAGGGTTGAGCTGCAGGACGTCACCTGCTGTGGTGTTTATGGTTTTATATAATAGATACAACCATGTCATAACCAAGTTTTCTTTTGATGTGGCTGAAAGGAGATGCCAAATATGATAAAAATAAAAAAAAATAAATTAAATTAAAAAAAGTTTCCAATATACAGTATTTAAACAACAACAACTAGAATAAAACACTTTCACTTTTTAACCCTGCTCTGTCCCCGCCTCATTATACTGAAATTAAAGCATGTGGCTAGTTCAATGAAATATCACATGTAAATCCAAGAAGCCATATTACACTCTTGAGCCATCACCTTACATCTCCACATGTGGCCCTTGAGCAAGGCACGGCATGGGAAAGGCGCTGATCAGCGCCTCAGGCTACACAGGCTTGTTCTCAGCAGCTGTAGCCTCCTGCAGCTCAGCCTCCAGCTCGTGTGTGATTGTTGTCCTTAACACTGCTCTGGAGGTGAACATAATGGGTTAATAGGCTCCCTCAGGACCTCCTAGTCCCCTGTGGGAGCGCTCAGCCCTGCTCACAGCCCTGTGCAGAGGGTAAAACCACTGTGTGGATCTGACACACTGACAGGACGTCAGGGGTTGATTCACACTCATTTGTACAAAAATGCATCTTTTTATCACAGTCTGTGTAGCTGTCTTTTAACCTTAAAGAAAACTTTAACTTTAACCACCAAAATGTCATAAAGTGAGTGAGCTGATGATATGAAAATTATTTTTTTTATTCAATAAAAGTCTCAGAAAATCTGAATAAAAAAAACTGCATGTACCTTCATGTAAATGTGCTTCTTAACTTCATATCTGTGCATCTTCTTTGCATAAGATGCATTGATTATCTTTGATTGCATAATTATTCCATGTGCTTATGTTTTCGCCGAGATCCTTCACAGCAAAAGTGTGTAAATTACAACCGGAGTATAAATATATAAATATCAACACGTCGGGGGTGCATGTGGAAGCACACACTCATCAGAGTCAATTTAGTACTTATTATAGTCTTGAACAGCCATCCCTAAAGCTGCATTAACTCTCCAAATCAACATTTGTCAACATGTCAGTGATCTTCACAGAATAATCTGGAAATGTGGAAATGTTTCTGTGTTGTTGGAGCTTCACAGGTTCCAGCTATGGACAGAAAACAGAGTTAAAACACAAAACTTAAAGCCACATTTTGGGGCTCCGGCTGGGATTTTCAGCGCTGTGTTTTTTTCATTTAGTTCCAGATTATATCCCAGAACAAAGCCGTGGTCGTCGCCCCCTCGTCACCATTCTGGAGGCAGCAGCGACCCGCTGAGAGGTTGTGACTGATGCCAGCTAAGCAGGGTGATGATGGAGCAGAGGTGTCGGTGGGGGGTGCTGAGTAAATGCAGGAAGTTGTTCAGCTGGAGAGGGTTTCAGCCACTTGACTGAGGGGAAATTGCCTTCAGTGCTCCACGAGTACTTGGGAGTGCTTCACTTGAATTTCCTCCCTGAAAAATGGCGAGCCTTGTGAATGCCAAATCAACAAAAGTAGTGGCAGCGTTCATTTCGGCCCGCGGTCGACAAATCCTGCGTGTGAAAGCAGAGTGCAACCTGCCACGCCCGACCTCGCCTCATGAACAGACACGGAGACGTTAACAGATACACGACATTGTTATGAAACATTTAGTTTTTAGGAGGTTTTCGGGTATAATTTGTGTATTTCTTCGACTACATGCAAATTGTTGTTGATGGTTTTACCAAATTGTATGAAAAGTATGAAAGTAGGAGGGTTATGTATTTTTTTTATTTGTTACTGGATAAATACTAAGAATTTTTAACTGAACGGATCTGTTTGAAAAAGTGTAAAAATTCTCAGCCAGATTTATCATTTCAGCCTTTTTTTGAGCTGTTTGTTTAGTCACTGACTAAATAAATGTTCAATTAGCAGCAGCGCTTCAAAACTAAACTAGCTGAAATGTTTGGGATGCACTATTTTATTGCCAGTTTGACATATTATTCACATTCAATTTGGTGCATAATATGAAAATTATTAATCCATTTACATATTAAGTTTTTAAGATATTAACGAGTTCTGACAACACTTGTTATATATATATATATTTAAATTGAGCCAATGTCTCCAACACAATCATTTTCATACAGTCCCTAATTTGTTACCAAATTAGACACAAAGATGTTTTGAAAGTTAGAAACACTTTTAACACCCAGAAACGGGTTTTATCTAAATTAAAGATTAAAGGTAAGAACACATTATCATCACAACTTTCTGCATTAATAAGCAGCTTTCCTCAAACATATCACTTTAATTCCTTCAGGTCATTATGTCACTGATGTGCCACTCTGTAATTCACACTTCTCTTTATCTTTCTTCGAACCACATACTGGGCCTTTAATTCTGCCTTAGATGACTAAGCAAACTCCAAATTAAGACTCTTAGATAGAACAAAAAAAGCATTTGCAATTAAGAAGATCTAAAGAAATCATATTCATCCAGTGTCTGAATGACCATTGTGACGGGGAGGGATCACATTTAGGGCAGAATGGAGCAGCCTCTAATCCCAGAGTTCCTGCGAGGTCCCCTGGCTTAGCACCCCGCGCACTAACAAGGCCTCCCACTGGACCCATTACAAGAGGAAAAACCAACAAAGGCAGTTATTACACACTCCTTATGAAAGACACCAGGGGTGAAGGGGGGCAAGCTGGACACCACCGGAACAAAAGAGCACTGACCGACCCCCCTGCCACCACCACCCGTCCCCTCAAATCAGCCACTTCCACCACACGCATGCCTCCGAGCTCCAGGCATTGTGGAGGTGCGTGACTTGAGGGGGTCGGCGGAGGTCGGGAGAGGTCGGGGGCTTCATGGCCTGTTAATTGAGAGAGTCCATTGAGGGAGCATGTGGCTCAGCAGGGCCTCTCCGGGGGCCGGGGCACCGCCGCGAATGAAGGCGAGCAGCTCGGAAGTCACGCTAGGCTAAGTGTGAGAATGCAGGGAGAGCTCAGAGAGAAAGAGACGACAGGACGCTTGTTCCCCTCACATGCATGTATGGAAAAGAGATGATGTGCAGCACCAAAGATCCATACAAAGGAGGAATTGAACGCATCACTGAATCTGAAGTGTCTCCGTTGGGTTCAAGTGTGTTGTAGAAACGAGTTCATCTTTAGGTTAAAATACCCTGATCTCAATCATCTAGTAGCTGTCTACTTTCCATTACCAGATTATCAATACAATTATCAATAACATTGTCTCTTTTATATTGATTGTGTCTTCATGTAAAGGCCTTGGTACGGTCTCGTATCACTGCGTCACTGTAAAAGCTGCTAACGTGAGTTTCATCGTGTTTTTTTCCACCCCGATAAGAACACGCAGCTTTATTTTAACTTTTTTACTTCATTGTCTGACTCATAAGGAAATAATTATTTGTAACTTTTACTATAATCAGGATTTGCATGAAGCTTTTTATTAGCAACGAAGAAAAATATCGACTTCCACTTACAATCCCAATAATGGTTTGAGTCAGCTAATGCCTTAAAATGCAAAGAAGAAACTCCGTGCACAAGCAAAATAAACACTGTAAGTTTCCCATGAAAGCCTGAATGTAGCTGGAGAGGACATGATTAGAAACAGGAAGTGGTCTGACTGTTAGAGTCGTGTGGGTTTACCTCCATCTCTCGGATTAGAGACCAGTTTACTCTCTCAACTCTTGTGCCGGGAGAGTTTTCCTCATCAAAGCTTAAACTCAGCCTTAAACTCAGACTTGTGTGTGTAACCCTAAATGTAAGCTGAGTAGCTAACGTGAGCCAGCTGAGTCGGCTTCATGCTCATTTCACCATTTTCTACACAGTTGACAGATGAAGAGCCTGATTCATGCCAGACTCTCTGGGCTCTAACATAAAACCTTCAGAGTTGAATCCACTTTTCCTGAGGCTTGAGTTATTCAACCTTACTGCATCGTATGTCTTCATATCGGATGAATCCTCCCTCGACGTGAACCATGAAGCTGTGAAACAACAGACGTGTGTGATGGCAGCAGTCATCTTCAGTCCTGCCAAAGAAATTCACGACATCAGATGAAGCAATTTGAATTTATTTTATTTTATTTGGAGCAGATCAAGTGCTGAATCCAGATCTCCACCGCACATATGGTATAAAATTATGAATTCATTCGACTGTTTATATTCAGTCATTAAACTCTCGCTATCAGCGTTTGAAACGGTCCCTGAGGGAATCGAGGGGGGACCCAGACAATCCTCTCACACTGCACATTACCTCATTCTCATCAGCGAAAAAAAAGACAGAAAGAAAAGAAAAAGCTACTGATAAAAGACAGAGGAGAGAAAAAAAAGAAAAAGAAAAATCCTGAATCCGATACAATCGAAAGAGACGGCGAGAGGAAAAGATGGGGGAGGCATGCGTTAATTAACGAGCGACTAATCTCAACCAAATTAATAACCGGGTCATGGATGTGAGGAAGAGAGGGATGAAAAGAAGGGAGAGGAAAGGGGAAAAAAAGGCGGAAAGAGGACTGTAACATGATGGCTCTGGGTACGCCGATGGGAATTTAGTCGCTGTCTTTTCCCCATAACCCCTCCTAACCTCTCCCATTCTCCACAGCACTCTGATCACAAACCCTCTTTGTGGCTCTCCCCAAAAAAAAAAAATCTTTATTGGATGCCAATTTGCATAAAGGCAACAAGCAACAACACTTTGTCCCCTCTCCTGTGGGATAGGACGGCGTCAGCTCCTCCCCCAGTAATGGCATCGCAATTCTTCTTGTTTTCGGACACACGCACACGCAGGAGCATACGTGCAGGATGACATGACGAAGAAGGCGCTTGTTTTATGATTCCCTTGGTGCACATACTGTACGTTTGTGTACAGTGCTCCATCTCTCTCACACACACACACACAGTCATTGCTCATGCACTGATGAATGCAACGCACACACACTCACAGAAAACCCTCACACGGCTCCCTTTTGAGCGTAATTAAAACAGGAGGTGCTCACACAATACGCTTTTGTCTTAGGGCATGGCAGGAAGAGGCGGGGCGAGGGGCCGCTGCATATTAATTAGGAGGCTATGGTGTGAAAGCCAATCAGGCGTGTTAAACAGATGACATACTGGGACAAATATGGCACTACTTTCTTGCTGCTCTCCCACGGTGGCGCATAGATACAGGCGGTGCGCACTGCGACTTCCGGCCATGGCACGCTGCCAGTTGTTGGAAATTAGCAGCAGGAGCTGTTGGGATGAATTAGCGGCCTGAACAATGCTGGAGGCTGTGTGCTACGCAGCAGGGAGACAAGAGGTGGCTGATGGCCTGGATGCCAAACCAGTAGGTGGCGACGTTGAGTCGAGCAAGCTCAGATCTGCACAACACCTCCCTTTGGGTTTTTTGTTTTTGTTTTTTTTCTCATTAACCTCAGAATGTGCATTTAAACTTGTGGCATAATTAAATGTAATCAGAAAAGTATGTTTTGGATTTGTCTCTTTCACAGACAACAATAACCAGAAGAAGAGACGTCGTCTGGAAAGCATGCTCCAGGAAACAGACTTTTTATTTAGGATGAATGAAAACAGTATCTCACACACAAAAACTCCCACATCTCTATTGAGCGTCCGGCTGCCAGCGTACAGTATTACCCTGACAACAAAAACCGTTAGCCCAGATTTAGCGTCAGATGTTCATTCCAAACTGGACACATCTGTTTGGTTATCAATAACGCCGGGACTGTTTGGCACGCCGGCAGCTCCCTTCTTTTTTCCCCATTCACAACTCTGTTAAAGGAGAACAATTCAGGTGTTATAAATCACGGAAAGGGGAGCGAGCCAGCGAGGGGCTGACAGGCTGTACAGTGGCAGAGGGAGACCTCCAGCACCCTGCCACCGTTTTTTTATCCTCCAGGGCCACCCAGCTTCATTGACGTGGGCGATCCCAACCTCCGTTTCTTTGTTTTTCCTGCTCAATTTCCCTTTTCTCTGGGGTTTCTTTTCTCCGGCGCTCTGTGTTTGGTTGTGAGTGTTGTACCCCATTTCCTTCACGTCCTTTTTTTTATTCGTTCCTCCTACGCGCCAATTGAATTTGTCTCATTCGGTTAATCTCTCCTGCTCTTTCTCGGCCTTTCTTTTTGCTGTGGCCTATTCCTTCCTCTTTGCTTTCCCTCTCTTTGCCAACTCACCCCTCTGTCGCTTCCACCCTCCCTTTCTCATTCTCACTAACCCTCGCCCTCCCTCCTTTCCTCGGCTCTACCCATCCCTCTCTGCCATTTCCCCGGTAAGGGGGCATTTTACTGCTCCTGTCTTTCGATCTCCGCTGTTGGCACTCAGTTCTGAGCGACCGGCCCAGTGTGTGCAGAGGGGAAGCTGTGTGTGAGCAAACCGGTGCCCACGCCTGCCCCCGGCACCACAAAGGAGCCTTTCTTTGCCCATCAATGGCTTCCATTAACGCCGGGCCCTCTGCCTCTGGAGGGGATGTCAGGCTTCCCGAGATGGCACACAGAGACGGCCATTAGAGGCAGGAAGCCGGCGGCAGGGGCATCATGGGAGAGCTGCCAGGGCAGACGAGGGGGGACAAAGAGGGCATGAGGCGGCGTTTTGTGTTCTGAACGCCACCGTATACAGACTTACACATACACTCCCAAAAGGACTGATGCATGCATGTAAGTGTGTGAGCACACCAGGGTTCAGCTGCTGCAGGCTTTCCAGGGCTGATACTCTGATACTATTATTTGATTAAGCTTCTCGATATCTTTGACCGATAATTGTTGAGTTATTTTTCTGCAGGTGCAAAAATTGATTTTTGTTTCATTTTTTTCTGTTGTTCACCATAAAATTTGACCTTATGTTCCAATGCAACTCCTATCCAAATACACATTTACACATATTAAAGCATCCATCCATCTCTCTACCATGTTCTACTCATGATGTAGATCTCACACATATGTAAAAGCTGAATAATTTCAGCTTGTTTCTAGCAAACATGACTCAAACAGGAGGAAATAGATGCAGTGCATTTTCTAATCTTCATTTCTAGTGAATATCTTTGGTAGCAGGACGATGTATGCCAGTCAAAATAAACTCGAGTGTGTGTTCATGGTGATGAAGGAACATGGAGCTCTATGGCTGGAAACACACAGTACTTGTTAGTAGGATCACTTCATTGCATTGTTGGTTTGAGTATTTTCATGGGATTTGTTGCTAATTAAAAAGACGCGTGAGCTACACTACAATAAATAATAACACGAGGCAACAAAATTCTTCATTACATCAAATTTTTTATTATTATTTTAGGATTTACAGCTTTAGAGTGCTTCAATTCTCACTCAGCTGTGAACAACACAGTCAATATCGATATGATGGATACAAACCGTACAAGTGTTTGCAGACACCAAAAGCTTGCATGTAAATACACACACACACACACACGTTTTTGGGCTCGTTTGAAAACTGATGCTGTCGTCAGAACTGAGATCTTCTTTCATCTTTTTGAGGCCTTTTTTTTCTTCCACTGCTTAATTTTGGTTTGTGTGGAAAAGTGAAATTATTTCACCACACAGACTGATGTTTTTACCGATTTAAAGAAAGAATAAGACTTTAAAATGACTTTTCAATGCACAATACACAGATACCTCACCACTACTATCAGATGCTGGTATGGAGGTAAAAACAAACCACAGTTGCAGCATGAGGACAGACTCCCGGCTCTTCTTGTGGGCGAGGCAGAGAGATATTTAGTCAAAGTGAGATCACAGCAGCATCTGAGGCGTACATGTGAAAGGAGGCAGGTCGCCTTCTCGAGACCTTCTGAGAAGACGCCACGGGATGGTGAAAGGGAGGGTCCGCTCTGTAGGGGAAGGGGGCGTGCTGTGAGAGCAGGTGGGGTGGTGAAAAAGAGATGGAGGGAGTGTGTGCAGATCAGAGGGCTGTATAGGAGCTGGGGACGGTCAACATCCACTGATCTAATGATGGCCCGACTTCAGAGCGACGCTGGCTCCCTTTGCACAGCGCCAATTAACACCAAGGGTGGGGACAGTTGATGGACAAGTCTATTATTAGCATGAGGAGTGCCGCAGTGCCTCAAAGAAATCAAAGAAAGAAAAGTCTTGACGGAAGTGGCAAATGCAAAGTGAATGCGTGTGATATGCTTCATTGGCCCAATTGTGGACGTATTGCTTTCTTCTCTCACTCCCCTTCAACACCACCACCTTTTCTTCTTATGAGCAGCAACACAAGTCTGTAAATGATGTAATTTGTGGCTCTGCGGAGGAGTACAGGTCCTCTCTCTAATGCCTTCCTCAATTATACTACTCTGGGAAACAAGAAAAAGAAGAATACACCCCTTCATTCAAAGAAATATATCAAAGGTTCCTGAAATCCTTAAATCCTTCCAGCTGAGCAGAGCGCCCCCCACTGCCCCTCCCTGTTCATCCCACCTATCGTATCCTTCAGGCTGGAGGGGTCTGCTTGTTGATTGGCCTTCATTTCAAACACACTTCTCACTTCCACCAATGAGCTTCTTCAAGGACAATCAGTGAACCGCAAAACACATCGAGCAGCATTTCTACCGACCGTCCAATCACGTCGTTACCGGATCGACTTTGCTTCAATTATAACGCTCAACTTTTCTAGCTGTGTTACACCCTCAGTACTTTAATTAGTGATGATTTAAAGGGCAGGTTCACTATTTTCTTGCCGTAATCATCCTCCTGTTCATACTGACCATTAGATCCCTTCATAATGCACTTACAATGGAAGTGATGGAGACTAAACCCACAGTCCTCCGTCTGTCAAAAATGGATTTAAATGATTATTTGAAGCTAAATTGAAGCTTCAGATCCAGTAGATATGGTTCAACGTTACAGTGTTTTTGTTCCTATACTTCCACCACAGCTCAACAGGGAAATGTTTTTACTAAAAAAAGACATCTACTTCTTATGAATCATCACTTTCTTTCCTTCAAAGACAGATGTGGTGTCACATGATTACATATCGAGCCATTTAGACATCATAACCTTAAAACTGTCAAATAAAATGGAGAAAAATCCTCAATGGAAGTGTTTAAATTAACTGGGACACTTCATCTGCTGAGCACAAGTTGTCTTGGAGAAGAAAAAGTATAAATATTTTTTTATACAAACATAATTTCTGCAGAAGGTCAACGAGGCGACAGACGCAGACGCAGCAGATAAATCAACACAAATACAAACTGTAATTTATCTTTCAGACTGAAGCTTTTCACTCCAAACGTAAACTCTGCATCCTCTCAGCTCCTCTCTGCCTCTTCTGGACGGTAATTAGTTTAAATTAAACTCTAGCTACTCTCAGCTAAACAAAACCTCACAATATCTCTCCTCTGCATTGATTCGCTATGTAAATACAGTTTTGTGAACATGTGTAAATCCTCTGCGTTGTTGTAGGAACCTCGTGGAAGCAGATCTCACATGATGGAGATAATCAATTGCTTTCAGAATCATGTTTAGCTTTGGTACACGAGCCAATCAGGAGTCTGTAACTTCAAAAGAATTAATTAATTCTCATTTTTTTAATCAGGGTTTAATCTTAATGTCTGCTCAGCACTATATGGACGCCTGATATAACAGACGCAGGGATTAAAATGCTGAAAATGAAATGCTAATAAGAACGTAATCAAGAAGACTGAGATTCATCTAAACTGTTCAATAACATATTTCAGCATCAAATTAAAGCATCAAAACTGCACCGAAAGAAGACGTTAAAAGGATCCTAAGATTTTATTTATTTCACATTTTAACTGAGATATAAAAATTATTTTTCAACTTTTCAATAACATGAAGAAAAAAAGAAAAATGCATCAACCACTTAGATTAATCGTATTATTAATGGTGATAATGAATAGAAAAATGTGTTCAATGGCTGGTTTATCACTGATGGATTTAAGTAAGCAGAACATGTTGGATGAATAATGCATGTTTCTCCTTTGACTGATTCAAGTCTTCAGCAGCATAAAAGAGACACGTGAAGAAGGTCAGGCTGCTTTATAGGTCTGTTGCATTCACCTTGATACTAATAAGGCCGGTGCTGCAGGATAAGGGCCATTCATTTGTAAATGTGAACATGTCAGTCTGTTCGTTCTCATAGTTAAAGTCCACATCAGGACCAATAAATGAGGACGACTACAGCTGAAATAAACAATAAGGTTGGGTGTTTTTTTTTCATAAACAGACTCAAATCCAGCATGATTTTCATCGTGCTCGTTTTTTCACCGTTGTTATTATTTTATTCAGTACTTTAATTGGAGGAACTTTTGCTGCCTTCAATGTCCCTACCTGCTGTGTTTATGTGCATGTTTCCATAAAGCTGTTGAGGCTGTTTTATACTCATCGTACGATCTTTATGGCTCAGAGTCAGTTCCTTAAAATCTGCCCTTGTGGTTTTTTTTCTTTAATTTTTTAATTTTTTTATCATTTCTCTGCTGTTAAAGATGTTTTGCAGCATCTTCCAGGATCATAAAACTCTTGTTGAAGAGTCCTGATGTGTTATGTTCAGTTTAATTTAGGCTCACAGAGAGAATAACTAATAACTGTATATTTGTCCATATAGAAGTCTCTTTACATCAGATACCGGATGATCCCAAAACGCATCAGATGATGCGTTCACTGCCCTTCTTTGTCACCATTAGACTCACTTATATTCACTTCACTTATTTTTTTTTTTGCACTTTTTTTTTGTTTTTATGTTATTTCTGTTTTGTCAAATCAGTTTAGTTCCTTGTGTGTGTTTTATTATTCCACCTGTGATGCTTTCTATTTTTTTTATTAAGTTTAATTAAGTTTAATATAAATGTAAATAATGTAATATATAAATGTCTTTTAAAATAAAAATTTTCATATGCAGATCTGTACATTTTATGATTTGTAATGTTACAGGACTGAAATCAATCAATTACTCCACCAAAACATACATAAATAAATAAACATAATAGAATATAATAAAATGGTGTTATGTATTTATTATTCTTACAGTGATTTTTAACTTTTCAGTAAATTATATTGGAATATTTTATCATTTACTTTATTTTATTTATTACAGTAATTTTCTGTTTATTAAAGCTGTTTGAAGCCAAATAGAAACAGAAAGGTCTTTTTTTTTTTTTTTGTATTGTAGGAATATTATAAAAACAATAAAATCTTCACTGGTTCACAACATATTGAAGATCACATGACTCTATAAAATAATCACATGCACAGCTTATCTTGGAAATGTGTCGTCCTTTATGTGAAGAGGAGCGTTTTTATTGTTGTTGTTGTTCAGAAGGTAAATCTGTGTTTTTCCTCCCATCACTGGAGGAGGTAGAGGGCGGATTAAAGTGAGGATAATCTCCAATCCGGGCCTCTTCTCCTCTTCTTCTCTTCTTCGTGCCTTCACCCTCCCTGCAGCTGCCAGCTTGCTGCTCCACTTCTTCTCCGCGGCGGCTTTTTATTCATGAGGAAGAGGGACGAGGGGGAAACAAGCAAAATGAAAATGGCAGCTGTTTGTTTACGCGTTCCCACGACTCCATGCCAATTAAGCATCGTCATTCCGTCAGCCGCTTGTCTTCCCTGATTAGACACCCCTCAGCAGACAAGACAAGAGGGGGAGAGCCCGGGAGGGGGGCCCGGAGAGGAGAGCTCCTGCACGGACACCGCAGCAGAGAAAGGCCGCTTCTCTGCTGCAGCTAACATAAAGGAAACAGCTGCTTGTGTTATAATGCAGAGTATGAGTTGATGGTGTGATTTAGGTCAACATCCCATAATACTAATCACACAACAGTATTCAGTATTATATTTGATTTATTATATCATAAAACACCAGTTTTAAAGTACAAAAACTTCACTAACAAGTCAGTAAAAGTTTAGTTTTATTTTATTGTTGTTTCCTTCAAATCATTTTGGAAAAATAAGAACAAAAAGTTTAAACAGTAATTTAGTGATTTTATTATTATTATTATTATTATTATTATTTATAACAGCTGCTTCAGTGTTTGACTGAGAAAATCATTTTATGGAAACGTTGAAATGTAGATAATAATAATTATATTTATAATTACACCTGGAAATTTAAGAAAACTAAATATTTTTGTAAAATGTAAAAACATTTTTTTTTCCAAAATTACAATTTCTTTACTTTCTAAACTGATTTTCAGTCATGTGATTGATTTAAAATCTATTTCTGAAACTATTATTGACAAGAAGGAGTTTGATGATGTCAAATAAAATGTAGTTTGTTTGTCCTGCAGGAGGATAAAGAAAAAAAGAAAAAAGCAGGAACAGCTGATAGTTTGAGGAGTTTTCTTTCTTTGAGAAAAACTTTGTGTGAAATCAACGAATTAATAATTAATAATGTGCTTGTGTTTGCTATTAATATCTGTCAGCTACCTGTAGATCTGCAGAAACACAGCGAGACCTGATGAGAAATATGAAATATAAAACCCTGCTGTTAATTTTTTTAATTATAATCAAACTAATGACTTCTTTAAGTGGAGGACTTGAACGCACCACGACTCGCCGCGTTTCAGGCAGTTTGTCCGGATGCAGAAAGTTGCAGGTTTGAGTCTCATCTTCAGTTTGTGCTGCTGAACGATCCTCCAGCAGAACGGATGTGTGTTTCTGGTTATTATTGGATTACTTCACGGTTTAAATTGCAATTCGACTCAAACGATTCACCACATATGAATCATATCCGTTAAAGAAGCAATAATATGAATAAGTGTAATAACGTCAGTCACACAGCAGGAGTTTTATTAGACCTCTCATGGTCCTGGTGTAATAATAATAATAAATAATAATATAATATTCTTGTTTTATAGGAAGTATAATATTGTGTTCACATGGTTAACATTTTAAAAACATTAAATATTATAAACATATTAATATAATACTTTTTTTTTTTGCATTTCATTCTACTATGAAATAAATTCAGACCATAAAACTTTAACTATGTTAGCAGAAGAACATGCAGTTTTATACAATATTATCATCATCATCATCATTATTATTATTATTATTATTAGTAGTAGTAGTATTATTAGTAGTAGTAGTATTAGTATTGGTAGTATTATTGTTATTATACCACATGCTGATTGCTGAAGAAAATCTCCCTTGTGAACACTGAGATCTGCATTTAATGTGTAAAATGTTCAAAGAAATATAAAAAATAAAATTAAAAAAAATATATGAATGAACACTGAAGTGTAACTTAATTCCTTAAATTAAAATATAAAAATTTCACATTTTCACTAGATTTTCTTAACATCTCAACATCTCATCCCAAAACTTCCTCCATGTTTCCAAAGTAGCAGGAATGATGAGCCTGCAGCATCACAGCTGACACATGAAGACATGCAGTCATACAGGTGCAGTACCAATAATGACCACTAGGTGCTGGCACAAGGAAAACTTAATTATATTTTTTATGTATATTTTTTTATCAGTCATCTAGTCTCTTCTCTCTTTAAAGCAGCAGGCAAGCAGTAAAAGTATCAGCAGAGCAACGACGACTTAAGTTTGCCGCCATGATTATAAAGGTGCGTTAGATATATATTACAGTGAGGAGAGTATGACATGTGAGTGGAGCGATAACTCCAGTTGGGCTGCCTGACGTAGCTCGCAGGCGGTGCAATAGTGTGAATTTTAAACAACAACAGAAACTCATTTTCCTGAATCTGTTCATTTTCAGTTTGCTGATATACAGTAATGTTGTTGGGTGATAGAAGTAAACTAATATAACTTATATATATATATATATATATATATATGCATATTTTAAAGTAATAGGTAATATGTTGCTACTAATTCAGCTATTTGTGTGATACTCAGAATGTTGTAATAATCCATGTTTTAATTTTCTCTACATACTCATTGCTACAGTGTTGTCGTAGCGACCACCTGTCAATCAAAGAGTCCAAACCAAGGCGATCAATCAAGCACCCGAACAGGAAATTTAAATAAAAATTGGTTCCTGTGCTGCAGAGGACGTGTGGGAGCAATTTTCTTCATGTGGAGTGTGTAGAAAAGCAAATAAAAATCCAGCGGCTGAAGCTCTAATGTGTTTTGTCAGTCATGGTGAAGAGAAGCAGGCGGAAATGTCACAGAGTATTACTCAGGAGTATAAGTACATGAAGAGAAGTTATTAGCAGATTTAGTTTAATCCTGTATTTGTCTGTTATTCACATCAGTTAAATGAGACATACAAACAGAAAAGAGTGAGACAGAAAGTCGAAGTAAAACAATAAAACAAAATCTAATTTGTTATTTCATAAAAGGTTTATGTCATTTTGTATATTTGCACTCCAAGCCAGTAGAGGGCAACACCACAGTTATGGAGGTGGACTATGACTATGACTATGACCAGGCTGCAGCCACCAGCATCCAGGTGTGGAAGCACCTTAACGCGCCACCGTTAACGGCCGCTGGATGCTCCAACTGACTCCCATTCAAAGTTTTATCAACATCATATCATTTCTTTCATTATGTCATTATGGTCTAAATCTCTAAATTCAGGGCGTCTAATTAGTTTGCTGGTGGTCATTTTGTAAATTATTCCTCCGTTAATAAGATTTGAAGACTTATAGCCGGGCGTGTTTCCAGAGTGTGAAAGGCAACACCCTTCACTCCTTATTTGGAAGTTCCTGGCTCCAAATGGAAAAGATGGCGTCGATCATAAGCTGCAACTCTGACCTTCAAACCGACAGGTGACACAACATCATATACAGTCGTGACTATGACGCAATATAGTCACTGAGCACTCGGTGTTGTTGTTGTTGTTGTTGTTGTGTTTGGATGGTGGGACCAAACAATACTTCTTACTCAAACACAAATGCAAGATGAAGAAACTCCAAAGTCAAATTGCAAGAAGTGAACATCAACGAACAACAAGACATTATACTGGCCAGTTAGTAGTTAGCTTAGCTGCTAGACGTTTGTTGTTCGTTACGACCACAGTGGTTTGAACCTGTTGACATTTTCAGGAAGAATGAACGATGTCATGTAAATGTTGGTTTTATTTTCATATAGCTCCTGTTTTCAGAAGTCTGAGCTGTGTCTGTTCCTGTAAACACACCTGGAGTCACAGGTATCTCCTTCCAGCCTCAGTCAACATCTCAGACATCAGCCTGAACAGCCTCTCCACCCAGACAAGACAGGCAGCCTGCAAACATAATGCTTAGTGCAGGGGCCTCTTTCAGCAGACGGTGGAAGGAGGTGCTACGGACTCCTCCTGAGAGGCAGCCAGCCAGCGACAAAAGGGTGGATGTGTGTGTGTAGGATGCAATCCATCATCTCCTTGTTGTGTTTGGTTTACTTTAGGTTCATTTTTGACCAAATAGTTCCAGGAAAAAACTTCTCATCTTCTACATTTTAGTCCAAAATGAAACAACAAAATGCAGAGTTGTCCATGGACACTTGGGCTAACGTTACCTACCTATCAACTAACGTTATCTACCTATCAACTAACGTTACCTACCTATCAACTAACGTTATCTACCTATCAACTAACGTTACCTACCTATCAACTAACGTTACCTACCTATCAACTAACGTTACCAACCTATCAACTATCAACTAACGTTACATACCTATCAACTAACGTTACCTATCAACTAACGTTACCTACCTATCAACTAACGTTACCTACCTATCAACTAACGTTACCAACCTATCAACTATCAACTAACGTTACATACCTATCAACTAACGTTACATACCTATCAACTAACGTTACCTACCTATCAACTAACGTTACCTATCAACTAACGTTACCTACCTATCAACTAACGTTACCTACCTATCAACTAACGTTACCTACCTATCAACTAACGTTACCTATCAACTAACGTTACCTACCTATCAACTAACGTTACCTACCTATCAACTAACGTTACCTACCTATCAGCTAACGTTACCTACCTATCAGCTAACGTTACCTACCTATCAACTAACGTTACCTACCTATCAACTAACGTTAGCTACCTATCAACTAACGTTACCTACCTATCAACTAACGTTACCTACCTTAGCTCAACTGTGCTAACAGGGCAGATATCATAATTAAGTAACATTAAACTTAGTGAAATATTGCAGCAGGTGAGCCTGAATTTTGAACAGTCCTTTTGAATGGGAGTCAGTTGGAGCATCTACGTAAGTAAGGTACTGCAAGGTAAGTAAAGTACTTCTAGGTAAGTAAGGTACTTCAAGGTAAGTAAAGTACTGCAAGGTAAATAAAGTACTTCTAGGTAAGTAAAGTACTTCAAGGTAAGTAAAGTACTGCAAGGTAAGTAACGTACTGCAAGGTAAGTGAGGTACTTCAAGGTAAGTAAGGTACTGCAAGGTAAATAAAGTACTGCAAGGTAAATAAAGTACTGCAAGGTAAGTAAAGAAGTTGCCGCTACTCTATTAGTTTACTTAACTTCTAATATTGATTGATTGACTGGTTGATGACAGTAACAACCAGTACTTCCGTATACTGATGAATGTACACAGTTTGTAGTGATTTGGAGGCTGAGATCCAGTGACTGTAAACTGCTCCAAATACACAACAAACTAGAGGTTATATCATGTTTCTATGTTTTCAGGTGAACCAGTGGTTATAATTTATGCTGCCTGCTAGTTATTACTCCTGTTGACTTATCTCACCTTAATGAAGGAATCAAAATCACCTGATATATCGATAGCACCACTTGTGGCACGGAAACCGTTTTTTGCTGATTCACAGGAACAGATTTCATATTTTAAGTATCTTCACTAAAACTGCTGGACTCACGGATGTTTTAACTCGTGATATTTTCATGGAGACCTTAAAGGAGTTATTCATTATACTGAACATCATATCCATAAATATCTCCATCCGGTGCACAGGCGTGTTCCTCTAACAGCCCTGCGATGATGCAGAGTTGTTTATGACAGCATTAACATGAGAAAGCACCTCCATCTCACTGCACTTATTTGACCTCTGACCTCCCCTTTGTGACTCCCAGACAGCAAATTGCTTCAGTGGTAGTGGCGGGTCTCTCCCTGCTCGACTTCCACTGCCGTCCTCTCATCGGGAGGAGGAGGTCGGGTGGGTGTCTCTCAAGTCGTTTAATACCAAAGTCAATTCCCGTACACCCCCCCTCTCCAAAAACACACACCGTCACACACACTCCCACACTCTCAAGCAGACAGGCTGGAGGACTGTGTCTCAGCAGCCTTTCTTTGCCGCCCTGCTCCTGTCTGCACCCCCTTTTCTTGTCTGAGTTTTAATGAAGAGAGGGGGACCCATGCAAGGAGCATGATTATGGAGGCCGTCGACTTTGCATGTGTGTGTGTGTGTGTGTGTGTGTGTGTGTGTGGCTTTGGAGGATTAATCCCATAGAGTTGCAATGGGATGAGAAACATATGCAGCATATTATGGGTGGATCGCATTCACGGCACCATCAATGGTGTCCTCTGTTTTACTATCAAAGCCTGGGAACGTCTTTATGCTTGCTGCTGTTACCGTATGCTAATCGCTGCGTCTGCTTTCAACACTGAAGCAGTTTTGATTACAACATGTTTTTTGTAGTGAGGCAGATTTGTGTCTCTTTTTAACGGATGCTTTAGAGGTTTGCAGGACGAACTTAAGCAGCATTTTTGTTTTGCTAAAAGTTTTTTTTTTTTGCTGCAAAAATATACTTGCAGCCATTTTTTGTGCTAATTTGGACTCATGCAGTAGCATGTAGTATATTATGATGACTAGAAATGGGAAATGCAACATCCGTCACTGATTTGATGCATCTTCCTTGCAGGTTTTTTTCTGTATTTTAATTGTCCAGTTGTGGGAATTATTTCTTCAGTAATGTATCCCAGGTTTCCAGATCCCAGCCAGTGAAACGTATGCGTGTCAGGAGGTCACGCAGCCTTAAAGAGCTGCTAACCCTGAAAGAATTTAATTAGTCTCGATTTCAATGGAAAGTTTTATCATCCCATGATGGTCCAAATAACAGAAGCTTTCCCACCATGATTAGAATAAAATCAAAAATGTTCAATGTTTTTTAGATATCAGCTACTTCACTCCAAAACTGTCAATACTGGCCTTAAAACTGCAGAACAGTGAAGGTTAGGAAATGATTGTGATTATGGCAGATAAACTGTAGTTATGATATGGTAATGTTTAGGCAAACAAAACACCTGGTTAAAACAGGGAAAGGTTGTGGTTACGGTCTCTATAGGACACGTTTCTGAACACTGGCATTGGACACAAATCATGACGTGCAGAAATGTCCAATATGAACTAATTTAAAGAGATAATAATAAAACCCGACTCACCTTGAACTGATTAAATATCTCTCATATCATAGCCATCATTTGACACGATGGCCACCTGTGTTTCAATATTGCTGAACTCACAATATAGTTGTTCTCATTTTAATATTTTTCTATTTCAGTTGACAGAAGACTGAACAAGCACCGTATCATGTAGATGTATGAGCTCATTTGCTACAGTATAAGAAAGATGAACATTGAGACGTTGTATATCTATATATATATATATATATATATATATATATATATATATATATGGTATTTCATCAGCAGAGACAGGAAGAGGGTGGATGGAGGGTGGTGTTGAACAAACGTCTCCAGCCAGAGTCGCAGCAGGGATGCATGATGATTACATGATGCCCAAGAAAATGTTGACAGCACTCGAGCGTGCCTGAGCGAGTTTTGACTTCTCCAGCCAGCGTTTTCAGATTCATCACAGCTCTTTTAAAACAAGCTCTACTCCTGGAGTTTGATGCTACCTTCATGAAGGCAAAAGGCTAAAACTGAGAGATGTGAAGCGTTTCCAGATCTGGACGTGGTCTGAGAAGCCTGCTGGAGGCTGATGTTGTCGTGGAGGTTCAGTAGGTTCAGGTCTCCTCTGAGTGTCCCCTAATCACCAACACTTACTCCTGATTGCTCATTGTCCTGGACAAGACCAGAGCTGGCTGTAGGAGGCCATCAAGATGCTCCGTCCTGTGCCTCCGTCAGTCACACACATGTAGAGGTCAAGTGACGAGCTGGAGGGTCTGATTCGCTCCTGGAGGTCAGCTTTGACCCGTCCTGGTGTTTTCAGTGAGCTCTCATGGTCGAACAATGCAGGTAAGACACACTCGGAGGTCCTCTAACGCTTGTGTATCGCAGCTCAGATATGTACAGGTGCTAATGGTGGGGTTTGGAGTAAAATGGTTGCCATGACTCCCAGAGTGAAATGTCACTTAAGACCTTCCTGTGTGCGTCTGCTGATGTAAAGGGAAGCAGCAGAGTAAAGGTTGTAATGAAAGAAGTGACCTTGTGGGTTTGACCTCAGGTTCTGTTTATGCTTTATGTTTATGTGTGTTTGAGGCGTTTTTATCTTTTATCAGCCTAAACTCCTCATTACTCTGATACATATGCACACATACACATACATGAACATCCACAAACCACTGATTGTCCAGATCATTTTCACTTTTCATGGTCTTTCCTTCTTTGCTCATATCTGTTGATGATTCTGTCAACATAACATAACTCTGACCGTAACCACAGTGTTGTCACAACATAAAACGTAATTACTCAACTGATAATTGCATTAAATGACACGTGAAAAGCTTTAAAGTGAGATTTGACATATCAGTGATTCTGTGGTTTGCAGAAACATACAATCCTAACATCACTCATTTCCACAAATACTCCAACATGTCATGTGTTTATGTTCAGCTGTCAGTCAGAAGCAAAGAAGAAAGTCGATCAACACAATGTCTGGCTTGCAATTAGAGGGAATTAAATAAAATAAATATTAAAGGAAAGTTAAAAGAAAATAAGATTTCAGTGTTATTGTGCTTTTAAAAATGTTCATTTCATCGGGACGTGAAGCTTGCAGGGGTCAAATCCTCCTGGTCATGTATGCAACATCTGACATGAAGACACTGAAGGACGTTGTACTGTTTGCTTTGTAAAGAACAATGCATTTGACAACCTATTCACTTACGTTTTCATAGAGAAAAGCTGCACTATGGGATTCACAGTTGTCCTTTTCTTTTGGTTTTATCTTATTGCTAGGCAACCGCATGCAACAACAAGAGCTTTCTGTTTCTGGCAGAAAATACAAAAATACTTTGTCCACATTCAAACTGGAAAAACAGCAAAAAAAAAAAAAAAGGTAAAGTCTATAAAACCTGAAATCTAAATGTACTATTTCTACCATCTGTCCCTCAAAGTCTCAGTTCAGATGAAGGAAAACATACCTACTCACTATAGAAACTGAAGCTTTTTTAATGCCAACATGCAAATAAAGCAGGTTTGAGAGATTCTGGAGATCGTGTAGTGAGAGCGCAGCATTACGACGGAGCCAGTCGGCACATTTCAGCTGCTGTCTAAATATGTGGATTTAAATCCAACATCCACACATGCTTTACATGCTAAAAGGTTTAGTTAGCCATCAATGTAATGCATGAACACTAAGTGGTGATAATGTCCCTCTGCTACGATATTAAAGCAGAGAGTGAATATAAACGTGGAGCAACAACATGTATTATTGTTGATTCATACTGTGAACTTGAATTTTGAACTTCTACATTTCAGACTTGGGATCATAAACTGTGTTTGGAGGCATATCAAAAATAAATATTGTATCCTGATTTCATACTAATAGTTTACAGTATATACTAAGTATTTTGTATTTACTAAACTTTCTTTTAATGATAATGATAACGTGATATCAATATCTACATCGGAAACTATCAAACGTCACAGCTGGAGAGAAACTAGCTGTAGATATCTTTCATTTCCACATACACACATGCTTCTTCACACCCTCCCTCCTTCCTTTCATATGACCTTTTATAATCTCTCTCTCTGGTTCACACACACACACACACACACACACACACACACACTGGTCTGAGCTGTGGTGTAATCCAATCAGAGCTCCTGAATAAAAGAGGGAGGAGGCATGCATGTGGATTAAGGTGTACAACAACTAACCTTATGGGATCAAATAAATGGACACCGTCGCTCCCAGGAACAGGGCCCCCACGGGCCCCGCGGAGCCCCACGGGCGCCACAAGACCCCACGGGCCCCATGCTACTTAAAAACTATACGTGTTTAGAGACTCGACAATTGTAGTATTAAAGAAAGATTATTATCACATAATTTAGTTTGAATTTTTGTCCAGGCAAGTATTAAAACAACTAGTTTAATACCGACAGTTGATGCAGAAGTTTTCACACACAAACAGTGATGCCATGAAGTGAAGTAATGATGCATTCACATTATACAGGAGGCACCGTAATTACCAGTTTCTCTTAATAAATAACGTCAATATCAAAGGTTGCAATTAGTATTTTTCTGAAAACTCTTCTCTTCGTCTTGGTGCTTAATAATACACATGAAAGTATGTTGTTCAAGGAAATTAAACCCGTAAGTAATGGATATCATGAACTCTCACATAACCAACACTCCCATCTCTACACGAATGCAGCAGGAGCATTTAACGTCGGCATTCAGCTTTCCTGCAAAAAAAGACAGAATTCATGCAGTAAAGGTCAGGTTTGAATAAAGTGTGAAAATGCCCTAAATGTGCAGGTTAGTGGTTCTCCATCCTGGTCATGAGGCTGCAGAGCCCTGCTGGTTTTCATTCCAACCCTCTAATTAGGCGCTGATTCACACCGGGGCCAGCAGGTGAATGCAATTAACTGCAATTAGCTGGTCAGACAGAAAAAAATCAGCAGAGAAAGTGACAGTGATAGTGATAGCATGGCGTGTCTTCTAATGGAGAAAAGAAGTCCATCTGGGTGCAAAACAAAGCTGTCTTTTATTTTGGGTGTAGAAGCTGCTCCTTCTGCCTCTGGTCGCACGAAAAGACTCGAAAGGAGTCGGCTCGGTTTAGACAACAAGTACATTTTATTTTAAGCCTGTTTTAGGTTGACTACACACAGCTAGCTTGGTTACAACACTGCAATTATCAACAAACCGATGGGTGACACACAAGTCATTTATCACCTTGTTGTGGTTAATAGACTACACACACACACACACACACACACACACAGGTAACATGCTGTTGAATGTATTCCATGCATCTCATTTTTACATAACAATATGCACACATTACACAACAGGATCAGTCTCCATAAATTATGAAAAGCAGCAGCAGTCAGTTACACGTTATTAACGCCTTTAAATTACCGCTGATTTATTTCCTGTCATCCAATCATTTCTCGTTATTCTTTGTTTATTCTTTGTTGTTTCTTTAACGCCGTCTCTGAAATCGAGGCCTTTTTATTTCGAGAGCATGTCTTGGTTTTGTCGACTTGGTTTTGTGGTTTGTTTCGCCGTCATGACGATAAAGTGGATGTGTAGTAACAACAGGCATCATGCTAATCCTGCACTTCTCACATCTCCATAAATTAATTTTTGTGTGTTTGTGTGTTTCCTGCACACGCATTCGCTGCTCTCCATGCTCTCTGTCTCTCTCTCTCTCTCTTCACGTTGTACTCGACACAGTGCCAACACACACACACACACACACACACACACACACACACACGGAGCTAGTTGCCAAGGTAACCAGGAGCTAGCATGAAAGCTGTGAGGAGAGGTGGAGCATGGCACCAGTCTGACAAGCAACTGCCACCATATGTGTGTGTGTGTGTGTGTGTGTGATGCAGCTATGCAGTGTGTTTTTGTGCATTTTTGTGACCCATAATGAGCAGGAGAGGTGGAGGAGAGCGACATTAACAGCCAGAAAGAGTAAATAACAAAAGATGCTGTGTCCATTAACCATCGTCGGCTCTCTGGATTCAAGGCGTCGCTTTATGGATGAAAAAACATTTCCATATGAAGCCTATACATGTGTACATGTTAAACCTGTATGTGACACAAGCTTTATTGTCACATTCACGTCGAGGCCACGTGAAATGATTTTTAGATCTGGTAGATATAGATAGATCTGGTCCAGTCTGGTTGAATTCATGTAGTGAACAAGCAGCAAAAGTTTTGACAGCATTCTTGTCAAAAGGCCAAAAGATGTTTCAGTTTAAGGAGGAAAAGACATGAAGAAAGACGAGATATGATACAGAAACACGTTTCCAGTAACTTACAATGTATGAAAAGGTCACTGAGCCTGGACTGGTCCTCATAAAACTACAGAACCAAAACCTGCTGGTTTCAGCCTGTTTGGCAGCTCTGCCTCCATCAGTTGGTGCTGGTGGGTGAATTAGAGGATAATATGAAGCACTTTGGTATCAAAGCACAATAGAAGTGAAGTCTATTAGAAATAATATGAAATACATTTTGATGTAACAGATGTCGTTTTACACTGATTTACATTGAATAACGTGGGATCCTCAACTCATTCAGAGAGAAAAGGTCACGTCAAGCTGCGTCTTTGTTAATTACAAGAATATAATCTAATAATCAGATATGGAAGATCTGGTGGTTAAATCAGTTACTCTTAGTTACCTTTTTATTCATTATTTTTTGTGTTATGTATAAAAGACAATTAAAAGAGATGTTAGATAATGTTAAATTATATTTTTGTTATAGTTGTCTAGTTTTGTTTTTAAGAATAAAATTTCCACATTCTCTGATTCCATCTTCTTAAATATGAATATTAATAGTTTTCTTTGAGTTTGAGGACGTCACCTTGTGATGGACCAAAAAACTAATTGATTAATTAGAGAAACTAATTGAGTTAAGTTGTGCTTCTTAGATTTGCAGCACATTTGGCAGCTTGTGTTTTATGTTCAGATATGTATCTCTTCACTGGAGCATCCCACGTCCCTCAGGGTGTTTAGCCACCACGCTGAGGGGTCAGAGGTCAACTTGTGGACATGTTGTGGTTTGTTTAGTTCGTTTGAGGGCAACAAAAACATGCAGGGACACAGATTTCCACCTCATTGACCTTCCATTGTGAAGAGGATGGAGAGGTAACAAGGGGGTCAGCGGTGATGTTGTGTTTTATGGGGGTGACGGTGGTGGTCCGCCTGACCTCTGACCTCTGCCTGGTCACAGAAAAGAAAACAAACATATGCTCTTTTTCAATGGGCTCTAAATCACAAGGGACAACTTGTGGTGTTCCAGTTCATTAAATGGATTTGAACTTTCACTTTATGGTCAAGATGAGTCAACGCAGATGTCATGAAACCACAAGCCGAGAAAAACTCACGTCTAATACGAGTGTGAACAGGTGAACACAGGTTACCTGAGCTGCTGTCCAACCTGGTTACCTGAGCTGCTGTCCAACCTGGTTACCTGAGCTGCTGTCCAACCTGGTTACCTGAGCTGCTGTCCAACCTGGTTACCTGAGCTGCTGTCCAACCTGGTTACCTGAGCTGCTGTCCAACCTGCGTTGAACAGCTCTAATACACATGTTAACTGCAATTTTAATCTTTCTCAACTAAAGCTTGTGCTCTTCGCTGCCACAAAGATTTATAGTTTAATCTCTTGCATCATCTTTTCATATAGATTCAGGTTCCAATTTTTATAAAATGATATAAAAGATCATCTGCACCCAGTCAGCACTGATCAGATGATGATAAAATACATTTACCTGCAACTATAATACAATATGTTATAAAGACTGTCTTCACACTAAAATAAATATATTTAACCTAAACATGTTCAGCAGGTATTATACAGCGCATGTGATGTTTCCTACTAGCTGTCTGCTGGTGTGTGTGAGGATCATGAGCGCCACACGTTACCAGCCGCCATGATTCATACAGCCGCCATGATTCATACAGTGGACGATGGTTGTAGCAGATTTCAACTCTTCTTTCTGTGCTGAATTGTTTTGGCGTCCTAATGTGGCCTCTGACACGAGGAGAGAAGCAGAAATAATCGATATAATTAACTTTAAAAATCTTATTAGGCCGTTGTTCTGCACATTCTGACTATATTCATCATGAACTATAAAGTCTTCAAAGTGGTTATGTAAGCTCTCGATCACTCTCAAACTGTAGAGAAATGACAAAAAGTGTGAACATTTGAACTACTGATACATAACACACACTTTAAATTGACTTAAATGAAAAGAACATACAAAGAAAATAAAGATCTGGAGTAAAAGTAGAAACCTCCATCATATCACATTTACACGACTAATGACCAACCGATAACTAATAAAAGCCCAATACGAGTCTGGCGGTGACACCGTAATCAATCATGACTGAATCTTTCATCGTTCACATGCATGAGTCAAAAGAAGCTCATTAAGATATGACGAGAGACATTTAAATGAACTATGATGATGTGTTGTGGGCTTATGGGATAGAAAGGCTGCAAAAAACAGGAATGAATAAATAATCATAAAAAAAAAACCCAAATGTTATTGTCCTTGTCTAAAAGTAAACAATACGACTGTTGAGAAAGTTATTTTATTTTTATTTCATCTCTTTTCTCAGCCTGATTAGACGTCTGAAGACGGCCAGACAGACCTCTGAAGACCACTCAATAAAACGCACCTCATGCAAGTCACTGAACGTTTCCTGTCGTTCAGTTACAACACCACCCGCGACCACTGAACGCTGCTGTGAATGGAGGTAGAAGTGGTTGGAGGGTGTGGTGCAGCTGTTAAAATGCAGACACTGACAGTCGCCTTGAACTTGAACCCCTCAGAGGTCCCCTTGACCTTTAGCTCTTTTCCCGTGGTCCTCTCTGCCCTCGGCGGCGATGGCGGCCTTTGTTGAGCTGTCGGCATTAACTCTTGGCGCCCCCTCTCTCATAACCTCCTCCTCTTCCAGCGCTCTCTCCTCCATCGTTCCCCGGGGGCCATGCCTCCTCTTCTTCAGCCACTTCCCCCTGTGTGGCTGATTTTTGGGGTACACCCATCTGGTCTGTGGCAAACGCCCCAGTGGGGAATTTTGTTTTCCCAGAATGTTAATCTGACCCGAGGGGGTTTCATTCCCACATCCTGGGATCTTGGATTTATTCCTTTGTTTTTGAGCAGAGAAGCTCTGCTGGATTCCTGTCATCCTATGATGAGTAAAACTAGGTGCAACCTCTGCAGTCTGTTGCAGGATTATGAGGAGGATTTATGTTTGTGGCGTGACTTTGATGATTAAAACAGTTGCAGACTTGATGTTTTTTAGGAGTTCACTAAAAACACAAACTCATTGTGAATCTGTAGCACCCTCCCCGACATTTGAACTTTCACCCAACTGCATCAATAAATGTGTAGAAGCCCAAATGTCGCAGTGTTGTTGAATTTTACAAGACTGTAAAAGCACATTTAGCTTCAGTCTCCCTGGTTGCCCTCGTTTATAGGATTTTGCCTCTTAGCAACACACTTTCCCCGAAGCTTCGCCCTGATTGTGTCTTTTTTTATTTTATTTTTTGTCATTTTGTGAGAGATTTGTCGCCAAAATTAGGACCTGTCACTGATCAAATACGGATGCAACTTTGAAAGCAGATGCATTACATTTTTGATTTTGTCAAAACACCTCCACGGTGTGAACAACAGCCTGGGATGCTTGCAGGGGAGAAGAGGAAGAGGAAGAGGAGGAGGAGGAGGAGGAGGAGGAGGAGGATAGGAGCCGAGTGATTTAATCTGCTAATTTTTCTCAGGTCTTTTGGCTGTTGACAGGCAAGTGTAATGGTCCTTCAAGTAATGGAATCAGCCACTCAAGCAACACATGCACACACACACACACACTCGCTCTCAGACGCATGCACACACATTCACCCACTGAAAGCACGCCTGTTTTGCATATGAATGACATCACCGTAAAGTTTTCTTGGGGAGGTTTTGGCGGTTGGGGAGGACGGAGGGGGACGTGGTGGAGAGGAGCGCTATGAAAAGGAAAACATTAGTCAAATCACTTCCCGCTTCAGTCACCCGCCCCGGCCAAACTACTTGACATTCCACAACAGGGCTCTCTCGCCTTCAAGAAAAGCGTCCTCAGTGATCCGGACGTCTAACTCATCAAGGACTGAGCTGCAAGTTTTGCTAACCTCTCCTGCTCGAGTATTTCTCCTTCATTATATAAATACATAAGCTGCAGGAAAATACTTCAGGGTGAGTGTTGTTATTCACACTACATACCTGCACGAGAGACAAAACTTCAGTCTGACGTATCAAAGGTGTGAACTCTTTATCAGTCTTTACGTTCGGTTCTTATGCACTGCAAATATCCTCCCAAAGCGGAGAAATAAAGCTTACATTTTGCCCACATGCTACTTCAGATGAAATATTTTGGTATTTTTCCACGTCGTGTGTCATGTGTCCATGTACTGTTTTTAGTTTTTTAAACATCTGTGTTACACATATTCCTTTAGCTGCATTTTAATTAATATGTTTCAGGTACCAACTACACGTTAAAATGTTTAAATGATGTTGAGACCAGCGGGGGAAGAAGTACTGAGACCTTTCATTTAAATAAAAATGCAAATACCATAATGTAAAATACTTTATTACAGAGTAAAACATTACAAATGTACAAACACATCAGTGTTATATTATTATATATATTACATTATTTGATGCATTAATATTTAAACTGCATTTTTAGTGTCAGCTGGTTGAGTTTTTACCTACGTTTATGACTACGTTTTATAAAATGATCATGTTTTATTATCTTAACCTTCAGAGTAACTTCACTTCAACCACAAATCAAAGCTTGTTGGCTGGATTGCATTAAATGCTCTTTAAGTGTTTAAGTGTTTCACCTGCAGCAACCAATCACAACACGACACTGTCAGAAAACCCGACCTTGGTTTTAGAAAAGCCACGACAATGACTATTTTACAGAAATCATTTATCCAGTGTGTAGGTCAGCACCTGAATGCACCATACTCTGCCCTTTCCACGCCGTGATAATGATTCAGAATCACAACAACGTCTTTTATATTTTTGTCTTTTATGTGTGCGAGAGGCTGAAATGCGTCTTTAATCTTCACCCGAGACAATCCAGCTCATACACACACACAAACACGCGTCTTTGTTCATCATCTATATTTATTATAATTGGAACATTTCACAGGACAACGTACCCTTCAAAGCATCATTTTGTCTTTGCTCACTGAACAGAGTTGCCAGGCTGCAACACTGGGAGGAAGCTCACAGAGGTGGAAAGATCTGGACAGACGCCCGCTTTTTCTTGGCACTGACCACGGTCGGATCCAAAGACACACACATCCTCTGTCCTAGCGACCGGTTGCAAGCACGTTTCCCTCCAAAACCACACAGAATGGCCTCCTAGGGACGCATTCCTGCATACCAATGACGATCCTGAGGAACTCGTGAAAGGAGCAGCACCCGTGTTTCTAGACCTTGGACGAGCACCAAAACCCGCCAGTTCCCTCTTTGGACTCCCTCTGCCATCGGCTCTGTTGTGTACTTGTCTATCAAAACGTCGAGGCTGAAAAAGCGTTTTTTTTAATGATCCGATCTGATCTAAGCGGTGTTAATGTGATTGCGACGCCATCTTGGAATCTGATTCCTTCATGATTAGATGTAGTGAGCAGCCATTTTGTGCTTTATGTCAAAGCCACACCCTAACTCTTGTTCATGATGTTGATGATCAGGCATAATGGAGGGTGGAGGTTTGAGACCTGACAGACCTCCAGCAGCTATAACTTACCGACTGTGATCCAACATGGCTGCAAATGACAGCCTGTTTGTACGCCGTCACTCCGGCTCGCTCTAGTGTGCTTAACATCGACACTCAGTTCATTAAGGCCTATAGTGCTTGGCTAATGCAACTTGCCTCTTGGCAGCATGACAAAAACTGTGAATCAGATTATGAGGGCCATAACGCCGCCAAGAAACACTGAGGGCGAGGGGGATCGTCACAGAGGACTGGCGCTCGCTCTCTGGATGTTAACGCCGGGGACATAATGTAATTGCAGCCTGCCCTGGTTAATAAGGGCACTGTAATATTTGCATGGAGCTGCTGTTTATGTGTACTATGGCTCATTTCAACACACAGCGCGGCTGTAAACAAGAGGAGAGCGGCTTGTAAAGCCTCTGCTGCTACGAGGATGCAGACACCCAAGGGGCTGCGCTGGAGCTGCGTTAAAAACCTCTTTCATTGAATTACAAGAGACTTCATAAAAGAGGAGGAATGAATGAAAAGAGCCGCGTGATCAACCTGTACTGTAAAGGGTTACATTTCATTTGTTTTACAGTGGGATTACCCTCTTTAACATCACAATGCTAATGAATTGTGAGGGACCCATATGTCGGTGTTGGCGCATTTGCCATATGTGGTGTCAGACAGCAAATCACGCAGGGGAAGTGTTCTGCACAGCACACGGAGGCCTGCACAACACCGGTGCTGCACACAGATGCTCATAATCCAGCATGAAAGCGCTACTGTGCTCTTTGTTTGGGATAACAGTAGGTTAATGGCATGTGTGCAGATGCATATTGGTTTATTACTCATCTATATGACGACAATGACGTCAGGATTCACTCTGCATTGGTTTGATAAACAGGACAGAGCGCTGCTGTCTTCATCCCGCTACAGAAAATAAACCCACGATGCCCACGATGATGTTTTGAATATCGTTTTATCTCGAGGGAATCGTGATCATCTTTTCATTTGGCTGTAACGTTATGTAGGAATTGAACTGGAGTTAATTTCTCTGTAGACACGACAACATAAAAGCAAAATGTTTAAAGTGAGTCTCTTTTTTCATAAGCCTCCATCTACCTCTTATCTCTATTAATAAAGACACATCTTTATATTTACATTTAGATATTTCACTATTGATTTACAGAATAGAGACGGAGCTCAGTGATTTGATCAATGACCCCCCCAGCAGCAAACATGTCAACAACTTTCACATTAATAACTACAGTAACCAGCAAATAACAACAAAACGGACACAAACATGATGTGATTGTTTTCAATGTAAACCTTTATTACTTTTCCAACACAGTTTTTCCATATAAAGGCACATATGGTGAACACTCATTTACAGCCATTAGATTGCATAACACAAACATTACTGCTTATATAAAACAATAAGCTGAATAGATATGTTTGATCTGCAGTTAAGGAAAAAAAAGAGATTTAGTGCAACCGATTTAATTATTTTAGACCACAATTCACGGTTTTCATGCCTCTGGACCGATATCAGAAGACTTTTTTCTTTCTTTTTTACTAGAGATTAAAAACATAATTTCAAGCTTATCCAGGCAGATAAGTAATTGTCTTGAGCACTGGGATGTGCATGATTATCAAAAGAATACATTTTCTAAATTAGGCCAAGATAGTCTCCCTTGAATCAATTGCAAAAAGCTCTGCATAGACATAGATTGTTTAAAGTAATATTTAAAAGATTTGCATAGATTATCAATCGTAATAAAAAATTTGCCACTTCCCGAAAATTAATATAGAATGAATTAGACTGCGATAGTACTTGCTTTATTGCATTTGGGCGTGTGTGTGTGTGTGTGTTAATGTCAAGGACAGGAAATTAAGGCGGTGTTTGAAGCCAATGTATTTGTCATGTCTCACCAAAGATGTATCATTACAGGGAAGCAGGTAACTGCCATGAACCAAAGTGCTGCGCCTCAAAGCCTGCTGGGAAGGTTTTAATAGTATGGCGTGTTGTGTATACACACCGCCATGAGCTCTGCTACTTCCTGCTGATCAAACACAATTCTGCCATCAGAAATATTAAATGTGTGAGTCCACATTTACTCAGACGGTGGCTCATGGCTGCACAGTCAAATCAGTCAAATCAAAGTCTGTTAAAACTGCAAATGTGATATTCAGTACATCCACTGATGAAACTGATCTGTGTTCTTTCATCTGTCACACACACTCACACTCTGTTTTAGTATATTAACGGCTAACGGCTAACTTCTCGAACATCATTTCCAAGGATCAAGGATGAAAGTGGCCCGACCGGGTTTCAAGACCAAAAAAAAAGAAACAAAGACAGTTGCATAGAGTATAAAGACGACAGCTCACTCCTTCGCCATTGTGTCAGCTGACACATGGAGCTGTCCAATCACAGTGCAGTATTCTTCACTGCTGCCGTGGGTCTCACATTCACGTGTCTTTGAGTTCTAGCAACTATAACAAAACAGAACTGGAACAAGATATGTGCTACAACTCATCACCCTATGTTAGCGAAGACACATTACTTCATGTCTAACTAATGCTGTTAAATATAGAAGATTATATAATAATTACAAAGTGCCAGACACTTGAGCAAGAAGCAGAATATGAAGTGAACACCTCCAGCTGCTGCTCATCTTCTGTCTGAGCGTTGTTTCCCACAGTCTCAGTCCACTGTGATGTTGCTCAGCTAAAACACTGAAAAAGCATTTGCAAACCAGTCCGGCTCGACTGCTGAGTGTTGGGTCAAATGAAGCATCACACAGCAGAAGAGTGAGGCAGTGTTTCAGAGTCCCTGCAGGAGACAGCGGCGCCGTTATCCTCGTGTACTCCAGGCTGAGAGCCGACAAACGGCCTCCGGAGTCCCGCTGTCTCTCCTTTGTGCGCTGCAGCAGTTTCGGATCCTCGACAACATTCACCTGCAAAGAGAAAGATGACATTAAGAGACAGCTTTGATTCCTCCAATGAGAGTCAAAACACACAGTGAGGCCAATCATGTGAATGTCAAAACAATTATTTGAGACAGTGGACCTTGAATGCCAATTTAGAAATATCAAAAGAAGTCTTTGTTCTTTAAACATGCAGAATAACGTACTGGAGGTATTTATTGTGTGTCCTAAATCTGACCAGCTGAAGGGATTGAGGCTGAAGTTGAAAGGCCTTAACGGGAGACTGGTACGCTACGAGCTGCTAATACAAAGAGGAAGCATGTGACACACCCTAAGCTAGGCTGAATTGGACTTCAGAGAGCTATCAAACCCCCTTTTTTGTTCCATTTTCAAGCAGCTCAGACAAGCACCTTAAAATATTACAGTGGGTTACTGAGTGCAGAGTGAACCGATAACCGTCCGCAGCTTAGCGGCAGAAATCAACAACCATCGTGCGGATTTGCATCGCCTGAGCTATTAGCAAACATCGTGTTAGCATTGCACCTTGCACACAGCGGCCGGGGAGGGAAGGAGGGGAGTGGCTAAGAGCGGAGGATGGTGGCATGAAAGGCAGTTTCGGGTATTGGTGTCGCTTTGAGTTATTGGCATCATGGTCCTGTTTTGTTGAGAGGACTACAGTGAATAAGCTTGTTAATGGTAAATTTACAACCTCAGCATGTGGCCTAATAAAACCAGGGGATAGAGAGGATGATGAGAATGATTGTGATTTTGTGTGTGTGTGTGTGTGTTTGGGAGGAGGAGTGGGGTGTAGGGAGAGAGAAAAGTGGAAGGTGCCGGTAATTAAGAGTCTAAAAGAGTGTGAGAGAGGCACACACTGCTCAAAGCAAACTTTGAGCCTGGATTCCTCACTTTTTATTTATGCACCCCATCTCATCCCTCTTCACTTTTTCCCTCGCTCTTTACTTGTCTCCCCCTGCTGAATGAATAGCTATCACAGTGCTACGGTGTCCCATCTAGAAACACCTCCACCCCCATCCTCCAGCCCTTTCTCAACACTCCCCCCTCTAGCACGGCTCTGAATAGGGAGCCGAATTGAGCAAACAGTCAGGCTGTCAGCTCAATAGGAGGTCTGGCCGTGAACTTGAAGTCCTTCCCAGGCCCCCAGCCTCACATTAGGATGGGAGGGGTGGTGGTGGTTGAGGAGACAAGAGGGAGGAGGGGATGGTGGTGATGGGGGGTTGCAGCCAGACTTTTGGGGGGCCCCTATGTGCCAGTGTTGGGGGGACCCCTGCCACAGAGGTTCCCAAGGCTGGTGCTCTCGCCAGAGCAATGGGGGCAGGGTGCCCCAGCTGCCTGCTAACCCTCCCCTCCTTCTGCAGCACTCAGTCTGGGCAGGAGGGGTGCTGACGGTGGGGTTTGCACAGACGGGACAGTGTCTGCTCCCCTGCCAAAGCTCCTCGAGACCCTCACACACACTTGCATGAAGACACACACACATACACACACACACAGACGAATACACAGATCCAGACACAAGCTGCCACCCCCTCACCTCGACTAGCTCCCAGCCCTCCCAGGCTTCTCATCATCTCATTAGCCAACGCCAGCCACTCCACTGTCTACTGTTTGCATTGTTTTGGGCTCTGCATAATTTACACAGTAAATTGAGAACGGCTCCGGCCCCCTTCGCTCAATCTACCACCTGTTAAAGGAGGCCTGGCTGTGATTAGTGCGCTTTGGGTTTGACACAGTTACCGCAGCACTTCTCGGGAAAGCCAAGCGACGCCTCCGCTGTTGAAGCCTGCATCATCAAAACTTTTAATTCAGAAAGCTCGGCATGACCTCATTTGAGAGCTGGTATCTCTAAAGGTCGAGCCTTTGTTGGAAATCAATGTTGAAACAAAAGGATAAAGTTTGAGCTGAAATTAAAAACTTTTTAAACTTTTCTGAGTTTCTCTTATGAAGTGGGAAAGTCACCTGAGACCTTTTACAACAGTCTCTAACTTGACCCAACAGGGGGTCTCAGTGATCTCTATATTAGCTCTGTGGACTGGCACCCTACTGTAAGTTACCATTAGCTTTGTCTCTCTGAACTCCACAGACACAAACAAAGGGAGGTCTCTCTGTTACAAGGACAATGGCGTGCATTGTTTACCGGCTGCCTTACTTAATCAAACCCAGCGGACGCTAATTGGTGTTTTGGTTTAAGCGGTTTTCAAAGTTGGGAGCTTCCCGGTTGGATTTATTTCTGCTCTGAGTGAGCTTGCTCAGGGAGAACAATACTCGAGTTGTCTGAGCACCGACTGCCCTTCAACACTTGCCACTTGCACAAAGAGAGGCTTTCCAGCACTGAGACTCTGCCTAACAAGGTCTTACCTTTTCACCATCTCCTCTCAGTTATTTCACTTTCTCCATCTGTGTCTCTCCTGCTTTATGGTAGGCTGGTTGTTATATGCAGCAATGTCCCTGTATGAGAATGTGTGTCTATAGACATCATCATTCTCCTCTCGACAGCTGTTCCCACTTTGATATATTTTCTTTTTGAATTTTTCTATTTATCTATTCTGTTTCAACTGCAAAATAATCACAAATCAAAAGCCCTCTACCACGTTGTTTTATGTCCATGTACACCAATCCGTAAGAGCTGAACTATCTGGAGCTATCAATTGTGCCTCTGTGTTGTCGGAGGCATCGTTTCTCCAAAATGGCAGCCGCCGCCATGTCGGGGCATGTACGGGAGGATGGCACGAGAATTCCCAAACGGGAAAGAAAACATGGCGCTTCGGAGGACAGATGCCCACTGAAAGCCTCCTGAGAGAGGCATTGAGAGCAGAGTGATTTAATGTGAACACACATACAAAACACGCCCCGCCTACATCAGCTCACCCCCACCTCCACCCATCAGCTCGTGAATCTAGTAATTAACAAACGCATTCAAGGTGATTAAAACGGAGGCTGAGGTGAAGAGGAGCGCAGAGACGGGGAGGTGGAAGAGTAGAGGATGGAGGGTTTGAGGCGGCGCTGGTGGAAAGATGCGACATGGCGGGCGCGGTGGGTTCGGTGTGTTACCTGCACTGACTGGTCTTCACACTTCCATTTCATGCCAGCGTTGCTCTAAGATGGTGGCGCGGGCTGCGTCTCGCTGTACAGGAAAAAGGGGCAGTCTGGTGAGGATGAAGCGGAGGAGGAAGGGAGGAGGAGGGGAGAGGCGATGCGGAGGAGGGCGAGAAGAGAGGGAGGGCAGAATCAACAGCAACCCCTCCTCCTCCTTCTTCTCTGCTTTTCATTCTCCTTTTGCCAGTTTTCCTTCAGTGGTGGTAGCCTGCACAGAAAACGAGGAGGAGAAATCAGAGGGCAAGAGAAAAAATGTTCAGAATGTGGTTTATCCATCAAAATGCACATGTATAGTTCACGGACGCACACGAATGCAAGCCATGCACACACATGAACGCATGTATACCCGAACACACAAACACACACACCTTTTCATGTCTGTTCTCATGGTACAGTCTGCCCCTGAGCATGCAAATGACTTTCATTATGCAAATGCATGCAAATCAGACCCAACCATCTGAGAATCAAGGGTGGGAAAGAATAAAAAAAAAACTCGACACAGAGATTGAATGAAAGAATGAAAGAGAAAAAGGACAAGAGAAAAATCCTTTTGAGTGGCAGGAGGCGGTAAGTTAGGTAAATGCTCTGTGGAAAACAACGGCAGCCCAATTGGACAAACACGATTACCTTTTCTTTATTGTGTCTACAACATATTTTCTTATAATTTGCTGCATCTGTGAATGCATTTTTTAAATTAATTTGACGTGTCTGCCTTTTTATCGAATGCTTATCCAATGCAAACAGAAACTGACTTAAATCTAAAGACGTTGATGATGTTTTACGTTCCTGTGACCTCGTACTTTGCTTCTGACAGCTTTAGTTAAGCGTTAGTGGGAATAATGCTGCATTTTCAGCACCAGTGGAATTGAAACAGCTGTTCAGCATTGTTGACACTCACCAGTTAAGCTAACTTGGATTTGACGTGGCTCTGCTAAATCCGACTGTAGTGTTATTGTTCATTTCTTTTAGCCTCAACAGCTGACTCAACGTCTTCTCTCTCAATTTAAATAGTCTCTGACTGCAGCCATTCTCATAATAGGATGTTCTGTACTTGTATGTGCATCAGTGCAAAAATAATAAGCAGGACTAGCTTACAGCAAGTCATTAGGTGACTAAATGCTATTAGCACTAACACAGGCAGACCACTGTGGACGTAAGATGAAAGAGGTTATTTTTAATTGCTTGAAATCAGTGCCTGTCTTTACCAAAATCATTGCCTCAATTGCTCACACCTGCCCATGCAAACCTGTAACCAAAGTAGCACAATGTAGAAAGCTTGCTAAGTTCAATATTCGCTAGCAGGTGGAGATTGTATCTCACAGGTTTAGCCGCGTAGTTCCTGAACCCTTCTATTCAAAGAAATCAACAAAGAAAGCTGACTAGGGAGCACACTGTCTGATTTTGCTAATACTCCCAGCCCAGCAGAAAGGATCCTCCATTAGCCAGCAGAGGAGAGAGCCAGCTTTTGTCTCTGGGTGTCAGTAGGGGAAGGCTATGTCTGAAATTGAAATAAGGTGGTAAAAACAGGGGTGACTTGGAGTGTGAGAGAGTTGGGGTGGGTAAGCAGGGAGGGAAAAGACTACAGGGGTGGGGTAGCGTTGAATGGTGGCAAACCTTTCCTAATTGGCACTTGACATTTTTTTGCCATTGGCACTGGAGTGGGCCAGCTTTCAAGCCCTCTCCGGGTCCTTGTTGGAAAAGTGCCTTATGCAAATATGGCGAATGGGCTCTATTGTGAAGCCTCTGATATTAACAGCTCACACAACAATGAAATTGTGTGCTTACTCTGGACTCGTAGGTGTGTGAGAGAGAGCTAGACAATGGCAGTGGGAGCAGCTTCAGTCTGAACAGACCCTTCATCGGATGCTTTGCCAAGTCATTTCACCAGAATGGGCTTTTTCTGAGGACAGAGGCTCTCGGTAAAAGCTTTATTAACGACTGAAACAAACAAATGCATGCACTGTTTTGCTCTGGCTCTGAGAGTGTTTCTGTTTGTACTGCTGCTGAATGGCTCGATTTATTGTGGTTGAAAATACTGAAGGTATGGATAGAAAAGGCTTCGCTCATTCCCTTTGAAAGATATTTTCCCTCTTAAAACGTCACTGTCTCTGTTCTAAATGTGAAAATGTATTCATGTTTCGGCGCTGTGCTGCACTCCCTCTGATATTTCTTTCTTCCTCTGCGTGCCTGCATTGTTTACCCTTAACTCGCTCCCTTGGGTGAGCGCAGCGCGAGATCTAAAGATATCTGCAGAGTCCCTTTGGAGAAAACTTGGCAAAACAATGGTGAAATGTGGCAAAACTGAAAATGCTAAGAGGCCGGTGCTGGACGGCTAGGCCAAACACACTCGACTAAAACGTCCAAGTCGACAAGGTCTGAAGCGTCCTTGTTGTCTGAGAACACAAAACAAATTTCATTTTTATCTCCACAGAAGTGAAAACCGACAGGGAGACAAACAGAGCAACGGGTCGCCCCCCATGTGGTCCGAGCACAGTCAAAGTACACCTGTTACTGCTAAGTTGCCAAACTTAATCTCCTTTGTCTGGGGAGGCCCATTGACTTTTGCGACTGCCTAAGATACATTCATTTCTCTGCGAGCGTGAAGGGATACAGGGAATGCCAGTGTTGTAGAAAATAACAGGGTCTGGCCTTCTGCGTCGGCCCAACAGCGAAGCCATTTTACAAACCCTGCTGGTGTGTGCCGTCAAGAGAAAGAGAGGCAGAGAAAAGGGGGCAGGAATCACTGGGTCTTATTCAGAAAACTGTCTGGCTGCTCGGACCCGGCAGGCCTGAAAGGGAAGCAAAGGGGGGCATTGTCCCTCAGTGACAAGTGGACTAGCTCTATTGACTGTAAAGTCTACTGGTGGGGGGGCAAGTAGGACCTGACCACAATGGCTGTTTTTCTATTTGACACTTGGAGTCTAAATCTGCTTGCATAGTGCACGAACGCTAAGACAAACCCACCACCTCCTCCTCCTCTCTCCTCTGCCTGCCTTCTTTCCTCCTCCACCCTTTCTGTTTGTGCTCTCTTTCTATTTCAGACACTGCCTCGGGACGCAGAGAGCGAAAGAGAGAAAAGGCCCAAAGGTGTTTTTTAGGAACTCTCCCATCTCTGTGCCATTTTCAGGCAGGCAGAAGCTAAGACGGTCTCTACACTGGGGTCCCCAGTGTGAAGTGTTAGTGATATAACTGTGCCACACACAGAGCCAGCACAAAGCATTTGCACCATGACATGCGTCTCCCAGGGCACTGCTTAGGGTATAAACACAATCTGTCCAAGACTTCAGTTCCAATTTAGCCTCAATACTGTCACTGACACAAAAAGGAAGAGGAGGTCACTTATCTTTACATTGCTCAAAATCTGCCTGCTTTGTGCCTTTTTCTAATCTGTTAAATTTCTAAATGCAAAATGCACATGCACAATTAATTTAACATTTACAATAAGAATTCAAATCCTTGTTTATAAGGCTACTCTATAATGCAAACATCAACAGCTACAGCAGTAATACAAAAGAGAGGAAAGCAGGTACTACCTTGCCATCCAACAAGGTGACATCTCTGGCTGTCACTTCCTGTCACGGCCCTCGTTCCTCTCTCTTACACGCTGAGCCCAAAGCTCAAATGTCACACTCAGCACCTGCAATGCAGCAGGCAGGCAGGCACAACTGCAGGGCTTGAAGAGATTGACATTGTTCAGGTTGCTTTTTAGGAATTTCACACATTGGCCCTGCACAACTGTTTAGAATTTGTACCATGTCAGGCTGAATATATCCAGAGTTGAGGTTGATGCTTTAGCCGAGCCATGTTGAGGCAGCAAACCACTGTGTAGAAAACGTATTACAATTGGAGTTCACGGCTAGCCATGTAGCTGCAAAGCCGTGAGACCTTGGGAACAATCCTTAGTGGCCTGTCTCAGCAGGAGTGACCCTCTAGCTTTGATGGGCAGAAAAGAAATCACACCTTCAATCAGCCATCGAGGCCGTGAGGTTGAAGATCTGATTGACCAATTACTCCTCACCATGAGCCCCAGCAAAGAACCTAAAGGCTGAGATTGTTCTCCTTCCTTCGCTCATGGATCTCGTCACTGGGGGCACTTTCTGCTTGATTGCCCCTGGACCACTCCCCCCTCGAAAACCTTACGCGCACACACAGCGGCATTCAGCGAGATCCTATCAGGCCTTTCCACATGGTAGCACCTCATGCAATGGAGGCTTTGCCACGGCCCATTCACAACCAAGCCAACTGTCACGTCAAATCAAACAACGGCCAGGACCCCAAATCAAACATCTTTTCATGCAAGAGGGAGAAAGAAGTAGGTGGAAAGGAGAAAAAAAACGGCTAACTTAACAAAACTGGCCTCAAACAAAATTTTAGTCTGTTCGCTTAGATGCCGGCGGGGCGTTGGGAGCCTGGATTAACTTGGAGGGAGTATTCTTAACTTGTACAACCCCATCCAAGCAGGAACATATGTATAATTCATAGCACCATATGCAGCTCCTATGATATAAAAGGACTACATTCTTTACATGCTGCATGTTCTCTTTAAGCCAAAGATGCCAGAAGTAAAGCTGAAATTCATGTAGGCAAATGAATAAAGCGGCTAGCAAACTGATTAGCCAACACCAACTTGTTTAAACAACTTGTCAAAGTCCACCGGATTTGATGAATCAGTCCGGGTCTTTTTTAGCAAGTCCGTCACTCCCAGCCATGTGATACTAAGGCTAAGCCCCTGCATGCAGCCCCACACACAAGGATCATGGGGCTTATTAGATTAAAAGTGATCCTGTTGCACAACCCGTACTGTTATGGATCACTGCCACTGGCTGCAGGGAGCTGTTAGGAGCATGTACAGCAATGTCGTAGCAATGATAAAAAATTAAATCGAATGACCAAATATAGACAATAGCAGTAAAGTTGGGTTTATCTGAAAGGCCTTGTGGTCTGCACTCACACATATAATCAATAAAACTGTAGAATCGTGACACGGACCAGAGTCGTGCACCTTACCTTTGCTGCATGCTGCTTCCACGTCTTTTTAATTGTCCATTTTCGTGCGTCATGTCGCTGTTCTTGTGGCAGAGTTTGTGTTTTTTGGCAGATTTGGGGTCTTGATGCCTTTTCAGGAGTGTAATGGGATTCTTGTTACTTTCGGTTATCTAGCTTTATGAAGAATGTACATCACTCATACAGCTAGATAACCAAAGATAACAATCAACCCCTAAGGCTACCCATCCTCTCAAGCTGCAGGCGGAGTAACATGGACCAGACTGACCTATAAGCAAAGGAGAAAGCTGTTAATACAACATGATTAATGTCTCCATCTCTTTGTGCATGATGTGAAGGATTAGAGACTAACTAAGAAATGAACAGAAAAGAAATCAACACCAACTCCGAACAAAGACGTTACTCTTCTGACTTTTTTCCTCACTCAACCTACAGCGGCCCTTAAATGTCCTGACCCTTATATTTTGTGACGTCACCAAGTGGCCCCTTACCCCCTCTCAAACTGCCTCGGCCAATCAGAGACCTCCCTTTGTGCACTGAAAGCTTTGATTGGCCTACAAGTAATGTCTCTATATTGAAACTCCCCAAAGTCAGACAATCAGCAAGAGGCACCGATTCAAAAAAAATGTACACAAGTTGTCAAACCAGTCCAAACCGGCTACGCCGCCAACCTTTCCATCTCCGGCCTGCCGTCCATCCCTACAGCGCACGCGCCTCACCCGCTGACTGGCTCCATAGGAGGGTGATGGCTGCTACCGTCACCCCCTGCTATGGCCTAAATGCATTTTTAAATTAAAAGAAGATGCTGGCTGTTTCACTACAAAAGAAACAGGTTTGTCTTCATTTACATTGTCTGATGCCAAAGCAGTGGGCCAGTGCTCGACGGCGGCGTCAAAGCCAAGATAAAGACGTTTAAGATCTACATACACACGTAAAGAAAAAATATGTCGTAACATATACATTAAAAGTAATATAAATAAACTATAAAAGCACATCTTATATAATATCACACTTAAAAATGTCCATAAAGATAAAACACACTTTCACATTTTGGAGAACAGACAATGCTGTAGCACACACACACACACACACACACACACACACACACACTCTCACACACACACTCTCACACATGCCGTGGTGGCACATGGCACAAGGCCCCATCTAATTAAAGCTGCTCTGTGTGCCCAGATCCCTGTTGTGGCAGGCTCCTCCTCCCCCACCAACACCACGTACAGCTCTGACTGAAAGGCGAGAGAGATGGAGAGATATTGAGAGAGAGACACAGAGCGAGTGAGGCAGAGAATATTCTCGCCCTTCATCACACACCGAACCCTGAACACTCCTGCACAGCTTGACAGGCAACATGCAGGCGCTGGCTGCAACCCTGTTAGCAAACAACAAATCCCACTGGCATTGTTCACCCTCCAGGTTACAATAAACAGCCGGTCTTCTTCTTCTACTGTCTCAATCTGTGTTTTCCGTTCATCACACACAAAACTTCACCGAGGTGCTTTGTTTCAATCCACAAGGACAAAGCGAGGCCCTTTAAGAGCAGAAACATGCGTCACACACACACACACACACACACACGTGCATGATTGCAATTTCAGATTAACAGATGAATTTTAGGTATAAATGCAACACACATAGAGATACATGCAATCACACACACACACACACACACACACTCCCAGCTGCAGTCATACATGTAAATATGTAAATATGTTGACTTCATTGTTTAGTCAGATGTAAAAGTGGTTTAGATAATTCATATTTTTTGTAAAATATCAAATATTAAAAGACTAAATTTTCCACCTGATCTTATATTTAAAATTACAAAATAGTCAGATTATTTTCTGTATTAATATTTTTACAGTATTTAAAGGAACAATAAAAACCTGCAGCAGTTTGAAATTTATTTTTTTATTTTAAATATCTACATTTCCTGTTTAAAATCACAGCATCATATTTGCTGTAATTGCTTGATTTTGGTGTTTGAACTCGTCAGTAATTCATCATAATAATATTTTGCTTTCAGATGATGCAATACTAACATTAACATGTTTAATAGCTGCCGCCTGTGCTGTGAGCTTATGACTCGTTTTTACATCTCTTTTTTTTTTTTTTTGATAAAGACAAAGATAATTACATGCAGATTGCACTTCTTTCCTCTCATTATCATTAATAGTCCCTTCATTAACACTGGCTTCTTCATGACTGTGCTGCTGTTATATAATTCAAATAAATTGATACGATTTCAATATTTGTCTTTGTGGATTTTTGCATTTTGAGCAGTAAATTATTTATAGAGAATTATAGAGTTAAAAAAAGATTTTAAAGTTTACAGTAAAAACGCTTCAGGCTCTTTCTGTCCTTCATTTAAACAAAAATTAATTCTTATTATTATGAAATCTCGATGTTGATCATCTGATTAAAACCACGTGGTAATAAAAACATTTCTTCATAAGTCATTTTACGACACGCAGCTACATTTTACGCAGACAAGGTGTTTTATATTTACAGGTGAGCTGTTGGCTGATTTATTATGTTTTTAATAAATCAGTGTTGCTGTGTGTAATAAATTATATCTGATATGTGTTAAAATAATAATATGAATTTATGTTACAACTAGTACGAATGAATGACTGTAACATGAAATATAAAATATATAATTCCTTCAAACCTCCTCCTCCACCAGGCTGTGTGTGTGTGTGTGTGTGTGTGTGTGTGTGTGTGTAGGTGTGTGTGTGTGTGTGTGTGTTACCTACAGTGAGCCACGTGTTGTGAGGCCGCTGAATGTCTCTCCAGGGATCTCTGGAAGAAAAAAGAAGATCATTTTATTCTTCAAACGGACAAAACATCGCGGATGAATTGAACCCTGCAGGCTTCCGTCAAACAGTAAAATAACCAACACAGGACTGAGATTAAAAATACACACATGGTTAAAAAACAGGTGCAGAGTTCATGTCACAATTATAGTGTAAAACCATGAGGACAAACTCACACTGCAGTGCACACACACACACACACACACGCTCATGTCCGTGTGTGTGTGTGTGTGTGTGTGTTAAAACTCAATGAATACAATACAAATTAATAAAAACGTCCATAAAATCTTAAATTTCTATAAGATTTGAACATGATCATTTTTGCCTCGTCTTTCACACATGAATCATGTTCATCATGTCAGACCTGATATGAGACTCTGGCCTCCACTCTGGCCGTGACTGGCCGTGGGTGTGAGCCACTTTGTCTCGTGTCGCGTGTATTTCAGGCCTGTCTGCTGGTTATCTTCACATCTGAGCCACATGTCTGCACAGTCAGAGTCCTGCGAGGCTTTCATTTGAAGACGAACTACAGCAGTTTCTCTGTTTCAGTCTTCAGACTCTGATCGTGTCAGACTCGGCGTGTTTTTGGTGCCATATGCTGCCTGCAGCTGTAGCAGTGACCCTGCTCGGTGCCTGGAGGTGTGTGTGTGTGTGTGTGTGTGTGTGTGTGTGTGTGTGTGTGTATGAAAAATGAAACTGTGGCCTTTGTGGCTCCCTGTGAATGGCGCATATAAAACATGTGCACAATGCGTCACGATGCTGTGAAAAAGCAGCGCCAAACCGCGTTATAATTACAAGTTGCAGTTTGCGTGTTTCATCACGCAGCAGCGGAGGTTCGTTTCTGAGGCGCATCTGTGACCTTTCAGCGGACCTGGGCTCATCTACAGACAGCATTAAGCTGAACTGTTTCCATCTGGAGGAAACATCACCTGCTACCTCACGCCGGAGACAGAAACACACACACAGACATCGGAGGCTGCAACCCGCAGAGCCGAAGACCTGCTGCCGCCGCCTCATCCACATCCTGCTCCGTTTTGTGCAGGTTGGCGATGCAAACGCGCGTCTCTTCATTCATTTAGCACATATTCCGCACCTTCCTTCCTCCTCCTCTCATCCCATGAAGACAACACAGATTTCATTTCATACTTACGCCGTGGAGTCGCCGCAGCGTCCGCTTCCTATACCCGAGCAGCTCTGGAGATGGAGACGGACTGAGCTGCCGGAGGCTGGACCGCTCTCTCTTCATGGCTGCGGCTGGCCGTGACGTCTCTCTGGCTTCATCCATTCAGCTTCCCTCCACCGGGTTTTCCCCCTGTTTTATCATCATCCCCATTATTTCCCGCGAAGGTGGCTCTCGCCTCCCCCCTCCTCCCCCCTGCTGCCCGTGCCGTCCCCCGCACTAACCATTCCTCTCGTCAGATGCAATATGAAGTTAAAACATGCCTGCTCTAACAACATATACCGCCACCAAGGCCCTCCCCTTCATGACACGATGCAGGTCTGGGTTTGTCTCCACCCACTAACACAGGAAGGTGTAGTCGTGAATAACTTCTCTGCATTTCTGGATCAGAACTAATAGAAACTAATAATCTGAGTTCATGTTGGATTTCTTCAATTGAATTTAAACACAGTCATCCAAATATTGTCATCCATCCTCATTTAGCATGAAATCTGATGGCCGGATTCATAATTAAATGTCCCATTACGCATGAATGCACCATGAGCGCCTCCACACTGGCAGCATCCTCTCTGCTGCTGCTGTTGCAGGTCTGTTCGGGACTTTCACACATCCAGTGTGTCGTTTTGAGCCCGTTTTGGCTCATGTGGGATTATAAAAGTTTCGTGTAATCTTGTCTGGCTACTAGTATTCGTTTGACACAAAGCCCCCCGGCGCAGACTGCGGCCTCCGCTCATGCGCCTGGATCAAGTGCGCACATCCACTACTCTCATTGTCTGCGTGTTTGATACAGAGGAGTCCAGGAATGTGACCAGGGGGTGAAGACCGTGCAAATCAGCTTTTACTGTCACCGCCGAGCCCGGAGCCCGCAGACAAGAGCCAAGAAAGGGGGTCTGGGTCACTTGATTATCATAATAATCAGATCGCGGGGATAAAAATCTCCTTTGAATAAATTACTGCTTCAATAGGAGGCGCGACTGCCAAAGAGACAACTTTGTCAGCCCCCGGTTTGTTGTCGGGGGGCTCTCTCTGCCTACCAATGTCCCGGGCTCCCCTTTCCTTTCTCTCCAAATTTTGGACGCTTTCCTGGAGATCAAACTCTAAATACGGCTACTGTTTCCCTCCTGGTTACCGAGTCCGGGCAGGCAGGCAGGCCTCAAGCTCTTCTTGGGAAAGCGGAGTGGTTGGTGGTGGCTAATGGGCTAAGGACCGGGCACAATAGGCTGGGTGCTCCATCCAGCACCCCCACCCCTCTCCTCCTCCACCCCCTCCTCCCCCATCACATCGGCTGCATGGGAACCCGGGCACCGAGGTGGACCAGGGGCCGCTCAGCATTGTGGTGGCACATCCCAAGTTCATTAGCACCCATCAGGGCATTCCTGCAAGGCTTGGTGGTAAAACCCCCACCTCCTCCTCCTCCACCACCACCTCCACCTCCTCCTCCACCTCCTCCTCCATCCAGCTCAATCTGCAGGCCTGAGTTTCAAAATGAAAAATCTCCTGGATTGAAACTTGTTAAACAGGTTTATAATCAATAAACTGATTAAATATTAAATAATGACTGAACATGTGACGAAATAAAACCAAAACTAAAAACTACAATCACACTAAATTTACACATGAAGCAGTAAATACTATAATATTATAATACTAAACTACTATAATACTATAATACTATACTACTATAATACTACAATACTACAATACTATACTACTATAATACTATAATACTATACTACTATAATACTATAATACTACACTACTATAATACTACAATACTATAATACTACAATACTACAATACTACAATACTATAATACTATACTACTATAATACTATACTACTATAATACTATACTACTATAATACTATAATACTATAATACTATAATACTATACTACTATAATACTATACTACTATAATACTATAATACTATAATACTATACTACTATAATACTATACTACTATAATACTATAATACTATAATACTACAATACTATAATACTACTATACTACTATAATACTACAATACTATAATACTATAATACTATAATACTATAATACTACAATACTATAATACTACTATACTACTATAATACTACAATACTATAATACTATACTACTATAATACTATAATACTACAATACTATAATACTATACTACTATACTACTATAATACTATACTACTATAATACTATAATACTATAATACTATACTACTATAATACTATACTACTATAATACTATAATACTATACTACTATAATACTATAATACTACAATACTATAATACTACACTACTATAATACTACTATACTACTATAATACCACAATACTATAATACTATACTATAATACTATACTACTATACTACTATAATACTATAATACTATACTACTATAATACTATAATACTATAATGCTATACTACTATAATACTACACTACTATAATACTATACTACTATAATACTATAATACTATAATACTATAATACTACAATACTATAATATTATAATACTATACTACTATAATACTATACTACAATAATACTATACTACTATACTACTATACTACTATAATACTATAATACTATACTACTATAGCTGTAATCATATTTGTAAGCATAAAAATTAAAAATACAACAGTGCAAAAATATTACTGTTCCTACAAATGTATTAACAGCACAGAAAAGTACTTGAAGTAAAAGTAAAAGTAAAAGTACTCCGGATGCGTCTTCATGCTCATCAAGGTGGAAATCTACTTCAATCTACAGCAACACTTCATTTTTCATAAAATCACATGTTTTATAGATAAAATCCTAATCTGGAAAGTAGCTGTCAGATAGAAATATGATGTATCATGTAAATAAGTGAAAAGATTGAGAAGATCAACTGTGTTCACGCTAACAGGTGACTGCAGGTGATCAACAGGTCATTCATAGTTCAGGTGGTGACTTTCAGGTAAATTGTGCAGTTTTAATGTCAGATTTGAGGCTGTTACTGGAGCAACATGACCATGTGACCACTGCAGCAGGAACAACGTGACGATAAGACGTCCATGACCGCGGCCTGGACGCTGTTCAGATGTAACGCACGCTTTAATATGAACACATGGTTCAACACATGGTTCAACATAAACCAGCAAAACCAGCAAAACCAGCAAAGACAAGATGCAGAATATATTTAAGATGCTAAAAAACAAACCAGTTTTAAATTATGGTTCAAAACGTGAAGTTAAGAAAAAAACACACAAACTATATACTGAAAATATGTGAGAATCAGATAAAATCCAACACAACAGCAACAACAAGAAGTTCTGGTTTAAAAATGAGGAGATTGACACCTGTCAGTCAAAGACATTATGATGTTTACTGATGAGCAGGTGTTCTTGTTATTTTGGCCACCCCAATGTATTTGAAACAAACATGTCGTGTTGTGTTGATGTGATTGACAGCAGGTTGTTACATGTTGTTGTTTTGTTTACAGTTAGATTGTTGTCTTTTTGTGTCCACACACTGAACAGAAACCAGTTGAGCTGCTGATCAGCATCATGAATAAATAAATAAATAAATAAATGTACTTATTTAGTAAAATCTGTTTATTTAATATCATTTGATTATTGTCAGGTTCAAACTTCCTGCTCAGGTGATGAAATCAAACACACTGAAGGATTTAAACCTCAAACCTTCTGCTCAACATCAACAGGACACGCTGCTCCGTCTGTTCACTGACTCAGATATTATTATTATTATTATTATTGTTATTATTATTATTATTATTATTATTATTATTATTATTATTATTATTATTATTATTAACAGGCTGTGTTGCATCTGCTGGAAAATCATCTTAAATTTTGTGAGTTTAATTTGTCATCAGATCAATACCTTTAATCACCTTGATGATTGCACAGCACCAACGTCTGTGAGCTGTGACTCGTGTAAAGCAGGTGAGCAGAGGTGACATCTCACTCTGACCTGTTTTTATTTCACTCAGCCTTCAAAATCACAATGTCGAGCTCTGACTGGAACAAAATGCTCCTGAAGAACAAAGAAAATCCACAAGAAATGGATTGAAGTGAAGCTCTGAAGCTCATCACCAAACCTCAGATATATATGGTAGTAAGTAGAGTTTAAATATGATGTTTCATTATTCAGCATGTTGTGATTACCATCAGACTTCAGAGCTTTTATTTTGAATCTTTTAAAGCTACCTGTGGTTCATCTGTGCAGGTAACATGTTGTCATATCATTACTGTCCTCCAGTATAACGTCCCAGTGTCTCGGCGTCAGAGACGTGCTCTGCAACTCAAAGCTCCGGATCTTTTGTCCCTCAAAATCTGCACATATTGTTGGAGCTCTGTGGGGGCCAAACAGCCTCCTTGTGCCAAAGCAGACAGACTAAACCCCCCCTTACACACACACACACACACACACCCTAAATAGTTTATTAAGCAGCGAGCAGTAAATAAAAAAGCAAGTGTGATTTAAGACAAAAGAATGAATTGAAATCTTTTTATATTTCTGCTCTGAAACATTTTAATTAAATCTGAAGCTGTTTGCTCGGAAGCATCAATCCTGCAGATTTAGATCATAAATATTTCCATCAGAGGTCAAAAACTTGAATTTCTCCCAAAAGAAACAACTAGTTTTCATTTCTTCTTTCAGCCTTTCATTGTCTTTGTTTCCTGCCTGACTGACAGCTGGACTGTTTCCTTCCTGTGCTGCCATGTTCCATGTTCCATGTTCCATGTTTCATGTTCCATGTTCCATGTTTCATGTTTCATGTTTCATGTTCCATGTTCCATGTTTCATGTTTCATGTTTCATGTTTCATGTTCCATGTTTCATGTTTCATGTTCCATGTTCCATGTTCCATGTTCCATGTTTCATGTTTCATGTTTCATGTTTCATGTTCCATGTTTCATGTTTCATGTTCCATGTTTCATGTTCCATGTTCCATGTTCCATGTTTCATGTTCCATGTTTCATGTTTCATGTTTCATGTTTCATGTTCCATGTTTCATGTTTCATGTTCCATGTTTCATGTTCCATGTTCCATGTTCCATGTTTCATGTTTCATGTTTCATGTTTCATGTTCCATGTTTCATGTTTCATGTTCCATGTTTCATGTTCCATGTTCCATGTTCCATGTTCCATGTTCCATGTTCCATGTTTCATGTTCCATGTTTCATGTTTCATGTTTCATGTTCCATGTTTCATGTTTCATGTTTCATGTTTCATGTTTCATGTTCCATGTTTCATGTTTCATGTTTCATGTTTCCATCCTGTTTGCACACATCGCATCAGAGGCTTCACTTTAATATTATTATTATTATTATTATTATTATTATTATTATTATTATTATTATTATTATTATTATTTTAAAGCATCTCTGAGTTTCAGCTGCAGATTCAGACTCACCTCTAAGTTGGATTCTCCTCCAGCACACACACACACACACACACACACACACACACACGCAGCAGGGCTTCACTGCGGCGCTGAGCAGGAACATAAAGCTTCTTCTTCTTCTGTCGATGCTTCAGATTAAAACTCTCCGACTCTTTCTACATAAATGTGACGTGAAGCTGCAGCAGGATTCCTGTCGGATGAAACGAGAGAAAAATCCACGTTTGTTTTAAGAAATCAAAGATGGAAAAAAAATGAAAAATTCATCCTGTAAAGCAGAAACAAAAAACATGGCGGGTTGAGAAATCTCCCACGCCAGAGTCATTACGCCTGCAATTAGAAGCTCATTTACATAAATGCTAATGAGTCAGAAATTCATGTCGGCGCTGGAGGGAAACGACGAGATGTGAAGAGAAGCATTTTCACACGGATGTGGAGGCCTGAGGAGGCTCCTGCTGCACAGACATGTTCATATTTTATTAATTTTAAAGTGTCATATGATCAATGTTTGTGTTTTTATATTAATGCACCAACACACACGTGAAAGTTCAAAAATCAGCAGCACGTTTCTGACCTTTGAGCTTCATTAAATACTAAATAATTTATATAGACTGATGCACGTGTGCAGAAACAGAATGTGCATTAAATGTGCATTATAAATATATACATTTATATAAATATATATATATATTAATAGGCTCTAAATGAGCAGTTTATCATCACATGTTTTGTTGAAATTTTTTTGAGTTTTTTTATTTACAGGAATTAAAATGTGGCTCTTTTTTAAGCTGCAGAAATAAATATTAAATATAAATATTTCTGTTGATAATTGAACCTTCTGATCAGATCAGTAAATGTTGGACTAATTTACAGCTTTTTTTGGGGTTTTTATTATCATTTATTATTATGATCATATTATGTGCTGCAGTCTCTCATGTTAATGAGAAATGACAGAAAATCACTGAATCTTTCTGTGATTATTTCTGTGCTGTTTTCAGTTCTGATAAACAATGTGTGTGTGTGTGTTTGTTTGTTTGTGTGTTTGTTTGTTTGTTTGTTTGTTTGTTGTATTATTTTGAATGTTGACTTTTCCCTCCTGTCTGCTGCTGTTGGAGCTTTGATGTCACATCCAGCATCTGTTTCTGTTTCCAGGATTTCTGCCACTGATGATGATGACGATGATTCTTAATGCGCAATTAATTGCTTAATGCTTTCTCAATGCGGACATGCGCAGTGGAGCTCCTGATGCACACGCGGGTAGGAGGAGGAGGAGTTGTGGAGGTATGACTGGTGTATCAATGAAATGTAAATGAATTGTAATAAATATAATAAGTATATTTATATGTTGATTTTGTCTCATGAATATGATAGAAGAAGGATTTTATAAGAATCGATTTATTGCCTCTGGTGGCTCCTGATCACTGACTGGAGGCCGTTTTATATATAATAAATAATATAATAAATAATCTGCAGATTCATCCATTATTGAAGTTCTTTTCTGAGGTTTTTATAATAAGAAGCATCTTTTATCCACCGATGATTCAACATCATCCAAAAAAAATTAAAATAAAATAAAATAAAAAACTTCTTAAATCTTTTTCTGAGACGTTTTTATTTCGTTTTGTTTCTTTTAACTTCAATAAAAAAGTTTCTGACTTTATGCCACCTGATCAGACCTCAGCTTTCATGATCAATAATACATGATCAATAATAATATTACATTCATTCAACAGTCAAAGCCTGCAGAGAGAAATGATTGGATCATTTACATGTGTTTTAATGACGATAATTAAAGGAGCAGTTCACCGTTTATTACAGGTCAGGAGGACGTGTGTTTACTGTTTACTGTTTACAAAACAACGAATTTATGGGTCAATATATAAATTGATTTGTTCTGATTGGTTATTAAAACAAGCTGAATATTTTCTCGCGTTCATTTCTGTAAAACTTCTGTTTTAAAGTTGTTTTTTTTACACACATCTACACTGTTTATGAAGTATTATCTGATCATATCTATGAAATAACATAAATAAACAATATAAATAATAATCAATATAAATAAAGTCAGCTGTTTTATGACGTTTTATATATTTATAAATGATTACCAAGTGAAACAAGAGATATTATTGATTAATTAATCAAGATTAGCCTGAGTGTAACTTAAATTAATGTTAATATTTTTTCCTTTAACTGAAAACACACATTTTACATAAAACACATATTCTATATAAATTATAATAAATGTCTCCTGAGTTTAAAGATAATATGAAAATCCATCTAACTCACTTTTATTAGATATTTTCTTCTAATATATAAATTATATATATATAATAAATATATATAATATGAGTGAAAATGTGTTTTAAAATGATTTAAAGTCAACAGCATTTAAACAGAAGTTTTATAAGAAGATGAATTAAAGGCCGTTTTTCACCACGTGACAATTTAAAAAAACATGAATTCTATATTATTTATATTTACTGATATTGTAGAAATACACTTATGGATCTTATTTATTCATTTCTGTCATTTTAATTAATTCTTTCAGATAGAAAAAATATATTTTAATGCGAATAAAAATAATAAAAAATTATAGAAGATCATGTTTGGTTTTTCTGCACATTTTCATAAACTGTTCAGAAAAACCTGATGTCATGTTTAATTTGAATTAATAGTTAAAAGTATATGATCGCTAACAACCAGAGGAGGGATTACACACACACACACACACACACACACACACACACACACACACACTCACACACACACACACACACACACACACACACACACACACACACACACACACTCACACACACACACACACAGATACAGACATACACACACACACACACACACACGCACACACACTCACTCACACACACACACACACACACACACACACATGCATGGTGCATTTGCATGTTGTATCCCACGGTGGAAATTACAATGGAGAGCAATTAATATGCGCATAAATTAAAAGTGAGAGGGGTCTGAATTCCAGGAACAGGCGTTCATCCAAAGAGGAGGAGAGAGGAGAGAAAAGAGGCTCTGTTCACACGGGACAGCAGGAGGAGGAGGAGGAGGAGGAGAGAGGAGGAGGAGGGAGGAGGAGGAGAGAGGTGGAGGACGAGGAGGAGGAGGAGGAAGAGGAGGAGGAGGAGAGAGGAGAGAAAAGAGGCTCTGTTCACACGGGACAGCAAGAGGAGGAGGAGGAGAGAGGAGGAGGAGGAGGAGGAGGAGGAGGAGAGCGGAGAAGGAGGAGGAGGAGGAGAGAGGAGAATAGAGGAGGAGGAGGTGGGGAGAGGAGAGAGGAGGATAGAGGAGGAGAGAGGAGAGAGGAGAGAGGAGAGAGGAGGAGGAGGAGGAGCAGAGAGGAGAAAAAAAGGAGGGGGAGTGGAGTTGGAGGAGGAGAAGGAGAAAGAGGAGAAGGAGGAGGACTAGGGAGAGAAGATGGAAGAAGGAAAAGGAGGAACAGAATGAGGGAGACGAGAAAAAGAGGATGGAGGGAGGTGCATCAGGAGGATGAAGCAGTGGAAACAAGAGGAGGAGGAGGTGGAGGAATTAGATGGGTAAAACCTGAAGGAGGAATTGATAGAGAAGAAGAAGAGACAGAAGATGGAAATGATGCTCAGTGTTTATGTGTGTAACGATAATAAACACGCGTGATCAGTTTGAAACACAGACGAGACTTTAAAGGACTAAAACATAAAAAGAGTTTCATTTGAACTCAAAGTTGACTTCATGTCATCAAAACCAAGATAAACATACATAAAACATACTTCATACATGCATGTGTGTGTGTGTGTGTGTGTGTGTGCAGCTTCTATACTGTATGTGTGTAAATGATTCATTCAATAAACTCAGTTTAATAAATCATTGTATGATAATAATAATATTAATAATAATAACCAGTGTTTCCAGGTGAGGATAAACACAAACAGATGAACAGATCAGTCGATAGTTTATGATGGCAGATATACTGTAAGCTGCAAACTGACCCTTCAAACATCTGAAGGAGCTCATCAACCTCTGGATCATTTTCATCCAGGAAGAGATCCACAAAGATGAACCTGGAGAATAAAAAAGACACAAAGCTGCAGGAGGAGCGCGTACAGACAGGCTGCAGTGAACAGTGAACACGCACAAAGCAACGATACCTGACACCATTCCTGTTAGGAAAAATGAAAAATAAAAAGAAATATGAATAATAAGGAAGGTTTAATGATAATAGACATGAATCAACACTGCAGCATGTGGAAAAACAGCAGGTACATACCGCCCCCTACAGGACAGGCAGGGATTCAGGCAGATAAGCACATATTTAGATTAATGTCTCCCTCTAGTGGCTGTTTGGTTTTACTACAACATGTTTTATTACATTATTATATGTGTTGGTTTGACATGAATCATAAACTGCATCGTTATGAAGTTAAATTAAAACTAAAATTAAATCTTCCCTTTCTGTAAATATTGTTTCATTTCAAAAGTTGACGCCCCCTCCTGTACTAAGAAAGTACATTCACAGTGTACTAGTACTACTGATACTAGTACTACTGATACTAGTACTACAAGTACTACTGCTACTACTGAACCTCTACTACTGCTACTACCTGTTGTACTACCATCGCTACTTATATCAGTAGTATACTGCAATGCTACTGCATTACTGCCAGACTAGAAGTACACCTGCCTTTACTGCTGCTAGTAGTAGTACTAGTGTAACCAGGGGATTCATTCTGTGCTACATCATACATGTATCAGACGTGTTATCAGGAAACATTAATGATTTGAAAACTTCAGTTCATTTCTTCCTGTGTTCCTCCTCAGAGATTTTCAGTCAGGGACAGAGGATGTTGTATCGATGTACATCATGTGAAACCACCTTAGGAACAGCAACATAAATAAAAATGGACTCTGATTGTTTTGAACATTCACATCATTTAAATTACAAGATTTGATCACATGACTAAAAACCTGAATGTGACACCTGGACAATTACAGTTGAGCTGACTGAAAAAAGGACTTGATTTTATTAAATTATAATATTTCACAGAGCAGATTGGATGAACAACTTTAGATGTTTCTGCTGTAGATTTACTTTTATTCCACCAGAGAGAGCTCAAACACATCTGTGCCTGCAGCCACAGCATCCACCCTCTACATACCAGTGTTACACCTCATATAAGCTGCAATCTATACCTGATATTATGTCATTACTCAGCCACCTTCTTCTTTAAGTCAAAACCTCCCTCAGTATGAAGACTGAGGCTGTGCCACTTATGTCCTCACTTTATAACCAAGCCATATGTTGTTCCAGAGCTCTGCTTACAAACCCGTAAGCGCTGATTTCTGTTTGACCCCGTCTCCATTCTCGACGCTCTCACGTCTAAATTATCAGTTTGTTGCTGTGACGGTTCAGGTTCAACCCGGGTTCCTCCTGTTAACTCGCTCTGTGACTCTGCTCTCCTGATTGCCACACTTTAGTCCTAATTGAGGGGTACCGGCTGAAGAGGAGTGGGGGCGTTTGTTGGCTCCGTTGCCATGGACACTGAGTGTTGCTAGGCAGCCGGCAGGATGCTGTGGAAGCAGAGTGCAGCGGAGCAGCGGGTCACTGCCGAGAGAGGGATGTGCACCCACACACCTCTCTCTCTCTCTCTCACACACACACACACACACACACACACACACACACACACACACACACACACACACAGTCTACAGCTGATGCAGCAGACAAACAGGGAGAACAGAGAGGTAAATGAAACAGGTCAAGACAGATTGAGTAGAACAAATTGCTCCGTGCTGTGAGCGTCTTGATGAAAAGAGACTGAAGGTAATTAGTCATTACTGCAATTTAAAGTTGCACTACAGAAAAATGTACGTACGGGTCAGAAAATGTGAGGATGGATCATGTTTGGAGCCGAACCAACAATGAACTGATCTACTTACAAGTAGTGTGTGTTTATCCAAAGCTTGTTGTCATCTTCCTCTGTGCTGTAGACCTCCGATGTCCAAAAACTATTAAAAACACATCTGTGAGTCACACCACTGCACCGGGTCACATGCTCCTTCATTATGAAGAGTTTGGCTTAAATCTCAGAGAGCTTTTACTGAAAGCTTGAGGAGTATGTGGAGAAAGATGTGTTGCTTTAGACTCTTTGCGATGCAAGTTTGGAATTATGTTTAAATTGCGTGAGGAAAAATTGTGCTCATATACACTAAAGATTCAAGTTCACATTGTTGGTTTTGGTCTCTTTGTGGGATTTGTGGAAAAGAAGAAAAATATTAATACAATAATACAATTTAAAGGGGACATAACATGTTTTCTGTGATGTTTTTTTCCTATCGAATATGGTCAAAGCTCCAAACTTTGGGATGAATGTATGTAAAATGCAAAGCCTGCAAAGTGATTGTTCGCACATGCCCACAAACGGCCGTCTGCTCTGTAAGTCTTTGTGGTTAAAGTTGTTCACTGAGTCCACGCCTGTATTTCAACATGTATGGATGCATTTCGAGGAAAGAACAAGAAACAGAAGTGAAATCCAACTACTGTTTGTTGACGTCATACAGACGGATTCCAGCAGAGCTCCAGAATAAAAACACATGCAACTTTTTACTATCTTAATCATAAATACATCAAATGTGTCTTCAGGAGGTTAATGTTGAAAAAAGACAGTGAATCATGCAAAGATTACACAAACCATCATGTGTCATACAATGATTAACAGAGGACTGTTGAAATGTGTTTGGCAGGTGTTTTTACTTCCTTTGTTGCATCACCAGCATCTCCGTGTCTTGTTTTAATGAAGGATTATTCCTCAACAAGCCTCCAGAACAGCTTCCATGTCCCTTGTGTTCACTGTGAAGGCCGTAACATATGATTCACATCATTTTCATACTCATCAAATCACGCTGTGAGCCCAGGTCATGCGTTTGTGTGTATGTATGTTGTTACTTGTACATGTATGCATGCATGTTGGTCAGGTGATGAGGGAGGCAGCAGCTCTTCATGCTGCCGTTAATTAACATGTTTAATTATGTACTAGTAACTTTAAGGTTAATGTATCACTGTTAAAGGTAGCACAATCTAATAAAGTACGCTTTTATATTGAGTTTAATTAACAACTTTAATTATTCAGCTATTAGTAAGAACAGTTTTAGGTCATAAAACAACCCTTTGATTGATTAGGCTTTATATTTATTAATAATTACCAACATTTCTAATTGAATCATTAACCAGATAAAAAAGATAAACACCTGAGTTATTAGTTATTGCTCAAAAACACTCTCAGTATGCTTCATATCATCAATTCATTCAAAGTGCATCTTGACCTGATTGCATAACAACATGTAATTTTGCAGCGTTTGCCCTCTAAAACACATTATTAATCTCCGAGAGCATTGTGAGCTGAATATTCAAGCTGAAGGACGACAGCGAGTTATTGAGTCCCTGTTTACATCTGCAGACTCCGACCAGCTGAGCCCGTTGCACAAACCTGAACTCTCAGGCAATAAAACAGGCGTTAATACACCTGGAGATGTTTTGGAGATGCAGATATATTGTTTTTAGTCCAGTTCAGTGCTCATAAATCGACACAATCAGGCTACAATAATATATAATAACAAATAATACCAGTAATAATGATAACTTACAGGTTAAGCTTGCATGTTTTACACTACATGACTGAAAGTATGTGGACATGCAAACATTAGAAGAGCTTTTTATATTCAGCCCTGAAGCTTTTCTTTGACTTTAAATTTACATAAATGAACTCAGCTGCACAGTGAAGCAGCACCAGACCTCTTTGAACCTCTTAAGCTTGGAAAACTAATTATGACATGAAATAATGTCCTGCTGCTCATGATGCCAAATGCTGCAGCATCGGTCCAACAGGGGGCGCCAAACTGTAGTTATTGATTAGGCTGAAAACCCAGTTGATCCATCTATAATAATGATTGTTAATAAGCAGTATCCTTAAACGGCAGCAGGATCAGCAGCTTTGAGCATGGCACTACTTTATTTGTTTGTTGTCATTTTTTTCGTGGCATTTCCATGACCCCAGAGTAAAGCGGCTGACCGCTGGACTACCCAGCTGTAGGAGCAGGACGGCTGAGAGGAAAGCAGCAGGACGTCCATCTGACTACTGAAAAACCCCATCACATAAGCTTCTTATGTAAAGCAGAAAACACTGTGTAATCTCTTTCTCCCTCTCTGTGTCTGAGCCAGTGTCACCACCGCTGCTGCTTCGACTTACTTCATTACTCTCCACTTATTTGTCATTTAGAAAATCACTCAACATATACAACGTCTTGTTGTCCTCCCGTTGTGATGTTCATCCTGTCCTCCTTTCCGTTTGGCAGATCAGGTTCCAACGTCACATATTGTCAATCATATCAAAACTGCAACTTGAAACTGAGATAAATCCACTGCCTCACCTTGACGACAACACCCAGAACAAACAGTTCACCCATAATTCGTGAGGTCATTTCAGTCAAACGAGGTCTGAACATGCGGAGTCACTGAGGCTCGTTTATTCCTTCTGATGTCAGAAAGATTTGCAGCTGTAAGACGTGAGCCGAGTCAGCTGTTCGTCCCCTGCTGCTGTTTCATGTTTAGCCTCCAACATTATACTGAAGACAGAGTAAAGCCACTTTCGTCTCTACTTCCAGATGTTATTGGACATTTTATCTCCTGGTATTGTGACCTATATTCTTGCATATTTAATCCCTTCATTAGATGAAAGTGTGAATCAGCTGTTTTGCTGTGTTTTAGCACATCTTCCTCTTCGTTTGACCCCAGGTCAGTTTCTGCACACGGCCCCAAAATATGTTAGTTCACATGTTGGACCTGGGTAGGATGTTTGTGTATTTACAGCGTTTAAAGTTTCTACTGTACCAGTTTAGTTATTTTATATCATTACATGGCTTTAAATGAAGCTTGAACGTTGATCTTTCCTTTCTATAAAGTTTAGTTTTATTTATACTTTAATGTTCTTCTTTATCTCCGTTTTGTCTTTATGATATTTTGATTTATTTTGAGTTTCTTGTGTTTCTGTCAACATGAATAAATATGTGATTGGTTGAACATTAACTCCTTTTTAAATAAAAAAAAAAAAAAAAAAAAGTATTTATTACTTTAAATCTCCAGAACAGGCGTGACGTGACGTGGGCTCGCGCACGCGCAGCAGAAAGTGGCGACAGTGAAAATGTCGAAAACGGAAACAGTACGTCGTGAAGTTTCTGTCAAAGCTGCAAACGTGCGCTCGTGATAAAGTAAATGATTTTATTACGTCTGCTGCTTCCCTGTCTCACGCGCCACACTGTATCACTGTAACGTCACTCTTTCCCTCACTGTAAACATCGTGTTCCTCCGCCGCGAACACAGAAAATAGGGCGTCGGGGACTCGCATATCATCACCTCGCTGACACACGCAGTAAAAGTACAAACTATGGTCAAAATACTGATGTTATATTAATAATTAAAAACATACAACATCTGTAAACACGGCGAGGAATAATGTCTAAACATACTGAGGTCTGTAACACATTTATTCATATTTTTATCTATATCAAAATCTAATTATATTAACAGATTATACAGTCTAGGATGAATTAATAAACATACATTATTTATCTGTCTGAAGAGAGGAGAGAAAGTAGAGTCGCTGCTCCCAAGCATGACAAGCGGAGGGATATAAACTCTTAACACATGATGTCGCCAGCAGCCCTTCCTACTTCACAGCTCACCTTCCACCAACTCCGCGCTCGACGCTTGTGATTGGCTGAAGCAGCGCAGACATCCGGCGCCTATTGGCCGCGCTCCCGTCAATCACAACGCAATGCCACTCAGGATAGATTAGGCACCATTTGCCACAACTAAATAGTTACCTTGTACATCAAGTAGGAAGAAAATTTTTATAATTTGTAACCGACCGCGCTCGGCGGAGAGTTACATCCTTCGTTTTTAAAAAAAAGCGTCTGTGCGTTTATTTAAACGCAACAGTGTGACGTTTGAACCTCCTGCTTTCATCACACAGATGTGGAAACACTCCGCGGGTAAGTCACTCTTCACCAGCTCGTGTTTCGTGTGTTTTAATGTTTGCCACATTTTTTTTTTGTGTTTGTGCAGTTTTTGACAGCTGCGGTGGTGCGTTCAGGTGTCTGTAGAGGTTGTGCAACGGTGAAAGCTTTCAGTGTGCCTCTTGTGTTTGTGCTTCATGTAGTTTTACTAAGTTATCATCAGTGTCTGAGTCAAAGCTTTCTTGTTCTGTGAATAACATACCGCAGTCGGTGGGATTGTGCGTAACGGTGATAACACTGACCAGCTGTCAGGACCGATTTACGACCAGTGTCATCCAGGTTCTTCTCTTCATTTCTGCAAACAGATTTCACCTTTGTGGTTATTGGTTAACTTTTATCATCAATTTTAATATAGAAAAAAAAAGACAGATTTACATTGTTGTCAGATAAAAGCAGAGTGTTTAACCTCAGGAAAACTGTGGTTGGTTCAATAATGAAGAAACAACCTCATACTGGATACTTTTGCTCACATCCTTTTAAAGCTATTGTATCTGTCCAATAATTTTATGCCTCCTTCATGAGCCCATTTCCGCCAATTGTGCTCTCATTGCTGCTGTGCGTAATTGCTTTTCTCCCGGGAGAGAGTGCCATCAAACTTCTAATTTCCTCCTCAAACCCGGAAACCATTTTGCTGGTGGAAGCAGCTGTAATGAAGATGGCATCAATAAAGCAGAATAAAACTCCTGTCAGGTCACATCTCAGATCTTTCTTTTTTTTTGCTCTTTCTGTCAGTCTTTTGGTTTGGCAGCGTCTCGGAGAGCCAGGTGACTGGGATTAGAGGGCAGCTAGACAATGAGAATATGTCTCAGGAGAGGAGTCTCACATGTCAGCCAGGAGGAACTGTTATCTATTACATCATTATCCAGAGCAGCAGGGGGATGCGGTGGCACACGGACACACGAGTGTTTTCAGTAACGCCTGCAGGTAAAGTCCAGGTTGCCAAAAAGGTGTCACAGGAACCCGAGGGAGACAGTCCAGATAAGGGTGCTGAGCGCTGGTGAGCGTCCCAGCAGTCAGAGGAGGACAGATTAGTGGTTCTCCGTAAATCTCAGTCGCCTCAGAGGCTCAGCGTGACCACAGAGGAGTGTGTGTCCAGACAAGACGGGTAAACTAGCTGATGGTTACAGGTTCGATTCCATAAAATATTTTATCATTATTTATATTTCTACTTATCTTACCTGCTTATTTCTCTTATTAAAATGAGGTTACATCTATGAAACGAGAACTTAGAGCTCTTCCTTCTTTCATCCCTCCGCTTACCTTTGGCTTAAAACTTCACGTCTTCAAACTATTTACCTGTTTAGAAAGTCGGCAGGTGTTTGAAGCAGCCAGCGGTGAAAGCTGCTTTGGTACAGTACAGCTCCCACAAGAAAGACACAGACCTACATAGAAAAATACTCGCTGGAGTCGCTGGTTTGTGTTTCCTCGTCTCGTTTTCAGTCATTTCTCTATTGTGTAATAAAAGCTTAAAATTCCCCCGAAACTCTCGGAGGACAAAACGATTACGTCATCAACTTTCTTTTAGTGTTTTAGGCTTGAACAAGATCGAACGTTTTGGCTGACGAACAACAAAAATAATGACGTTGTCAAGATGTCAAAGCTAATGGGAGCTCTGACACCCCCCTACACACACACACACACACACACACACACACACGAAGGCCTATAAATCTTCATCATGCTTTACTTTGAGATAATATACCTCTTTCTTTACATGACATTCATGCAGCAGAGTCTCTCTCTTATGTCCTCACACACACACGAACACAATCCATAAATTGAAGAAAATATTGTAACTGGACTTGTTCGGTGAAAAGGGGGCTTAAGCTCCAGATAACTTATGGGCTCGGCTCCAGTAATGTGCTTTTGTGTCCCTGAGAACCGTGACTGCAGGCGAAGCTGTACGCCGCTCTCATCGACGGAGTAAAGCTCTGCGGCCGGGAGAAAACTTCAGGAGACAGTTTTTATGGAATTACTTCTTCCTGAACATCCGTCCGAGTTCATAGTTGGAGTGCTCCATCGTGTGCTCTGCTGTGGGGAACCCCCACCCACCCACACGCCCGCCCGCCCCCTCTCTGTTTCTGCTAATTTGAGGAAGTACAATCATCCTCTCCTGCTGCAGCTTCCTGTTGAATTGCAAATAACAGACAGGCAGCCGTCATGCTGTCCAGACATTACAGCGTGTCAGTGTCTGTCAGTGGTATGATGTTTGTTATATTTAACATTTGTCCTCGCTGCGGTGTTCATTGGTTCAGTTGTGTTGGCCATCAGCAAAGAGAAACAGGGGAAAAAAGTCTTCACGTTTGACTCAGCAGATACCACAATAACCTCTCTGCAGGGTCTGGACACTTCCTGACTGCTCGTCCATGTTGTCCTAAAAGTACAGAGACCAGCATGGACAATGTGGACAGAAAAAAGCAAAACTCTGCTGCAGAAGGTCATAAGATATGATCAAAAGCTCCAGAACAGCCACTAACAGACCGTGTGGTGAGGTTGTTGTGTTAAGTTCAGGTATCTGGTAATAAAGTTCTAACGTTTTGAATGTCAAGCTTTTAAATTCAACTTTACTAAACTACAGAACTACATCTAAATAGAATTGATTGATAAATTTGATATTGGACACAGATTTGATTTGTCCTGTCTGGTTCCAGTTTGAAGACGCCACCCTGAACTCTGCGGGATGTTGCTTTTTTTAAAATCACTACTCTCTGATGGACGTTGGATTAATTAATTGAAAAATAATCAACAGATTGATTGATAATGGAATTAATAATTATAGTTGATGAATAATCAACCCTGCATCCTGCTGTGTGGGTGTAAAAAGCTCCGACATCAGAGCAGAGATGGTCTGTGGAGAGCAGAAAAACGTCCAAATCAACGGGTTTGAATGAAACTAAAGAGCAAGTGGGCAGCGATGCATTAATTCCCTGACAGATTTTCCAGAGACTCCATTAGTCAAAGCCCTCCAGACTGTCACAGTGGAACCCGGGACTTTGGCGTGCACTGTAATTTTAACTGGGGTCTAATTTTCACTAATCAATTTGTTTGTTGGCCGGGCTGAGTATTGATGGGCTTTAATCACTGCTGAGGCCGAGGCTGCATTAGCTAGCGAGAGCAGAAAATGACATCAGCAGGATGTGAGGGCTGAAAGTTTGCGATTATATTCCAGCACTAAGGAGAGAGAACAGAAAGGAAGGAAGAAAGCTGCAGCGTTGAATAGAAACAAGCGTTACTGTAGCCTCTGGTTTCTCCAGGGCGAGTCTCCTGCCACCTCATTGATTTGGCTATTTACCTCTTCTACTCAGATTCAGCCTTGTTCAATAGAGCAGCCGTTAGTGTTGGACATGTGTTGTCCATGTGCTCGCCTGCAGCTGATCCGTGCTCTCGTCCCACGTCGGCAGAAAAACCTTTTCTTGTACGTCTGGTTAGACGAGCACGGCCCCTTCTCTGCTGTTAAACTGAAAGCCACGACACCACAAGCCGTGCTTCCTTTTCAAATGGATGGAGCATTTCAGCAGAAAGGAGCAATTACTACCTGCTCCGGTCGTGTTGCTTTCACGGCCTCTTTGTGTGCTGATTCCAGGGCAGATTTTGTCCACGGCTGTTCCCACGCTGAGCGAGGAGAACAGGAAGAACTCGGCTGCGCTGCAGGCCTCTGCCTTCTGCTATTATGGCTATGATTCAATCATCGCTGGGCAGCGCTTTACCCCGGCTCAGTGAAAGAGGCAAAGAAATGTCCTCACTCCCTCTACATTAATGGAACTTAAAGTCAAAGGTGTTTTTGTACAAAGAGGAGACTGTCAGCCACTTAAAATGAGAAGTAGCAGCATCAAGCCTCACCTCACAACCCACTCTCACCCTACTGCCATTTTAAAATGGCCTCCCCTCTGCGCTTACAGCCAGAGAAGCGCCACGCGGGGTGGAGGAACCAGACGGGGCGAGATTTGAGTCTCCCGACACTTCTGATCACACCTACTGTTTGTTTTCTTTGGCTTGAACCAGAGTGGAAAAGTTCAGCATGTTACAGTCTTGGATTTTATGCCCAAATTAGACACGAAGCAAAGCAGAGCTGTTCGACAAATGTCACATGACTCACAGTTTACTGTTGTTCACGTTCACGTTGTTTACATGACAACACGGCTGCAGAGAAAATCTTTCGTTTGCAAATTATCGGTTCCAGTTACTGCTGCAGCAGCGGATGACTTCAGCGACGTTTGTTCTCTGGAAGTCATCTGTAGGCATGAATATGTTTTTTATATAGGTCATATAGGTTTATGTATCTGTTGAGTGGGTGAGGATCTGCAGCTTATGATGCTTATCATTGTAAACTGTGTCTGTTTATTAAAAAACAACACAGATTAGCAGATGACGGTTGCAGCTGATGATAGTCGTGCTGTAATGTTCCAGAGCTCAAGGTGATGTATTTATATTACTTATCCAATCAGCAGCCCAGAAGCCAAAAGTTATTCTGCATATATGACAAGAAAAGCATTAAATCTTCATATCTGAGTAGAACCAGTAAATAATATATACAGTTTATTAGATTAACAGATAATAAATATTTTTTTAGCCAATTATTGAAGCAAAACTCGGCGTCCAACTAGACAAAAAGGAAACACGGTAAACAACATTTTGTTGACGTGTGCTACATCTTTGGTCAATTTAAGACAGCAGGGAAGTCATCTGATTCCACTTCCTGTATTTTTGACTAAATATGAACCTGCGTCTGCTCTGCTGCTTTTATTTTCGTACCAGCTGGGTTCATCCGTCCAGTCTGCAGAGCCTCAGTCCGTTCTCATCCGTCCAGTCTGCAGAGCCTCGGTCCGTTCTCATCCGTCCAGTCTGCAGAGCCTCAGTCCGTTCTCATCCGTCCAGTCTGCAGAGCCTCGGTCCGTTCTCATCCGTCCAGTCTGCAGAGCCTCGGTCCGTTTAGATGTGCCACGCTGTCAGAGCATCAGCACCTTCTCTACTAGACATCACTATCAACGGTGTGCCATGAAACCGCATGAGTCAACGTTTGTTGTTTCCTGTTTGTACAGCACGTTGCTGAGAAGAGCTCCAAACCAAAACCAGAGAGCTTCAGAGTACAAATCACTACTCACATGCACTAAACGCCAATACGCAAATAAATTCATGCAATGTTTAAGACTGTATATAAAATATAAAGATGGACAGCGCGGTGGTTTACAGCTACACACCTGGGCTAACATCAGCTACTTTAGCTAACAGGGCAGGTGTCATGAGTCACAGCTGTTGCTGCTTGTTTATTATTCATAATTTTTAAGGAAAACAAGCAACAATGTGAATACTTCCTGTTTATCATTGATAGTAAACTAGTATGAAGACGTTTCCTGGTCTCTGGGAGGTTTTTATTCTCTGACTTTGATTCTTTTCTTGATTCATTGATAACAAACAATGATTTGATAATGAATATAAATCCAGGAAAAGGACAAATGAAACGCTGCGCTGTGTGTTTGCCTACACGGCGTCTGTGGTTTGACCCTCGGGGGTCAAAGTGAAGGATTAGGGTTCAGAGAAGCCGCGGCCGCAGGGCAACAAACCGCCTTACTTACACGGGACTAATCCCTGTCCTCCAGCAAGCTCTTAATTGAGCCATCATCAGCTGCTGATCTACGGGTTAAACATCAATTAAGATAATGAGCAGATAGAGAGGAGTGAGGAGGAAGAGGAGGAGCAAGGGGAGGAGCAAGAGCAGGAGCAGGAAGAGGAGCAGGATGAGCAGGAGGAGGAAGAGGAGCAGGAAGTGTGTGTGTGTGTGTGTGTTAGTGAGCGGAGTGATTTTTGAGCCGTGGGGTGAAGTGTTGATTCACCTGTTCTGTTGTTGGTTTAGGTGTGTTTGTGTCTGTGGACATTCAGGGCTTCCGTACTTTCCTTTACCTATGTACTAATAATTAATCAATAATACAGTTTTCAACATCACTTAATCTGAAGTTTTATTGTCTCGATTGATCAATCCAGTTGTTTGGCCTATAAAATGATGAAACATGTTGATCACTTATAATCACAAGTGTCATTATATCATAAAGTTATATATTATTATTATAGAAGTGTGTAGTTACCTTTTGACTAATTGATTAATCATAAATAAACAATAAATCTGCAGAAAATATATCATAATGTCCCAGATTGCTTTATTGATCGACTCATCCGTCAATTAATTGACTAATCGTTTCAGCACGAGTCATGACTGGCGACACGGCTGGACGAGGAATTTATTAATTATTTTTTATTGATGAAAGATTATTCTGTTAGTTGATCGAAAGAAACCAAATTGGCGACTATATTGATAATTGACTAATCGTAGTGATTATTTAAGTATATTGAATATCTCAGACGTTATTCCCGCCCCCAACGGTTTGATTGACAGGTGGAGGCCGAATGGGTCAAACATGTCTGCATGTACATGTGGAAGACTTTTACCATTTTAAATTCACTGTTCAATATTTAACAAACACAGATGATTCAATATTTAAATACATAAGTATTTTATAAGATGACTCATAGATTTAATAGAATCCCAAAACATGCTTTGCTTTCATGTCATTTTTAATGCTTTCATCGGCTCATTCAAACAGTTTCTTTATGAAGTTGAGCTACAAAACTGTATTTATATTATAGAAAGTCATTTGATGAACATGTTTGGACTTCAGCCTTTGTGTAAAAGTAGAAAACTGACCAACAAGTAAATCCTGAAAGACAGAAAATGAGAGAGACTTGATTTACATAATTTACAAAATATTTCATTGTGATTACATGTTAATGCAAAAAAATTAAGGAGGCTGGCGTGTTTCCTTTCTGTGATTACATCTTCTTTCCAACATCGTGAGCCAAGTTTCCATCCAAATGTTTGTTTCGTTTTTTTTGTTTTTTTTTTAATTCCAGAAAATCTGGGAAAAGAAAAATGCAAATTAACGTGTATTTCCAGTCACTGCTGTTATGCTCATCATGGGGCTAATTATCTGGTGCCATTGAACTACTGAAGAAGAAGAAGAAGAAACGATGAGAAGTCATAAAAGTCTTCAGATTTGAGTTAAGTTACATATTGACCTTTAACCTTTGAGTTGGTGGATGAGTGTGATCATAAACTGAGACTCTGTATTTGTTTTGTTTTAGTCCACGAAATACGAGGTGAAAATGTTGTGAAGTCGTGTTGTCATGAAAACAACCTGATGTGTTGTGGCTTTCTGGACAAGAAGTGACTGCTGGTCTCAGCTTTCAGCCGAGTGGCACACACACACACACACACACACACACACACACACACACTTAAAGGGAAAGTTAGTTCCTGTTTGTTCTGACTGTTTGACTGTCACCCCGGCCTAAATTATAATCAACTCTCGGTGGTTCACCACAGACTTCCCATTCATCTCCCAGATAAACAGAGAGCAGCAGAAAACGCCTCCAGTCTGTCCTCAAATGATGGACTCTGAGGAAGTAGGGCAGCAGGGCGGCCTTAAAGAGGCGTGATGTGTAATCTGAAAGGTCACAGGACTTTAGCTTAAGGGCACTTCTGCAGGACGCTCAGTCCTACCTGCTCGCTCACACCAAACACGCTGCTCTGATTTCAGAAATAAAACCAGAGCAGTGTGCGTGTCACTTCCATTTATATGAACGTTAGTCTAACAGCTCACCTGGTCTGTTCACAGCAATCGTTCTATGAAGATGTGTTACATAAAAAATGACGGAAATGAGAAAGTAATAAAAAAGCATGACTGGTAAATCCCTATTCAGTTGTTGATTTTTGCTAAAAATATCCCGTTCACGGCACTAAATTTATCCGGTCCGCCTCGGAAGAAATCGCTGGAAATAACCAGCTTTGGAGCCAAAAATCTGTGCTGACCTGGTTTTTGGCTGCGAGGCAGAAAACAGCCGAGCGAATGAAAAGACTGAATGAACGCAACGTTTATTTTCATCAGAGGATTATGGAATCTGTAGGAATCTGTCTCTCTCATTACATTTCATCTCCGGGTGTCTGTGCTGTTTTGTGATCTCACTCCCTTTTGCAGTCGCTCCAGTTTGCACTTTATCCAGATTAAGTTGTGTTTCCCTTCTTTTAATATAGTCTTTACCAACCAAAGAGGTCATCCCATCTAAAGCTAGTCAAATGGACATTGTAGCGGGTGTGTGGTGGGATCAGAGGCCAGTGGTCCTGGATCAAGACACGACCTACGGCGTCTATGTAGGTTAAATGCAACTTAAACCTCACACAATTCGCAGGATTAACCTTAAATTACAGGAGCCGAGCGGGGAGTCACTGCACTCAAGAGCTGCTGTGCTGCAAAAAAAAACCAAAAAAAACCAGGCCTGGCTTGACCTTGACGGGGCAGCGGTGTCAAAATCCACTTAAATTCAATTTGAATCCATTTAGTTCAGCTTCTGTCAACCTTCAGCTGTACAGCCTTTTATTTAAAATGTCATTATGTTTTAGTCTTGGAGCTTTTTAAGAGAGTGAAAAGAAGCGACGGGATTGAAATGAACAGCGCTGAAAATGAAAGCAGAAGTAGTTGGAGAGATCGGGACATGGGACATCCAACCATCATATATATACATATATTACACATTTTAATTGTACTTCTTCTGCATCCATGAAAAAGTCAGAGGTCAAGGTCATCCCAGCGTTTCAGGGATCTACGGTTGAAGCTCTTCTACCCACAACGTCCCGCTGATGCTTGACAGAAATACGTTGCATCATTATATATTAAACCTGAGCTGCAGTCTCCGCTGTGCACATCGAGGTTCACTGGAGGTGTATCTGCTATTGTTGCCAAGGAGCTCTGAGAACAACGCCTTTGTGAAAGATTATAGAGGAAAAAGTGAGCAGAAAGAAGAAGAAGAAGAAGAAGAAGTTGGGACGAGGATCAAGGAGTCAGCACACCTACAAAACTGGAGGAAGCTGCAGGAGAAAATGCTCAGAAATGCTTTAGAAGAGTGTTGCTACCTCAGATGCATCATTCAGTATTCAGAGTACGTGTATCAGCCTGCCTCCAGAAGCAGAAATGTTTCATAATCAAAGGTCTTTCGCTGACTCAGAAGTTGAATAGTAACTCGTACAAGTTGCTTTTGCCAGATATCGTTTTATTACAGCAGGTGCCAACAGCTTTGAAGCATGGATAACCCTTCTGCCACGCAGAGAGAGGCAGAAGCATCCTCGGTTCTATATTGCCTTCTTAAATCCAGAAATAGACTCGTATTGGATTATAATTGAGCTGTTGTAGGTTGTAACCAATATAATTTGATGCATGAGCAGCAATGACTAATCAGAGACGTCACTTTGCTGTTTATTTTTCTTCCTGAATTCCAGCTCATTTTGATTTCGGTCGCACCACATTCCTGGTTCATTCCAGGTTTTGTCTGAATCGAGGCGTCTCCCCGTTAAATACCATCCAACTCGCTCTTTGGCTCTCGTTTCCTCTTCGCTGCGGTTGGCTCAGCCCGGCCGCCTTGGGCCTCAGATAACCAGGCGTCAAAAACAAACAAAACTTCAATCGATTCATTTGCTGATCGCACTGAGGAGGACAAATCAGATACGTGTGACACGGGTGCGACTTTGAGCTGCAGTGTGAACGCTGTGCGGATCATACTGACGGGGTTACGATGGCGTGAGAGCAGGGGCTGCTGGCCAGCGCTCCGGCTCAGCTGAAATAGCAAGCAGCAGATCCAGGAGCTGAAACTCTACACCCAGGCTTCTCACACCCCACCCTCCCCCTCCTCCTCCCCCGTCCTCTTCCCCCTCACCCTGCCTCTCTTTGATCTGACATCCTGACGTTTTTCTTGCTCTTCATCATCATCCAACTCCCTCCTATTGAATTCCTCCCACACCTCTATTCCACTTCCAGCGGAGCACGGCAGAGAGGTTACGGCCTCATTTGAATATTTGAATGTATATCAACCTCGTCCTCGCTGGGGCGTGGCGTCGTTTTACGGTCGCGCAGCTGTGGCGGCGTTATGGGACCATCTGCGCAGGGCTCATTAAGCTAGCCACGAGCTAATGTTGGAGGCAGAGTGGGTAGAGATAGAAGGAGGAGGGGTACGTAGGGAGGAGGCTTATTCATTGTTTCTCCTCTGTTGTGGAGTAGTCATGACCTAAAATAGTTTTCCTCTATCCAGGGAGAGAAGAAGAAGTAGAAAATTCCCCTTTCCACCCTTCCAAAGTCACACACTTTCTTGTGTATGCGCCTGTGCGTGTGTGTGTGCGCGTGTGTGTGTTAGGTTACTATGACTGCAGGCTTGAATACGCGTTCATGCATGAGTTTTTATTGAGCAAAAGCCAAAAATTGCGGAGCGATATAAAGCTTTTTTTTAAGAACTGAATAGCATTTTAAACTCAGGTATTATTTATATGTTTTAAGACGCATATATACTTTGACTCAAACACACGATGCTTCTGCCTCGCTGGACTTCTTAAGTTGCAGACTGGACCGTGATTGTCTTTAAAACTAGTTGTCATGCTCGTACTTACGTGGAAACAGAAGAAAACAACTGAAAGCAACAAGAAGCTTTTTTAAAGGAAAAAAAACAATTAAGGAATAGTTTGACATTTTCAGGAAATTGATCGATACCACTCAGCAGTCTTGTGTTGCTGTAGTCAGGAGTATTTTACTTTATTTTGGAGCTATTAAAAAGATCTTAGAAGTCATTAAATGTGTGTGCAGATACCCTGATGGCTTTTTAAAGTGCACAGAAACCCGTTTCTTTGCTCTGATGTACAAACCCGGCTCGCAGCGGCAGCGAGGAGTGTTTCTGCAGGCGAAAGCGCAGCCGTGCTTTCAGTCGATAGCGAGCGTTCTTGTTTTCTGGCGGGCCGTGTCAGCGCAGGCATTAGATAACGTTTTATTTGATGGTGTTCAATGGCTGACTCGTCCTCACCTCTCGCCCAGGCCTCTCCTGCTCTCCAGCCCACACACGCTCCCATGTAAAAACACACACACACACACACACATCCACCCACTGATGCACACACACACACACACTCATAAACACACTCTCCCGCTCTCCCTCTGCATCCTTCCTCTGGAGGATTCTGGCAGTTGTTTATGTTATTGAACTGGTTATCACATTACAGCTGGGAGAGAAAGAGTCCTCCCGCTTTCTCCTGAAAGAGTAGAAAGGCAAAAGGTAGCGAGAGAGGAAAAACAAGAGCAGAGGACGACTGGAGCAGAAAATCACCGGCTCCTTTTTTAGTTTAAAACAACGTGATCGTCGTCTGATTGTGTCCTGAATGCGTGTTTTATTTGTTTTATGATCACCTGAAATGCGTGGTTAAAGGTGTGGCTAAGTTTCAGCACAGACACTGCTGTATTGTTACGGATAGATCGTAGTTATGGTGAAAAGAAACCGACATTCGCTGTTGGAAGGAATGTGGGTGTGTCCTCAATCATCCAATCACAGCGCTGCTTCTAACAGCCGAAACGAACAAAAGACCAACGCTGAGGGTCTGAACTCTGCTGAACTTTAGATATTAATCAATAGACATTTTAATCAATTTTCCATCATTTTGGATCCATTCAGGATATAAACACAAGGTTTTATACTAACGACATAAAGATGTTCTGGTGGTTTATACCTTTATGACTCCCCTAACCGAGTCATTTTTGTGCCTAAACTTGACTGAAACTCAACCATAGATGTGTCGGATCATTGAACTGTTTTGTACCGTCATGCTAACAGCAGCGTCAGATCAGAAAATGCATGTATGTGTCGGCTCTGGAGCACAATTACAAACTGTGTGTTTAATTTAGGGCGACTTGTTGGAAAATGTATTAGTTGAATGTAAAGACGTCTTACAGGGAACACATTTCCAGGTCTATATTTATATCCTGGGCCCTACTTTGCATCATTTACAGTTAAAAAAAACTGCTTATTTATCATTTACTGTCTTTTTATGCAGCCTCTGTCTGAAACAGGCTGTTTTTATTTTTAGGAAGCTCCCTCGAGGCAGACGACCAGTACGATTTAATGTCTTCTTCTTCTTCTTCTTCTTCGTGAACGTGAACAACACATGCAGGAACCTCAGCAAACAAACCTTTTGCAAACAAAGTGTTTGAAGCATTTCAATCATGTTTAACTTCCAAGAAAATCACAAAAACCACGTTATGTCCCCTTATATGCACTTATATAACTTCTGACTTTTACTCTGGTGTCATATCTGAGCTCTTTAACGATAAAACAAGCCGGTTCAGGATGCCTCTGCATGCATCGTGTGCTGAGCTAATGCTGATTATCTGTTTGATTTGACTCAGGTTAGTTGAAACATGTGAATGAGAGATGAAAAAGAGATTTGGTGGTTTAAAGTCGGCACTAGAAGTTCTGGAAACTTCCTCCTTGCTCTGTTTTGCACACACAGCAAGAATACATAATCCAGATATGTTTTTTTTTTTTATTTTCTCATCCAATCCAAGGAAATGCTGTGCTTTCAAATCCCCTCTCTTCTTCCCGGCTGTTACTCGTCGTCCTAAATATCTCCACCACAATTCAAACTTTGCAGGAAAAAATTGTCAGACAAAAGCACTCAGAGCGGTATCTCCCAAATTCCTGCATAAGACTTCAGGCTCCATTAAAGGAGGCATCGCACCAGAAAGTTTCACTCTCAGCAATCCCGGAAACATTAATACCCTGCGAGAATAAAACAACCTGACTTAGAGATAGATTATTTCCTGCCTTACGTGTGACCCCGGGATTATAAAATCCACATCATATGGTCAAACTGTCAGTACGATTGTACACAGTAGTGATTGAAGTGAAAACCTCGGTATTGTGGGTTAAAATGATTATGGATTAACATGACAGCGTGGTTTTCTCCTCGCCGTAATGCCGGCACCAGCTCCAGTGAAGCAAAGCAAAGGAGCTTAGTGCTTTTAGCCCTTAGTTGTGGTCTATGGTAGCATCTGTTGTTACAGTCGGACACGGCGTACACACTCAGACACATGCTGGAGGGTCATAAAGCCCTGTTTTAATGCACTGGGGGGAGTGTGTGTGTGTGTGTGTGAGTGTGTGTGAGTAGGTGGGTGATACTGTATGAAGGAAGGCTTTTCACAGCGGACAATTCCTCTGGAGTCACAACAGGTGTGTGTGTGTGTGTGTGTGTGGATTGCTGGGGGTGGGGGGGGGGGTATGAGCCAGGCACTAAAAGGAGGAGGGGGTTGGAGGGCTTATGAAGGGTCCCCTCTGCCCCACCTGTAGCTTGTCAGCTGTTGTAAGCCTGTTAAAACGTCAGCTGTTTCTGAGGAGAAGTGTGTGTGTGTGTGTGTGTTAGTCAATGTCAGGGAGCTTGTGGAGGTTGGGGGGGGGGGGGGGTCTTGTCGCCTTTGGGGATTTGTTTGTGCTGCACGCAGCACGTCGTTCCGGGCGTGTCTTGCCTCGCCTGTTTCCTGCTCATGTAGCCTGCGTTAAACTTTTTTTAAGTTTTATAATGTTAGAAGTGTTTTTTATGAAGTGTTTCATGTATCATGTACATTTTTTTTTCAATGTTTTTGCACCTTTTGGTGACGTAAATGTGTCATTGCAAAACTTTACTTTTCTTGAACAACAAAGCCAAACTTCTTAAAAGCATCTGATGTGAATGTAAAACAAAGCAAAGCTGTGCAGGAACTTAAATAAAATCCAGTTTTAAATGAGCAGCAACTTTTACCAGAAGGGTTTCAGTTTGGTGAGAGACATAAATCCATATTTGGCTCGTGGCACTACTTTCTGTAACGAGTGAAGTAGACGGTTTGAGACTGTTTGATGCGTGCGTCGTGTTTTCAGCTGTTCTCTGATCTTGGTGGTCTGAGACTGCAGCTCATCTTCAGTCCTTTGAAATATTACACACTAGAGCTGCATTATTTATTAATCTGCTAAATGTTACTTTTTTCATTGTTTTGTCAAAACTGCATCTTCAAAGACCTTGTTGAAGTACATTATGATGTAGGAACTAACGATTATATGTATTATTGATTAATCGTGACATGATTAGTTACCCTTCCTGAGGTTTTTTTACAGGAAGTTTTTCCTTATTTAAATTGAGGCAAATTCATGGTTAGTGATATTAAGCTACATATAAAAATGGACTTAAATCTGTTGGTTATTTTCTCGATTAATCGATCAGATGTTTGGTTTATAATATGTAAGAAAATGGTGAAAAATGTCGATCACTGTGTCCAAAAAGACGACGTCTTCAAATGTCTTGATTTGTGCACAACCCAAAGATATTCAGTTTACTGTCTCAGATGAAACCAGAAACATTTGAGAAGCTGATGTTAAATAATCTGGACTGGATTTTTATTTTAATTTTATTTTTTTAATGACTCAAAATGATTATTCCACTATCGAAACAGTTGAGGATTACTTTCTGTCGATCGACTGATTGCTGCAGCTCTAATTCGATGCCAGCTCTGGAAATTATCTGCTTTGCAATTTGGCAAATGGCAAGAAAACACCTCAAACACCTCACCTGTCAATTGCAAGGCTACCGTGACACCATGAATGAGTCTTTTATCTTCTGAGAACACACTCCTTTCCTCGTCTGGTGGTATTTACGCCCATCTGGTGTGCAGAGGCTGTTCAGTTTTGTTCATGCAATGATTTTTCTAATAGCACACAGCCGTCTAAAGAGGACAAATACACAACGTATGTCTTTTCATAGCTTGCTCAGTGAGCCTAGACGTATAATAAGCTTCAATTCCCAAGTCACCACCATCACTTGTAAGCGATAGTATGGATTACAGGAGGTCAGAGTCAAGGAGATTTGCAAAAAAACTGCTCTTGTGATTGTTTAAGAGCAGATTTTCATACTCAAAACTTCTCAAACCAAACGACTCTTTGAAATTAACATCGATGAAACCTTTAGTTCCAGACGTCTGCTCTTATTTTTCTGGACGTAAGCTAAACGTCTGCTGTCTTTCAACTCTCCAGTCAGTCATGTTGGCGTGGGAGTCACAGGTGGTGAGTGATTTATAGCTTTAATTTACTTGATAGATTAAAATATAATATAGCAATAAGGATAGAGTGTTAATTAGTATATCTCAGCAAGGTCCTGTTTCCCTCAAGTCGCTTGGCAGGGAGATGGAAAGAGCTTACTATAACACTTAACACTTCAAAACAACACAACAAGGAGACTTTGTTGGTTTCACCAAGTAGAGGAATAGCAGAAGGAGTCTTTGAGACTTGTGAATCAAGGATATTTCCAACAGTCTGTCCCTGAAACTCTTCCTGTGTGTGAATGGACACTGATGGCCTGGAAAAGAGACAAGCTTTAGAGAGGGGCGGGGAGGTGGGGAGTTGGAGCCTTTGTGGTGGCAGTTGAGTGAAGTAGACAGTTGAAGGGAACAGGTTGCTGCGTCTGTTAGGGCTCGTCTTGCTGCTCTTGACCTTTAACCTTTAGCTGTGACAGCTTCAGGGGCTGGGAGATACCAAATTTCCCCCGATTGGGAGAGCTGTGCTGGACTAGATGAGACAGATGAGACACTACAACCGCCAGCACTGTTGTATAACAGATTATTTTAAACAAGTTTATTTCATCTGCATATTTCTTCTTCTTCTTTCTTTTATGAAATAGTACAAGAACCATATCATACATATAACAGTGTCTGTGGAAAAGCACCTTCGTACTGCTCTATCATGACCTCGAGCTGTCAATCTTTGCTGTAATTCATTATCAGAAGTGCGTCTGCTGTGTGTTTAAATTACTGCCAATTCAAACCAATCACATCCTGTTCCTCTTCTTTGACATTCAAATGTGAACTAGCTAAAAGAAATGTAATTTATTTGACACACGTTAGTGGTATCTTCTAACTTTCTCCGGTTGCTCTTCGCTCATTGCATGACTCTACGGGCTCATATTTCTGAATGATGCATCTTTGCTTACATTTGCACGTGAACAGTGATTGGAAAAGTATACCGCCAAGAAAGCTGCAGAAGTTCAGTACACCAGTTTAACTAAGTCATTAAAATGTGTTACGATGAGGAGTTTCAAGCATGTTTATGGACTGCAGAAAACACCTTGAAGTGTTTTATTAAGTGTATACATTTTTTTGTGATGTGTGTTGGCTCACCTCTGCGTTAAAACATGGCGTTGATGTTTGATCTTGTTGTTTTTGATGGTGCAAACTATAGTGGAAGTCAACTGGTGCAAATGGACTGTGAATTGGTTTGATCCACTAAAGGTGCTTTGGGACAGCTGTTATCACGGAGGACCGAAAACCTGCTGAATGGTTTGAAATCCCCGTACGGCTAACGTGAAGCGCGAGTAATATGTTTTGTTGTGTCACTGTTCCAGCATTGTAGTGTCAAATATATGCCGTGGAAAGTGTTGATTAATGAGAACCTGGACAGCTTTCAACAACGCTTGTTACAGGGCTCAGATTTGCTCCGGATGCTGGCGCAGATAACGGAGGAAATGTTCATCTTTTTGAGCTTTTATTAATGCAGCACGATTTGTCAAGAGCACGACAAAAAAATGTGGCAAATTCCTCCACAATGTAGGTCACACACGAGAGAAAAGCTTTGTCATTTTTAAGGAATTTGCCCCGTCCTCGAGAGGGAGGCGTATTTGCATAATCAGGGTATTCACTGTCAAACCATTGAAAGCTTATCATGTTTATTCACAAACCTATTAGTCATTTGGTACAAAGACAAAGTACCAAATAAGCTTGACTTCAACAAAATCTCTCGAGTGTTTCTTTGTGATGGCGTCACTCAGCTGACACACCTTTCACAGGTAGAAAACACAAAAAGAAATCTCTACATTTCCTACAAATGTTGCCAAGTATTAGCAGCTACATATATGGATGTTTATCATTTCGAGAGCTCTGGCTTATACGCTTTTGTGTTTCCTTTCAACATAAATACACTTGCCTCGGGGCAAAGGAGCTGCTTCCTCTCACTTCTCTATTAAATAAGAGAGAATAGATATCCTTTTCTCTGTGTTTCTGCCTCCCCCACCTCTCCTCAGTGCCGGATCCCCACCACATGTAGCCAGCACCACACAGTCTTGGCCAGTGTTCGCATTTGTCTCAGGAAGAGCGGAGGTAGGCTCATAGATCCCCATTTTAGGCTTTGGGCCAACACTGTGTGTTCAACATGGAAGGCCCCCAGGCAGCCGCGCACACGGACGACTAATTTGGATGGCAAGCGGGGGAACAACCTGGAGAAGGGGCAGAGAGATAAGGCCACAGCGAGATTCTGAGCGCTTGTGTTTGTTGTGGAAGTAATCGTGCTCAGCGTTCTGGCATAAGGTTTGTTGTGTTTAGTGGTGGTGTATATTTTTCCCATCCATGGGCAGATTTCCTGCTCCTGATAGACAAAGAGAGAACGTTTCTTCCACAGATTTATCCATATAAGTTATTGCTTCAAGACGAAATTGGTCTTTGGAATTTGTCCCTCTTGTTTTTAACCCGTTGGGTTGCGGGCACAGACGTACACGCACCCATATATACATTCACTGTGTTGTGTGGAAACTCAATGACATAACTGTTTAGCAGACTCCTGGCCTCCCATTTCCCACACCCTCCGGGCCCCCTCAGAGATTTCAAGGTCAGGAAAGGTCACAGGCTGGGATTCATGTCTTGGGAAGCAGAGTCACTGTTGCAAACAGTCACATACAGCGAATCTCTCCTTTTACAGTCGTCTCCCTGAGATACAGTTATGAAGTTTGGATCTGTGCAGGTTTGTGTTTCCACAGCGTTGGGCCGTATCGTCTGATCAGAGTCGACGGCGGCGTTCATCGGAGCTGACGGGGAGGGGAGAATGTTTTACAGCGGAGGAGTCATTTTAAAATCGAGCTTTAAGAGTTTGGGCCGAGCGGCACGAGACATTACGGTGTGTTGAACTCTCCGACAGCTGAGCATGCGAGTGTATATACGTGTGTGTGTGTTTGTGTGTAGATTTCGGAGGTGGAGGGGCCTTGGAGGGTCCAGTGGAACAAAAGTTATGTAGGCAGCTGCTGTCCTGCTGCCAGCAGCTCATGATCCAAATGGAGGATGTACACACACATGTGCACGAGGGACAGATTGGTGAGCAGTGAGGATCTGACACACTCAGCTAGGCAGCTAGTGACGCCTTCACTGCCACACACACACACACACACACACACACACACACACAATTTCCAAATACATTCAGTAGTTTTACAGTTAAAGTTGTCATATTTACTCCAGATAACCAGGTAATATTTAGTATATTTGCTTTATAAATGACTTAATAACGAGTAAACAATCAATCACTAACCAATCACTACATCACAGAGATCAGCAGTGCATTAGTTTTTTGCTTTTGGTTTGGTAAGGTAAGGTAAGGTAAGGTAAGGTAAGGTAGTCTCCCCTTTGTTATCTCATTAAAGACATAACTAACACTGTTGTTCATGTTGATGGATGGAAACACATGGCGCTGCGCGTGTGGCGACTGCTGGTGGCTGTGTGGTCTGTCCTCGTTTTTAACGTTTTTATTAAGTAACTTCATTTAGGATTGTTTAAATCAAGTTTTTGGTTGCTTTACTTTGCGTCATTGTTTTATGTCACTGTAAGTCTATTTATTTCTTGTTGTTGCATTGCCACTGCAAATCAAATTTCCCCTGGAGGGACAATAAAGCTCTGAACTGAACTGATCATACAACTCTATACAGTTTCAAGTCTGCCAATAGATGTTTGTGTCATACAGAAATTAATAGAAACAAAAATAAATTCATATTCAGAAAAAAAAATGTTATCGCCTGACATTATAGAAAATTGTCTAAAATACTAAAAGGCACAGATAAAACATAAAACACTGCTTTGGGCCCTTTAAAGAGCCGCACGACAAGCACTTCAATTGCCAGCATGGACACTGATGAATTGGTGGCAGTTGTTGAAGGCATATTAGGGCAAAGGGTGGCCTGGGAGGGGTTTGAGGGTGGAAAGGAGTGTGTGTGTGTGTGAGGGGTAAAGCGGGGGGAACTAGGAGCAACAGCAGCAGGGGTGGGGGGGTGGTGGTGGTGGGTGCGGGGGTGTCGAGTGAGAAGGGTAATTTGTGGCGTCCAGAATGAGGCGTTCCACCAGCAGTTGTCACTTGAGCTGTGGATGGTCGAGTGGCACATGTGCTGCTCTGACTCGTTTCTCTTCAGGACTTTATCCCTCTGATCTTTGACTCGGACTATTTCGTTCTCGGAGCTCTTTTTTAAATTAACTGGCCTCAATCCAGAGTCCAGTTTCCTTTCTGTTTGTGTCAGAGCACTTCCATATACCGCCTTTTGGCATCTTTAATCTTTGACGGTAAGAGCGAACGATTGAGACATTGCAATCCTGAGTGTGTGTGTGTGTGTGTGTGTGTGTGTGTTTCACGCTGATGGAATTGGTTTGAATTGACGTGAACGCCGCTTCCCTTTTTAAAACTGTAATTACTTCAAGAGAAAATGTCATTTGCGATGGCTGTTTTTTAAGTGTTCACATTACTTTTTCCTCCGGCTGTATGTAACATTATTCAGCTCGATTTAAGCTGAAGTGCTGAAAAAGACCTTCTCAAAAATGTTCTGAGCTTTTCGGAGCCGCCACGGCTCTCTAATCAGACCAGGAAGTCATCGGTGAGGCGCCTCTGAGGACTTTACGAGGTAGATAGCGAGCTGTGTGTTTCGGGACTTGGAGCCTGCTCTCCATCGTCAGCCACCGAGCTGACACCTTCCCCCAGCCACGAAATCTGCTGAGAGAGGCTCTAGAGCGACGGAGGGGGGCTGCGTTGAAGATTTATGCCTGATAGCTTGTGTTGTCATGCTGCTCATAACATCACACCTGTTCTTTTTCTTTCTGGAATTGAAGGCTTACATAGCCATTAACGCGTCGAGTGAGTGTCATGATTGTGGTGCCCTTGACGCCTGTTAAAACCACGTTGTTTACTTCAAAAGCACACAGACGTACGCTTTGAAGATCTACAGTTGATGCCTTCCGTTGACCTTGGTGTTTGCTCTGCTCATATCTTGGTTTTTCAAAGCCGAGTCAGTCAAACGGAAGGTAAATGGAAGGAAGTTGTTTATCCATGCGCAGTAGCCTAGAGGTATTCCTTCAGAGCTCAGGAGATAGCAGCCTAATCTAAATTTTCTTACTTAAAAAATGCTTCTGTCTGCATCTGTTATAGTCTCCGAGCTGTAAAGAATCACTCTCAAACTACAGATATGTGAGAGATGGTCCCCGTGTTTCATTTTGAGACGATGACAGTAAATCAGTTTTCTTGAGGCCAGTCAATCGTTTCACGCTGCCTCTTTTAACAAGTTTATTGGCTCGTCTTGTCGCCTGCCTCATTTAAAAAACCGCTCGGAAGAAGCACGGACGGACTCGCCGGTCTCCAAGCAGCTGCTCCACACTTGTTTTGAAGGGTATCTTGACAACAAAGCTACCCTGGCTCGATCTCCTGTGGCCAGATTGAAAGATGCCTCTCTGAGCTGAGGGAGCTCGTGCTTCCTAATGGCCGCACGTATAAACAGTTATGACAGTCGGTTTATTCTGCATCTCTGCAAAGGGCCTGTTTTCTTCAGGGAAAGTTAAGCTGCAGTTTGCTTCTGGAAGCAGTGTTGTGTTTGCCAGGTTGTCTGCTGAGTGTTTATTATTATTGTCTTCAGCATATTTGCAGTTTCATAGGTAATGGCTCTCACAAAACTGTCTGTGGCTGCTATAAATAGACATGTATTGTTGCACTTCAAACAACAGCATTCCTCCTCCTACTGACCCGCATGAAAATAAACCTGATAGTACCTGTGATAAACGGCTATATCTACCGGCTAACTTGATCTTGCTCGTCTGGCTCTTGTTGTGAGGCCTCATTGATGAGAACGTGTTCGACTGGTGACGGCAAACATTGGTGTGTGTGTGTGTGTGTGTGTGTGTGTGCAGACGCCGTCGAACACGCCCTCCGTCCTCAATCGTCACATTGATGTCATCAGTGTTTTGTCGAGAGGGCATCTTTCTCTGTCACAGACCTTTTTGTTGTTGCTCCACAGCAAATTTATGACGACTGGAAAAACTGTGAGGTAGAAAACCTGTAAACGTTCGTACGAAGCTCACATTACATCTCAAGAAATACATTCCAACACAATGACATGTTTGTCCTGCTTTCAAAAGATTGTTTCCTTTTATTAAATGATCCTATCTGTAAAACAGAGCAGGGCTGTTCCTCAGTAATAACAACTTTATTTAATACAGTCATCGTTAGAATAACTTTCCCTTTTATCAAATTATTAAAGATTACTGTACCATTATATCATCAGTAATTTACTTTTCACTTCGTTTTTGGAGCATTTGAACAGATTAGGGTCAGATATTTACTTAGTTAATCAGTTAGTTTATGGTTGCAGCTAAGGATTATTTTCATTTGGTTGATTATTTTAGATTTAGTCTGTAAAACATACAAAGAAATTAAAAAAAGTAAAAAAAAAAAAAAAATGCTGATCATAAGTGACTCCCAGAGTCCAAGGTGACATCTTCAAATATGCTTTTTTTTTAAACATCAAACATCTTCAAACCCAAATATATTCAGTTTACGACGACACCACGGAGAATCAGCAACCAGATATTATTTGACATGTTACTTTGCTGTTACTATTTAATTGATAGGGAATTGATTGATCAAACAAGGATTTTAAATACATAACACTGGCATCTGGGAGCTTATAAAATACTCTTCAAAGACTAAATGGTTCATTCCTTATTAGCAGAAATATCCAATATATTAACCCTCATTGAGAATAATCAGTAGTTACAGGACAAGCAGCACAAGGCCGTCTTTGGCTACCGATGCACTCCCTAGATTTTAAATCCAACCAGGACTCACTGTATGTTTCTGTATTTGAGGACCTCTTCACTTCGAGTTCTTGATTTTAATGGGATAGAATTAAGTGGTCATAAAGGAGTTTTGTAGTAGCATTTTGTCCTCTCGTACTTTCAGCTTTATATATTTCATTCTTTCAGCTGTAGTGCTGAAAGATCAGATGATCAACAGAAATTGAATTGAGAAGCATTTATGGAAACCAACGGCTTCCTTGTACAAACAAAACAAACAAAAGTTGCCTTAGGTGGGTATTTTTCTGTTTTTTGAGATTTTATACCAAATTATTATTTAAAAAAAAAATCCTCAACAGATGGAAGGATGGTTGCAGCTATCTAATACGTTCCTCCAAACCACAGGTTTCCCTTTTTAAAATAAGCCTGTGAACCTTTGGCAACTGCCTCGGGGCCGAGAACGACTTGTAAACAGAAAAATCTCTTCACTCTCATTGTTCCCGTCGGATCATCCAATCATCTCACACCTTTCAGGGATGGGTGTGCCTCTGAGGGTTTAGTGCGTACCTTCGGCAGTGAGGCAACCCGACAGGTAAAACCACATAGTCCATGCCGGTGATGCATCTCAGAGTCAACAACAACCTCATTAACAGTATTATGTGACCTGTCAACAAGTCTTTTCTGCTCAACGTGCTTCCTGAGCCGCTGAACAAAAGGCATCTCTGAGTGTGTGTGTGTGCGCGCTCATATAGTATATGCATGCATGGATGTGTGTTATCGAGGTATTTTTGCTGTATTTATGCTAGAGGCTGTGAGCACAATCATTATATCAGTGACAGTTAGGGCGCCTTGTGTTGAGTGTGTGGGAGTGTGGTTGTTTTTGTTTTCATGTGTGTGTGCGTGCTCGGGTAGACTGCAGTATTGACAGCAGCCCGGCAGCACGGGCGTGATTCGCGAGCTGTGAGGCACAGATCTCTTTACCGCCCCTCCCATCGCATCCTATCCCATCCCCCAGACCACCACCACCACCACCACCCCAGAAGTGCTGCCCTTGCACTGCATCAGCCACCCCCCCCCACTCTCTCCTCCACCTCTCCAAACACTCACCCATGATTGGTTAAGAAGAGGAGGGGGAAGAGGGGGAGGAAGGGGATCGTATTCCACTGCCAGGATTGGCAAAGTAGACGCACAGGAACAATCACAGTCACAAGCTTCAGATATAAGGCCAGCTGCTCCCTCCTCCTCCTTTGTCACAATGCCCCCTTCTTCCCTCCACCTGCCGATGCTTCTACCACCAATTCAGCCTTCGAGATTGGTTGATACAGCAAGGACGCGTGCTGCGCGACTGAAGCCTGAGTGTGGCAGGAGCCGTAGCCAATGGTTGCCCAGGAACATGAGGCAACAGGCTGTAAATATCCAACAGCTGGTGCTGGCAGAACACTCTCAAGGTTGGGCTGCAAACCGAGCCTCACCGTGTCAGATAAGGGAATTCAGTCACCCCGCCCCACCTTCAACCATCAGTCCCATCGGTGGTTCTGTCTATTGCCCAATGAGGAATACACCCATTAGGCCTCCGACTGATTCATGCTTACAGTGTATCTCCATGTTGGAAAGCTGCGTATGAACCTTGGCATTAATGGTTTCATGATGACAAGGGGCCCTATGTGTAGATATTTGTTGCTCAAAGAGGTAGTCCGGTGATTTATTATGGCACCTTTTATTAAGTTGGTGGACCCACAAGAGACAGAAAAAGAAAGGTTGAGACAGCAGAGGCCAAAATATCATGATTTGTAGTGGCCAACAACTGGTGAGACAATAAAATACAGTCCAGGAAGTCCAGGTAGAATAACTGATCCATGGGTTTGAAGGTTTATCAGATGCCAAAATTGTACAGACATGAAAGGATTTTAGCTGTTATCACGGTGAGAATCGTTATAGCGTTTTTTGTGGCGATCGGGAGGTAAACGATAGAAATAGATTATTTTGATGCAGTGCTTTTCTGGATGATCGCATTTTGTTGTAGCAACATTTCAGCCAAATTCTGCTCTTTTTTTTTCTTTTTTTTTTTCCATTAAAAGGAGTGCCTGCATAATACAACTAGACCCTCCCTGCCTGGTAAAAGCCCACGTCTCTCAAACTTGTCTTACTGGTTTGTAATGCAGGCTTTCTTTTTTTTAAATATTTGCAGTGTGTGAGCCCAAGCTGAGATAAGCTGATTACATAATTAGATAATTAGGGGCTGTTTTCTCAGTTTTTGACTTTACCATGAAACACAAGAGCATATTATTAAAACTTGTAACAAAGCTATTAAATTCCCAAAGCAAGGCTGTATACATAGCAGGTGCGTTTGAATACGACAGGAGCATACGTCTCTTCTTCCTGTCAATCTTGACTTTGCTATCTTTTCATATGACTCAAGGAAACTTGAGTCCGTGACTGTTTCAATACCTCAAACCTCAAACACCTACTGATCTGATTTTGTGAGACTCCCAGTTGCGTGGAGCTTCTGACGGCATCATTTGTCATCTCATGTTTCGTCCATCACGTCAGGCCGCTTTGAGGGACCATCGAGTGATAAATGAATATTGGTGAAATATTGATCGGCCCGGACTTTAAACTGAGAGACAGATCAGTCATTTTGATGTGCTGCTGCAGTTACATGCAGGCAGGTTGTCCTTCTTGAAACCTGAAGCCCTGACGTCCTCTGCAGATCTCGAGGTGACTCCGCTGAGTTCGGTCATGTTTGCCAGTAGGACCTGCTTACTGATATGAGCATTTTAAATACAGTTCATTGACATGATTTGTAAAGACATGGACACTTTAATCCAGCATGTGTATTTTTTAGCACCAACTGGTCTTTTTTATCTTGCACTTTTTTTAGCCTGCACTAATATTTCTATATGAAAATACTTCTTTCCTGTTTCATTAAGTGAAGGTTTAAGCATTTCACCAGTAGATTCACCATGTTTGCTTTAATACAACAGAAGTCTTGTCAAAACAAAACTTAAGCAAGTGACTGCCAAGAAACAGGAATTAGGAGTTGGGCAATCTTAGACAATTTATGTTCAACATTCAGCAAAGATGCAGATACATGTGATACTGTACAGTTTGATTTAGATCAGATTTCATTATTAGGCTATATATATATGCACTTATTGGCAGCAGCTCCAAAAAGAATCTTAGAGTCAAATACCCCCCAAAATGTCAACTACAACACCAACACAAGTAAACAATGGCCAGTGATTCATAAGGCTGCGTTTTTCACTTAAAATGCCTGCTGACTTGTGATTGTGTACCTCCGTTCAGGGTCAGTATCATCTGTCTGAATCTGACATTTTCAACAACTCTAATGGGTGAATTTTCTTGCACATAAAACAGTTTACTGCTTCACTTCACAGACCGGAGTTTTGCTTCGGGAGTAGTTTCCAGCACTTTTGTTTTTATTGTTTGACTGATTCAGAGCTTCTTGAAATTTTCCCCAAATATACCGTTTTGTTTTTTTTACTGAGTTTGACTGAACACACTATGCTACAGTATCTGCATCATGCATCATTTTTCTTAAAGATTTTAGTTAGTTATCTACACTGGCAGCATTCACACTGCTTCAACCATTAAACCTTTAAAGAAGAAGATTAGTCCAGGTTGGTATAATCACAGTTTGGGCAGGTATGGACGGTGCAGTGAAGCTGGGAAGCGATCAGCCTCGGCAGATGTCCGTGCCGAGCGGGAAAAGTGATGGATTTCTCAGCAGTCCTCTGGCACGGCTCCAGCAGCCGAGAACCATCTTTACCACCGCCCTCCCTCTCCCAACCTACCAGCCCCCTCCGCTGACTGTTATCTCTCTGCTCCAGGCTACTCCGCTGCCACTTTACACACCAGGACAGTAAAGGATGTACATACACACATGCAGCCACACAAACGGATAACACGCGCTCAGGACTGACCAATATATTGATGCTTCAGTGTTGTACGAGAGACTTATGTGGGCATACTGATAACGCTTCTCTAAAATGACTGAAACGACCCTAAACAAGAATAAACAAAATATTTTAAATTTCAAATCGAGTCTCTGCTGTGGCTACAAGGTAGATATAAATCTTTATTCTGCTCTAATTATCACTCTTATATGACCCAAATGTTGTATTATATCATGTCAGGCCTAGTGCGCACACACAGGCACATTGTCCCTTGTAAAAGCCAACAGATATCTGTGAACGCACCAGTCTCCTGCTGTATTTTGTGGCATGTAAGCGGTTTGTGTTCTGTGTGTCATGACTCAGTCACAGCCCTGCAGGTTCTGATACATTAAGCCTGTGGGAGCAACACTGGTGGAGATGTATCGGTAATCTGGAGGGCAGCGGTAGCCCAGAGACCAGAAAGACAGGTTGTCTGGAGGGAAGGTCACCAGTTCACAAACCTCGACTGGCTGGGAAAGTCTGCGTGACGTGCCCCTGAGCAAGTCGCTTAACCCCAGAGCGCCCAAAGGAGGCCTCTTCTATATCGAAGAAGACTGCGGTTGTTCAGGGAAGCTTTCAGCAGCAACATGAAAAAGAACATCCCTATGTCAACTTTCTTCTCATGAATGAATGTTAAAATCATAATATAGCCCTCGCAGCTCATGGCTTTCCACCCGCATCATTGGAATAGAAGATTGAAGCTTTGAAATGCTTAACGGCCGCAGCAACAGATGTCGGGGATAATGATGCGATGCAATGCAACATTTTTTAACTGTTCTTTTATGGACTAATCTTTGTTGCAGGCTTCTCCGAGGCTATGACCTGATGTGCCCTCTCAGAAGCTTAGTAGACACATTTGTACAGTAATACTATTTTTCATTTTTACTTCTAAAGCTCAGTTTATTTGTTGGTCAGTCTCAGTTTGATGCTGTTATCTGTCTAAATAATTTTTTTTTTTTTAAATAAGGCGTATGATTAATCTTTCTTTTTCAGTATTTTGTTTTTATCATACATTTATTGCCAATTTATATTTGGCTGATATTTTCAGGCTGGTTTTTGGTAGATTCAACCCTTCTTCACATTGTCGAGGCAACCAAACACCAGGACAGAGGAGCCAGTCCAGCATCAAGCCTTTAATTTACAGATAGGGATTGAAATGATGTAGAAATGCCTGGCAAGTACTCTGAAGGCTTACTTTTTTACTATCTTGATACAAATGTGCATAGAAATGTCTCTGATTAGGAGGATAAGAAGCATCACTAAGCTATATCAACATAGAGCTGCCTGGTTTATCCACAGGAATGATTAAATTTTCATCAAAACTTTGCAGCTATAATATTCTAGTATCTGTGCGCAAACTTTGAACTTAAAAAATGTAAAAGTAGCTGTACTTCAAACATTTTTACTGTTTCCTCAAAAGCTCTAAATGAAAAAAATAAATAATTCAAACTGTTATAAAATCTAATAGAAGAGCATGCCATGTGAAACAAAGCGTCATAATGTTTTAGGCGTTCCCCAGGGTTCTAATCTGGGTCCGCTACAGATTCCTAATCATCAGCGTTTATCTTCCCGTTGTCCAGAGACTCGCTGTCATTCTTGCCTGCCCAGCGAGGCAGCAGACACACTCCAGGCCCTCCGCTTCCCATGTGAGAGCAGAGATTCTGCCTGACATCAGACATGGGAAGCGAGCTCCGGCAGCATGAAGGGTAAAAGGTCGAGACTTGACCACCCCGGGCAGATAAAGCAGCCTTTTCATGTGTGATCAGCCCACAGCCTAAAGACAAATCCCTCAGTACGCTGCCTTTGAACTTCACCACAACTGGAGCGAATCCCCCGCTTGCTCAGAGCATGAACACACACCTTGTTATTATTTGGTTAAAATGTTAGCAACACCTCCTTTACCGCATGTAATGTGAAGACGGTGAATGCAGAACATATCAGGAACACCTACTCTTTTTTTTTCTAAGAGGTGCACTAATGAGGTGATCCAGGTAGAATCCATTATACTTTACTGAACTCTATTATTAAATCTCTGCCAACAGAAGGGAGGATATGAAGAGAAGAGAAGCAGAGGAGTTAAAGATGATTTTTTTTTTTTTTAGAATATGAGTGTGCTGAAGAAGCAGATATCAGTAAGATGTTGCCAGTAAGCTTCATTGTAAGAACAGAGCTCAAGCAACCTCCAGCTCATCAAGCCTTTTTACAAAACAATTACGACTCATAACACCCCCTTCTCTTCAAAGCCCCCTCCACTCTCTCCGATCAGTGCATAATTCATAGGCAACTCGTCACCAAAGCTAAGCCAATTGCATCCACTCTAAACGAGCGAGCAGCGCAGCGCCCACGGCAGCACAAAAGGAGTGTCAGTCTCGTTCTTTGTTTTGTAAGGATGAATGTAAATAGAGGGTGTTCTTCTTCTTCTGCTGCTCTCCCAGGTAGAGGGAATGCAAACAATGCAGGAGAGCTGATGTGGTGTCTGTACTCGAGGCTTTCCAGATGCTTTAGCTCTGTAATGCTGCCACTTGGCTCCCACTGTCGTGTGTGTGTGTGCACGCGCTGCACTGTGTACACACAGTCTGTATGTATATATAGAGAGCGCTATTTTTAAAGCTGAACCACAAATAGTAGTAACAGGGCCTAAAACAGCCTTCGCCTCTGTTGCCATTTCTGTGCTGCTGCGGCTTCTCATTCATTCATGAGTTTGCATGAATCTGCAAAACCACTCTGGGCTTTCTCTCTCTGTGTTTTGTGCTTTTTGAAATGTGTAATGTATAACATGGTCACTCTCTGCTTTATGATCAGGCGTTGTAGCATATTGCAGACCACCCTTATTTCATGGTTAGTTAGATGCACGGCTGAATTAGACACACGTTTGTACACTTTGTGTGTTGTGTGGAATGAGGCCAGCGCTCTGTTTAGGTAATAAGGCGTGATGTTATTAGTGCGCGGGCACGAAATGGCATCGTCCAAACTGTCTTTAAATACTGAATGTCATCAGTAGGAATCTGCCCACTCATACTTGCTTTTCGGACATGTCCTGAGAGACTGGAAAATCTGAAAAGAATGGAAAATTGCTGTTTCAGTCGCAGCTATTCTGTGTTTTAATGGTTAAATGAAGAATCGTTTCCATCCATTTACTGTTGTCATGTTCCCACCGCCACTATTGACACGGATCATGTTGAACACAGACTAAAACCTGTTTCCTGTCAAGAAATGAGCGTTTGGAAACGGAAAATATGTAGAATCCACAGACTCGGTGGCTCCTCTCTGCTCTAACTTCGACTGGGGAATCACATTCAGCGTGTCAGGCGGCCCCGGCTGGGCAGCCGGGCAGCCGGTTGCCGCGGGCGACCAGCAGATCAGTGATGTGGCGGTGATGCCTCTAATGAAGCTGACACAGCACAGCCTCCCTCCTCGCGGGCCCCTGAGGGCCTCCTGCTCTGCATGTAGCGCCGTGAACACTCCCGCCCCCTCTTGTTTCAGCTTAATGTGCTTCTGATTTGATGGCGCCTCAAATGCATCGCTGCATCATTTATTTTCTCGCTGTATATGAAGGGTCAAGGCAAAGACAGTGTTTGTAGTAGCTAAAGTGGGTCACAGTTGTACACAAACAAAGCCTCTCTGCCTCTTTTTCAGGGTCTCTCAGTCTGATGAATGCCTCTGTGTTGTTTTCCAGGAGCGGCCCAGCTGAGGTGAAGGGGAGGGCAGAGGATCCCAGTTCAGCCTGAGTGTGGATGACCTGCCCCCGGAAACAGGACCATGATCTGAAGACAGCGCCACACATTGAACCCCGTTCTTCCTCTCCTCCTTCTCCCTATTTTTTTTTTTTTTTTCCTCTCAAAACCTACGGCAGCTTCAGAGTCAGCGTGCACGCAAGAGATTAGACATTTAAAGAGGAAGAAATACAACAACAGCCATCCGTGACCTCTGACCTCGCCACTCCCCCCCGCCTCTCCCACCACAACACCGGAAACATGGGGAGGAAAAAGATTCAGATTCAGAGGATCACTGACGAACGCAACAGACAGGTTAGAACCAATCAATATCTTCCATCAGTGATCACTAACATGCAGACAATCAACAGATTTAAGGAAAACCTGAATAAATGAGTTGAAAAATATACGAAAAGTAGATGATTACGTACACATCATCCAGGTAACCATCATCATCATCAAGGTTTGACTTGTCAGCAGTAGATACACACATCTTTACAACAAGATTAAAGGACAAGTTTGACATTTTCTGGAAATATACTTATTCTTCTTCCTGAGTTAGGTGTAAAGATCGATCTATATAAAGATACAGCTAGGAAATGGTTAGCTTAGCTTAGCATAGAGACTGGAAACAGGGGCAAACTGCTAGCTCATCTACTAGCACTAGCGCCCCTAAAGGAAAATCCAACGGGAGGTTGTGTGCCAGACTAGTTCTCTCTTCAGTTCCTGTATGGATTACACAAACAAGATTTCCCCTCATCCTCCAGATCAGATCTAAAAAAATGATCATTTTCACTCCTTCACGTGTCGGATGAGAGATCCGTGTTGTTTTACATGTCCCATGTAGCATGAACAACACAGTGGCTGTTCTCTTCAGCAGTATCACAACACAACAACATAATAGCATCGTTTTTTTATGAGGCTCATATGACTCCACAGAGCCATCATGGGGTTAGACCCCCCCTCTGTACCGCCTACAGTAGAAAGTCGCAAGAAAGCATGATACCCCCCCCCAAAAAAAAAAGAAACAGCCTCAGTCCCTATGGTGACATCGGTGGCATTGTCAGAGAGGATGAAAGGGTAAATGATCCATCTAAAATGAGTCAACTGGTAAATGGGCTTTGCTCCATTGAGCAGATTGAGTAATGGATTTGAAGTGCCCACCTTCAAAAGCAGAGAGAAAAGGAAAAACAAGACTGGGAGAGATAGAGAGAGAGGGGTGGTGGTGGGGGCACCTGAGCAGCGTGAGAGCGACGTGGCCAAAGGGTTCGAAAAATCATCCTCTGCTTTCTCCCCATCAATCTTAGCAGGTTGCATTTCCATAAAAGCGAAGGAAACAGCCTGCAGGGGGTCAGCGGAGTATGATGGCTTGTTATTCATCAGCAGACAATTGAACATAAAGGAGGAGGAGGGGCGCAGCTATTTCTGGCCGGGCAGGCTCTGGTTAACGGAGCCAACGTTTGTATCAGGTGTCGAACAGTTTGTCAATAAGGCGATGCACTCTGTTGTAATACACGGTCAGCGATTACTCATTGACCGCGATCGGACGATTAACGAGCGCTGGTTTCTTAATCACCGCCGTAAACCGAGCAGGGTGATGACGTTTTGATGCTCATATTGAACCAGAACCGCATGCAGCAGTTTCTTTTTTCCCTGTTAACTGATGCTCTTATCCAGTTTATACAGTTTATACAGTGATTCAGTTCTTCGGTCAGAAACACTGAGAGTTACAGATAGAAACATGCAGTGTTTGAAGTGGAGTATTAAGGAAAAAGTGTTTTTTTATATGCTTGTTTTGTGTTGCTTCAGCTAATGAACAGTGCAGCCTGTGAAAGGAAATCAAATGAATTTTGGAAAACATGCAGCCTGTCGCCCTCCTACATTTTGATTCAGAGATGCTGCCATAAGCTCCACTAAATAAACAGCGTTCAGAGTGTGGGCCCCCGGCTGGAAACATGACAGCATCTCAAACACCACATTTCATATGGAGACAAAGAAACAAAAGAACTGTGAGGAGGACTGGAAACGTTTGGATTGATTTGATGGATTTTTATTTTTGGTTTATAAAGAAGGAATAAAAGAAAAAGAAAAAACGGAAGCAGCGTTCGTCAGATTGAAGATAACACGGAGAGGCTTGACTCCTCATTAACACTGTGACCCTTTTTAGCAGGAAGGTGTGAGCAGAAAAAAATAATCTTTCCAAAAAATAAAAAGAACCATAAATCTGTAATCATTTTCATGCCAAGCAACACTTTGAGCACACTGCAAAAAGTCCATTAGAGTTGTGAAGTGAGAGGATTTATTTCAGGCGTTCAGGTGTGTGGAAGTCCTGCTCTCGTTCTCACAGACGCCGAAAGCAGCGCGTTCGTCTCCGATGAACGACTGTGCCTCTTTAATTAAAACAAACTGCAGAACGTTATGTGACGTTTTTGTTTCCGATTGTGAGAATAAAGAGAGACTGTGTGATCCAATAACTGATATACTGGTCACAAAAACAGGGCTGATTCCCATTATGTGTCAATCTGGGACATATCGGTGTCCTTGTGGGGTTTTTTTTGTCATTTTTATACTGTTATAATGTCAGATGTTAAATGTTAAACATGGTTAAAGTTCCAAAATTTAAAGGTTAAACTTGAGGTGAATGTACGTAAAAATCTGTTTGCCTCTACAATAATATAATATATATAATCCAGATCAGATTTTAGCTTAAACATATACAAATAAAGAGTTGTGAAGTTTCCATTTTATTGTTTATGTACGTGGTCTCCAGAGATGGAGGACGCTTCCTGAAAACCAAACGAGACGGGAGCTAAAACAGACAGAGGCTGAACTGAGGGGCTGAATAAAGGATTTTAAAACTGTAAATCATGCAAAGATATTCCAGTAGAGTCCCAGATTAAAATTATAGAGATGGAAATACGTCCCCTTTAAATGATGCACGAGAGGCTTGTGTTTCTATGTTGAGGAGCACCGAGAATATCATTTTAAAAAAAAGAAAAATGAAATGAAAATTTACTGTGTGAGAAGAAACTTCCTGAGCTGCACGAGTCTCCAGCTACAAACCAGCAGATAAAACACGCTTATGTCACACAGAAAGGGGATTAAATTAAATTATTAAGTTCACGAGTACATTTATCAAGTGGAAAAGCAGGTTTCATCCTTCATCAATATTGTTTCATATTGTGGTATCTGATTTTAACTTATGCGAGAGAGACTGTAAGCTAGCAAATGAAAGAGAAGTTTTGGCTACAGGAAACAGCGAGAGGAGGTTGTGGTTGTCAGTGGTGGTTTCCTCATCCATCTGCCACACAACCACAACCTCGCCAAGACACACACACACACACAAAGTGAAACCACTCGCCCCCTTGCTTCCTTTTTTCTCTCCACACTGAGTCTTATTTGTCAGTTGCCATTGGTTACCTGGAAATTCAGATCTTAATGTCAATTACCTTTTAGCTTGTTTATCTTTTTTTTTTTGTGGCAAACGTCAGGATGGAAACTGAGAGCCAATCACTACCCCGCTGTCCACCATTCCCGAGAAAAGAAGAACAAAGGGAAAGTTGGGTTCTGCCGGGATGTTTGGAGCCGTTCTCCGTGTTTTCCGTGCTGTTGGATGACCTTATAATTTGTTAGGAGAGCATTTGTTGTCAGCAGTGGCTTGTCTGTTCATCGCCAACCACTCGTCATTCTGCACAGTCGCAATTTCCTCCCTTTCCAACATTGCCACATAATTTATCTGCTCATCGTGTGTGTGTGTGTGTGTGTGTCAGAGAGAGAGAGCTATGTAGATAGGCAGAGAGATAAAGATAGGGGGGCGGTGGGGCGAGGGAGGTAAGATGATGGTAGCAGTGTGTGATGAGGTGGGAAATGGGGGGTGGAGGGAAAGGAGGGGAGTCTGTTGCCCATGGATACGACCCCGATATAATTTGATTTGTGGCAGCAGGAAGCAATGAGTGAGCGAGCGAGAAAGAGGGGAGGGAGGGAGGGAGAGAGGGAGGATGTGGAAAGAAGCGAGAGAGTGAAGAGAAAAACGAGGCCGAGAGAAAACAAGACTGAGACGAGAGAGGAAGAAGGAGGGATGAGAGGCTCAAACATGTCGGGCGGCGGAGCAGAAAGGAGCAAGAATGGGCGAGATGGAGCGATTGAAGGCCTCACATGGCTGCTTCTTCTATCTTTCATCCTTGATGTCTCTATCTTATCTCTACCTCTCTATCTTTTCCTCTCTTTCTTTCCTTACTCAATTCATTTCAATTACACTGAGCTGGCAGAGCAGCCTGCAGCCAGAGAAACGCAGGCTGCATCAGAGCAGGTTAAACCTACAGCAGAAGCAATTAAAAGCACCACATTCATCATTGTAATATAAATATATCATCAGTGCATTCATTTGCAGATGATGACAGTACAATATAATTACCATAAACACAAAAGTTCATTAGCTTCTGTCTTTTGAGCCAAAGGTTCAGATTTAAAATGAAATCTGCTGAAAAATAAAATGACATACAAGACTATACACAGGCTATAAAAAAACATGACGATAGATCAGTTTAAACGGGTTGACAAGTAAAAGTTACAGTCGTGGATGTGCTTCGCTCTCACCTCAGTAAATCAGAGCAGGTCTTTGGCTTTTATATCTGATAGAAAATGATGTCTTCTGCTACTTTTAACACCTTCTATTAATTGCAGCATCCCATCTGTGGGCACATTTACTTTTCTACATATCAGATGCAGCATAATGCCAGATATCGCAGCAGAGTCCTGAAGCTTTTCCTTCTCTCTCTTCTCTTAATCGTTCTCTCCGTGTGTTTGTGTGTTTCTGTGCGATCCTTGTGTTGTTTAATCCAAACAAAGCCAAATCTCTCTGGATTGTAAATACCAGTTGGTTATAGCTGGGAAGCGTTTCTAAAGCCAACCAGCAGACAACAAGGGACCCTGTGCTTCAGCAGCACTCACAGTCCTGTTCTGCTTGTTCACAACTGAGGGGGCTCGTAAATATATATATATATATATGTGTGTGTGTGTGTTGTCAGGAAAAGAGAGAAATAATAATGTGTGACAGAACAGAGTGTGGAAAAGAGAGCTGGAGAGAGTGTGTGACATCGAAAGAGAGCATGAAAAAGAGCATAGAGTGAGAAAACGACAAGGAGAGTGAATGTGACAGGAGAGACAAAATACAAACGGAGAACTTGAAGGAGAGCGTGTCTGGAAGTCTGTTTCTCCGTCTTCTGTGTTTAATACACAAATCCATATCTGTCCCAAATACTCTCTAATGCACCCCGCCAGCCATGCACCACTATAAACTGTTGAAATGCTAAAAGCTCAAATTTTCTGTTTAACAAGGATAAAATGACAAACATCTCCGGTCAAGCCGTAAATCTGTAAAGCTGTGGCTTATGCTTTTTAGCAATGTCAGACTGTCGTTCCAACAGACTGAAATATTTCAAGAAAGGTTTGAAGTTTTGTATAAACGGTCTGCAGAGGATGACGGTCACCACCGAACTTCTCAACGTCTGGGATCCACCTGCTTTATTCACTATTGGATGGATTGTTATGAAATTCGCGAGACAGTCACGTTGTACACAGGACGACCTGCAATACATACTTAGCTGTACTTTGTCTTTAGTGCTAATAAGCAAATGTTAGTGTGCTCAACTAACTAAGTTTTTGTCTTATTTAAACATCGATTACAGCCATAAGGGTCCAGTTTATGACTCTTGATGTACCCCAAAGTGTCTCTGGTGCACTTTAAAGCAAGAAAAAAAGTGTAAAAGTTTCTTTTTTGAGTATCGCTGTCTTAACGTTTCGGGATTCGGCAGGTCGCTGCACTAGAAACACTTAATTTAAGAAGCCGGTGTTACTTTCATACTGTTTGCATTCTCCCTACCTCACCTTCTCCTCACCCCTTCTCTTCTCTTCGTCTCCTTCCACCAGGTGACGTTCACCAAGCGGAAGTTCGGTCTGATGAAGAAGGCGTACGAGCTGAGCGTGCTGTGCGACTGCGAGATCGCCCTCATCATCTTCAACCACTCCAACAAGCTGTTCCAGTACGCCAGCACCGACATGGACAAGGTCCTGCTCAAGTACACCGAGTACAACGAGCCCCACGAGAGCCGGACCAACGCTGACATCATCGAGGTAAAGCCTGGAGACGAGAGGGAAGGGCAGCGGGAAACATCAGCGTCTTTACACTCCAGAAAAGTTGAATTAGTCTAAATGTAAAACGAACGCTGACATTGATTTGATCCTGAAGACATCCTCGGGTTAAAAGGTCTAGGATACTTTCTTTCACTGCTTTTCTACTTAATGTAGGAACATGTGTTACTGTCTGTCTTCCTCCTCATTGATGCGTCCTACCAGCAACAGAATTATTTCCCCAGTGCGATCGTTACGGTTTAATATAATTTAGTCCTCTTCGGACTCATTCAGACTTTATTAAGTCTAGTCTAGTTCATTGCAGTCCAGCGTGTCTAACTGGTGACTCGGTGTCATTTATCTAATGTGATCTAAAGTCAAGTCTTGAATCTGGTTTCTTCCAGATTTTTCCTTTTAAAAGGAGCCAATTGGTTGAAACAAATGTTCACTTGTGTGTTATGTTGTGTGCCGTAAATGTGCCGTTTCCTGTTGTATGAAGACATCGATCACACTTTTACAGTCAAGTCAGTTGAGTAAAGTAAATAACCGAACGGGGGGGGGGGCAAACGAGCTGCTCAGTAGGCTCAGATTTTAGTGTTATTGTTATTTAATTTTATTCTATAAAATATTGCACCGAGATACTGTATAAACTCCTCTGAACTCCCGTAAATCCATCTAGACAAGTCAGTCGAGCATGTTTAAGTCCACTTCAGTCCAGTGTCATTGAGTCCAGTTTGTGGACTGTGTTGTTTATGGCTGTACGCTGGCTTACTGCCTGCTAGCTTACAGGGAGGGCAGAGGTAGGGACAGCTGGGCCTCCCCCCCTCCTCCCCCCTCCCCTTACCCCTCTGGCATTGGCCCTGTTGTTACCCAGAGACCTTTCCAACAACAACAACAGCAACAGCAACAAGCCAAAGGACAAGACCTGGAACCGATTGGAAACCTCCTCAGCACAAAATGTCCACCAGATAGAGAAAGAGAAAAATCTTTTTTGTTTTTTCCATTTGCATATTAACTAGAAGAGAGTTCAGCGATGAGGTTCGGAGAGGTGTGAGGGCGATCATTTACTGCTGTTTCTTATGTTTTTGTAATAGAAATACATTTTTTTCCCTAACATCTTCCATCCCGGTGGGAAAAGGCTTCACTGGAGCTCGTCAGGCGGACACGGAGCACATTCACATGGCTTGCTGACCCTTTTATACATAATGGCCCTCTCATGAATTGAACACGAGATGGTTAGGTATGATTCAGCGAGGCGTGTACGCTCGCTGCAGTACAGCACTTAGGCTTCATATGGAGCGTTGACTTAAAGCTCGCTTGGCTTTGAATATTTTCTCACTTGTTTTTACACGTATTGCTGCAGGAGTTCATGATTGGTCAACCGCAAACATTGTCAACATGAAGTCACCACCATGTATTTATTGTCGGCTCGAGTTAATGTCATTTTTCAAAAGAAAACACATGGAAAGTTTCCAAAATCAAGCTTTAAAATCAATTCTGGCCAGTAGAACAAGCACCAGCATCTGTTTGGATTTTGATTTTTGTAAAATTAGCCGCATTATTTTGGAATTAAAACATTATTTCCTGCCGCCAGAGTCAAAATGTACAAAGTAATATTATCTGTTGGCAGTAATCTGAGGAAAGATAACAACCTCCTACGTGATCACCTGCTAAAAAAGTAAGAATATTATATACCACTTTTACAAAGGCATACCGGGCAGAGTGGTGAACTTTAACACCAAATAATGAGTTTTATCAAAACGCTTATTGGAAGACGCCCAGAGGCTGAAACGATTATTTGTTTCATCTGCTGAAGCCCTTTGAGACTCCTCTGACCTCTCACTGCTGCTTTAAAGCATCAATCTTTTCCAAGTTGAAGCTTTTCACAAACATCTAAAATCAAGTCACAGTTTCAAATGCAACTAACAACCACTGTAAAGATTTTCCCAAGAACCTTAATAGCAACTCGGGAGATTTACTTGTATTTTAATGTAGTTTCGTACCCAAAAAAAAGGGTCCCTGCTCCCAATAACTCAGGAACTATCTGAGTTTTCTGTCACTGATTGGTTAAACACAAACCTCGAGGCATCAATTTCTAGTAGTATCAATATTAGGATGAGAGCTCAGTGTTCATTGACATTAAAGCAGCACTAAAGCGATTCAACAGAAACAAATGAGGCCCCTCATCTTTAAAACTCTGTGCCTCCAGTTTATAACGCAGGTTTCTGTCAAATATTTGAAGCTTAACTCAAGATAACCCTCGAGTTATTTTCTCAGCCTTGACAAAGCTCCTCCAGAGCCACAAAAAGACACCATCTTGCTGTTTTCACAGACTGGGTTGGACTCCCCACGAGGAGTAAACCGATCTTAACGTGTAAACAAACACATTTGTGTTCTCAACGTCTCCAACTATGACTCACAGACTTTTGTTTAGTCATATGAGGGAAAAAAAACTGCATCTCAAAGAAAGTCGTTGTTTTATCTGAGAAATTAGCTTCAAACTGCAAAAACAGACTTGTTGTTACTGATTTAGCTGCCGCGTTTTGTTCCTGGGGTGTTTTATTGTCTGAGTCAGTTTGGTTGAAAAGGAGCTTGAGGTTTGCGAGGTCAACATATAATTCATCCAATGAGATTTCTTCTACTTGGGGATCGAGTCCAATAATATCTGAGTGAAAGTGCTGGTGAGACAGTTTGAGCTTAGAGTGGGCCGAAGGTAAGACTGAGGTAGAAGAGTTTGGTATATATATATACACACATATACCTCTGTCACTTACTCTCTTCCACTCACTCTTCTTCCTCTCTTTTCTTCTTCCTCTCTTTTCTTCTTCCTCTCTTTTCTTTCCCCTAAGTCTCCTGATTTGCTCGGGCACGACCGTTTCTCTCTTCTTCTCCATCCTTCTCTTTCTGCCTGTCTCTGAGTGTCAGCAGTAAAGCCTTTCTGTAGGCTGTATCTCCAGCTGCAGATGGCTCTTAAGTGTATGCAAGTGTGTGTGTGTGTGTGTGTGTGTCGTGGCAGGGCGTTGGGCTCCTCCAGGCCACATCAGCTCAAGCTCCACTGGCCCTGTTTGTGTGCATACATGTGTTTGTGTTTTCAAGTGTGTCGCTCTGTCTCTTCCTCTCGTTATACTCTCTTTATATGCGTGTGTGTGTGTGTGTGTGTGTGTGTGCGCACATAAGTCCGCCTCTCTCTCTGTTTGCACGCTCCTCAGTGGCCCATGAGAACGCCTCATACAATATTCAAGCCTGGTGAGCCTCTCGGTTGTGTGTCAGCCTCGGTGTGTGTGTGTGTGTGTGTGTGTGTGTGTGTGTGTACATGTCCTACATGGGAGCTTCCCTCCTATACAGCCTCTATACTGCCCCCTTACCCTACACACACACACACACACACACACACACAATCCTCTCTGTAGGCCGAGAGACATTTAGTAAGTTTCTTCAGCGTTTGCCCTCAGCTGTCCCATCACCAGATGTGCAGCAGCACACACGTCCTTGTTAAGCGGGTGTTGTCGCCCGTTTTCCATTAATCTTTAGTGTTTTGCATTTTGAATCGTTAAGACCAGACAAAGTCCTGAAAACACTCAACTACGCTGATTAAAAGAGTGTGTATGTTATAAATATAGCATTACATATATGCAGTGGAGTGAAATGTGGAAACATTAGCTATGAAATACAGCAGCGCTAAAGTGGAAAATCAATTAAACAGGATTTATGTAGCTCCATTTAAAGCATAAGACTGCTGTTATTCTATATTTCTAAATTGTCAACATATCACATGAAAAGTGCTTTCTTGACTCTCCTCACGTGTATACTCACACTCAGCTCCGGGCGCTTCTCTTTCTTTCTGAACATGTACGTCTTTAAAAAGGGATTAAATACAATAATATAAAACTATAGTGTTTGTGTTCATGGTAAAGAAGGAGCTTAAGATATAAGATACGGAGGAGCAGCAGTCGTATCTGGCTGCATCTCCGTCTTTACTTCGTGTCACATGGAAGCATGTTGAACATTCGAAGGCTGTGACTGGTCACATGTAGCAGAAACACTTGACATATGATGCAGGGACTTTTCAGGGGGAATTCAGCCTTCAACAGCCAGTGTGACAGTATGACTGAATTATACAATAATTATTTAAGTTGCAAGATAATCTGCTCTGGCACATGGTGTAACAGCGCTGGCCGAGGACAGAGCTGAGACGGACAGAGACAGAGACACACACACAGAGGATGAGGATAATTAGATTTTCTGTTCTGCCTCCATGAGTCTCTCCAAGCAAGTGCTTCAGAGTATAAATTATGAAGTGTGGATATAGTCACGCAGACACACACACACACACACGCATTTAAATGCACATACATAGACACTAATGTGTTATGCTTAGTGTATGTCACCCTGTACATTCCTGTATGCTTAGAAGCACTTAAGTTCACATCGATGTATGTGTGTGTGTGTGTGTGTGTGTGTGTGTGTGTGTGTGTGTGCAGCCTGCCTCTCCTGCCAGAATGTGTTAATCCGCTTGACTGCAGATCCCAATCAGGGCAAAGGAAGGAGGAGAGTGAAGAGACAGAGGGAACACGAGCGAGTGAAATGCTAAAATACCGGCGATGAATAGCCGAGGAGAGAAAGGAAGACGGGCGGAGAAGGGGGATGCCCTTTTTCTCTTTAAGCGGCTCAAGACAAGCTTCGCCGCAGGGGCTTAAGGAGTTCGGGCACCGCCCTGCTCCTCCAGGGTCGCGGTCAGGGCATCGCCACGTATCGCCACTTGACAGGATTCACCCCGGACTGATTGTGTTACTCATCATAAAGGCCTCAAAATTACACAAAAACAGTCAAAGTTCATTCTGGGAAACGAACCATTGGTTTATCCAAGCAGGTACACCATCTCTCCCTGAACCTCCCACCCCAGTCACCACATACAGGTGGAGGTGCTGTCTCTGTTGCCACGGAGACGCTCTTTCTCAGCTAATCCTGCTTTGCTATCTGACGACTTCCTCCTAAAAGCCGTCATATCCTGACGTCCTAATCTGGGTCACTGAGGATGATTGGTCAGCAAAAAGTACTGTGAAGTTATTAAAATGTATTAAATATATAACTAATATGACCACAACGATGTCCTTGTTTACATATCAGATGTTTGCGGGTGCAGAGTTGCACTCTTTGAGCTATAAGTGAAACCTAAAGCTCGAACACACACAGTCGATATTATGATTCTATTAATACTTTACAAAACAGAAGCTTTGAGTTTCGCCACGGTTTGATTCTCAGAACTCGCAGCTCGCTGGAAATCATTCGTCATTATTGCAACATCGTGTCTGCAGCGCTTTAAGATGAAGGAACGCACTGAAACGTCTCGTTTATGTCTCGACCTGCTCTGTTCACAGCGGAAACCTGACAAAATGATTCCATTAAAAACATATCAAGTAATGAAAGTGCTTGATGACAAATCAGTGACTCGTATCCAGAATCACTCTTATTGTAAATATACTGAACTCTACAGCCATCCTACAAAATAAAAGCACAGATTCAGTATAGTAAAACCAGATTTGTTTTGGCTGCCTTCCTCTGTAACTAAGTGAGTGGTCCTGAGCCTCCTGAGAGCCGACGGCAGCAGAGGTCCATTAACCTCATGGATTAATAATTTCTGTTTACAAGCACACAAAACCACAACAGTGTTCAAATGTTGGGGTGTTGTTTTTTTGTGCATTTGTTTAAACGTATTATTTTCTGGTTGTGTGTTATTCATTTATTTACTGATGTTGGAGTTTAAAAACTTGAGGTTAATGTTTGTAGAAAAGCTTCAACGTGCTCTCAACGCTGACGAGCTGATCTCGGTGTGTATGGTGTGTATGGTGTGTGTGTGTGTGTGCGTGTGTGTGTGTGTGTGTGTGTGTGTGTGTGTGTGCGTGCAACACATTACAACGGGGCGTGACACTGCATTGTGCTTCATGTTGACCAGAGCTGGTCTGCAGGAGGGACTCTGCCTGCTGGCTGCGTCCTTTTGGGTCCAGTTAAAGTACACAGTCATTATGCAGAAAAAACACACACAGAGAGGCTTATACAGTACACACACACAACACACACACACACACACAAATGTATGTTATTAAGTAAAAATGTATTAAGCTACAACAAAAGCTTCAAAAATAAAGTAATTAAAGTGAAATAGCTGCGTTGTAACAGATAAAGGAACAACTGAATTAAAACAGAAACAACACAAAAGAGCAAAAACGTCACTTAATGAAGACGGAGAGAAAACAGTGAATCTGTTGAGCTGGTTAAACTTACACACACGTCTGGTATGAACACAAACAACAGTACAAGACATACACAACAACAGACACACACTTACTGTACAAAACACACACAAATGAAGAAAGCAGGAAGAGATTTTAAATCTAAAAAAATGATTGAGGAATAACTGACAAAACACATCCAACAAAAGAAAAAGAAAAAGGGTTAAAATATGGGATGGGAAAACTCTGGGAACAGGTCAAGAGAGAGAGAGAGAGAGAGAGAGAGCGTGTGGTGGGAAAGAGAAAAAAAGATGAGAGATGAGGAGGAGGAGGAGGAGGCTGAGAGGAAATATGGGATCAGGAAGAGTCACATATGGAGGCATTACAAGGAGGAATGAGAGACATGTTAAGGATGAAAAATACTGAAGTACGTGTGAGAGAGCGGAAAGGTGGTGGGCTGAAAGAGACAAAAAGAGGGAGAGGAAAGCAGCAGAAGAGCTTCACAGAGGGCGGGAGGACAGGCGGGTGGGCGAGCGAGCAAGCCAGAGGGGAAGGGAGGGAGGTGGGGGCGGGGCTTGTCAGCAGCCGCAGCCAGTCAGAGGCCGGCGTGGTGCTCTGCAGGGTGAATCTTACCCTGGCAACACAATAGAGTGAGAGGGAGACGGCGGACAGGTGAACAGATGGCTGACTGACTGAGAGACATGCTGATCAGTGGACTACAGAGGACGCGGGTGTGTGTGTGTGACAGAGAGAGAGAGGGAGAGAGAGCATGTTAATGTACTGTAATGTAACACTGTTCATTGTGTGAGAGAGAGAGAGCAGAGAAAGGGAAAGATGCCCATGTTTGCACTGTAATGTTCACAAAATAATCAGTTGTGTTGACATGAGAGAAAGACAGACGAGCTTGTGACGCCCAAAAAATATCAAGTGTGTCCGAAAGAAAGAAAGTAGAGACGCTGTAGGAAGAAATGAGGTTGTCAAGGTTACATTACATTTTATGCTCTTACTTTGGTAGTTTTGGTCGTGGAAGCAGTTTCCTCCAAACGTTAAACCAATAATGAGATCTGGAAACACAACAGCATCGACCCATCAGACTGGATTTAAACATTCACACCGAACGACGACACTTTAACACAACGTGTAACAACACCGTCTCACAGTTTATCATAAACGTGTCGAGAACAGGATTTAGTGTTTTTACGACGGTGGATTAAAGCAACTGCTTCCTCACAGTACGAGCAAAAAAAAAAAAAAGGCACATGACAACATCCTCTCCTCTCATTGGTCAGATGTGTCTGGTGTAAAAACAGGAAGAAGTTCATAAAGAAACTCGCATCTGCACACATATCAAAAACAGAACATACTTCATTGTTAGTCCAGGTCGGACCTCGACTCTTTCACCAGCGTTCCCAGCATGCAAAGCGCTCCTGGAGCTACAGGACAGGTTACAGGCCGACTCCCTGGTTCAACTCTGACCTACAGCATTTACTGTATTCTGTTCTCTCTCAGCAGTCTGGATGAACTGTTTCAGTGCTTATTGTCATGATATCGGGTCTCAGTGTAGTAGTACAATGTGTGACGCTCCCTGTAGGTATACGAGTGCGTGTGTGTCGGTGTGTGTCTGTGTGTGTCTGTGTTTCAGTGTGTGTCAGTGTGTGTCGGTGTGTTTCGGTGTGTTTCGGTGTGTGTCGGTGTGTGTCAGTGTGTTTCAGTGTGTGTCAGTGTGCGTCAGTGTGCTTCAGTGTGCGTCAGTGTGTTTCAGTGTGTGTCAGTACACGATGTTGAACGACGCACCGGCGTGGCCCCGGTGTCGCCACAGCTTTGTTTGCAGGCTCTTTATCTCTTTGTGTCCTGACAGACGGGGGCAGGAGGTCCACGCCTCGATCACGTCCTCCACGCAGCCCTCTTGTCACATGCCATCATTGTCACGTTGAAGTTGTTTTTTGTTTTTATTTATTTTATTTTTGCCATGCTTCTTTTGTTCCCTCGTTTTTTTATTTTTTTCCAGGTCAGAGCACACATATCCGCACCGACTGCCAGCTCAGAGTGTGTTTTCTATGAACTGTGGGACAACAAAGCGTGTGTGTTAGATTTGCATTAAGCTGTAACTTCCTGGTGAAGCCGACTGTCTCCGTGTTGGAACAAATCTGTCTTAATACCCCGTTTCTGTGCTTTGACACCGTGATGATAATAATGGCTTCGAGTTTTAATGAGATTCATATCAAAGAGCACTATTGTTATTAAAAGTGAGCGTCTCTTTCCCCTGACATCCATACGGCATCATTACCCTCATGCCCTCACCTGTTTAGAGGATTTAAGGCTAATTCATACAAAATTAAAAGACTGTGTCTGTGTGTGTCTGTGTGTGTGTGTGTGTGTGTGTGTGTGTGTGTGTGTGTGTGTGTGTGTGTGTGTGTGTGTGTGTGCCGACCTCCTCAGGGTTTAGTCGGGGAGCTCTTGCAGGTACGAGTTCCCGTCGGCTCCACTTCTAAGACTGAATTGCTCGCAGTTGAATCATCCTCACTTAACAGTGATGGTGCGCAGTGGGAGTCTTGTGCTTATGTTTTAATCAGACCACCACTAGACTGCAGTCACACGGTGAACGCCGGCATCAGTTAATATAGGCTGAATATGATCTTCAGTGTATTTTATTCCTTATGGATAAATGAAATGAAATCATACACATACACAAATCAGATTTTTATTTACCATCGTCTACATATATATTTTTTTAGATATTTTTATGTATTTCTTCACCTCTTTTGTGTATAATTGTGGTTTCACAGTACACATACTCGTATCAATCCTATTTCCAGCCACATTTAAAACATTTAGCAGCTTAATGAGAAACATGTTTTCTTCTCTGGAGCTAAAAGCAGAGTGAATACTGACTTGCTGAAGTGTCAGTAAGTATTTTCAGTTTTCTTTCTTTGTTTCACTTTATGACGTTCAGGAAACTCTTAAAAAGCCTTTTACCTCTTTTGGGGGTGACGACTTGACTAAATGGCTTTCTTGCAGCGTACTACAGTCTGAAGGGATTTCCTTCTTCTTGCTAAAGCTTGTATTTGGCTCCAGTCTAAGATCCATTTCTCTGTGAGGATCTTTCTGCTTGGCTGTGTGGTCCAGGCAAAGCTACTTAACGGCAAATCTCGTTTAGCAGAATCCTCTCAAAATAAGAGCCTCACACACACACACACACACATTCGTGCACACACCCCACCCGCTCTCCCTCTCTCTTCTCACCCTTTCCAAAGTGTGCTAACACTGACACAACCTGACTGCCGTTAGCCGTGGCGCTAACACCACCGCGTGCTTTCTAACTCACCCTTTACCCCTTTCGCCTCGCTCAACCACTTTCCTCAGCGCAAAGCTTCACACCAATTACCAACGCTGTTGATTAGCCGCTGTGTGCAGAGGTGTGATGCCTCAGTTTGTCTTCTGACATGCAGATCAGGTTTATACATAGTTTCCGCACCCTGTAAAAGTGCCAGGGGCAGCGTCAAGATCGGGGTGCTTGTTTCCTCCACGTCCTTTTTGATTTGAAAGTTGTTGTTTTTATTATTTGGAATTGGAGTCAGTTGTTTTTTCACTCTTTCAACCCACAACTTCCCCGGAGCACCTGTAGCGAGTGCAGAACCGGTCGTAATGACTCGCTTTCAGGTGGGCAGCAGATGTTATGAGCGTTGACCTCACAAATTGATCAAGAATTATCAGAGGCTGCAAGTGTTTGGCCCTTTTTCTGCTCCTTGAACAACCTGCAGTGTATTTCATCACCAGGGTCAAACTGTTCAGACTTTTACTGCTTGATTTTCTACAACAAACAGTGTGCGAGTCAGCAGAAACGGTGCCCAGATGTACAGACGTTGATTTGTGTTGCTTTCACTAAGAAAACAAATCAAAGTGGTAATCCCACGTGTGCATGAAAAATGAAAATGTATGTAAATGTGCCTCCTCCTTCTCCTCCTCCTTCTCCTCCTCTATCCCTCTCTGACCGCTTCAGACATTGCGAAAGAAAGGCTTTAACGGCTGCAACAGCCCAGAGCCCGACGGAGACGACTCCATCGACCAAAGCCCGCTCAATGAAGACAAGTACCGCAAGACCGAGGACCTGGACAGCCTCTTCAAGCGCTACGGCGTGAGTACCGTCACACTTTTGTCACCTTATCTAACCTACACTTCTCTTCTTCTTCTCTTTCTATCTACCTCTCTGTCTCTATCTGTCTGCCCTCTTCTTCTTTGTTTGGGGAACGAAGGCTCTGAACAAGAAAGAGCACCGGGACTCTGAGAGCCCAGACCCCGAGGAGCCCTTCTCCCTCACCCCCCGCACTGAGGAGAAATACAAAAAAATTGACGAGGAGTTTGATAAAATGATGCAGAACTATAGGCTGTCAGTGAGTACCGCCCCCGCCCCCCTCTGTGTAACCCCGCCCCCTCCTCATGCTGTTGCCGCTGACCAGACAACCGGAGGTTTCTGGCTGCTAACGGCGGCCTGACTACTCACAGAGCACTCGCCTTCACCCCCCACCCCCACCCCTTTACCTCCTCCACATCACCTCTTACCAACAGCACCTCCCCCCACCCACCACATCACAACCCCCCCTCCCCCGATGGTGTGTGCCTGAGCAGGAAAGGTAGAGCTTACTGACTGAGGGCAAACTTATAAAACGATTATCAGTTAAGCTGCTGATTATTTCCTTAATAAGTAGATATTTTGGTTTAAAAAATGGTGATCAATATGTGTATATATGAATCAAAAGAAATATGAAACCTAAAGATATTAAACTATCATATAAGAGAAAGTAAAGCAGAAATCCATCATCAGAGAGGCTTGAACTAATATCCAACATGTTTCTTGATTGATTTATTGATTATCAAAATAGTTGCCATCAACTAACCGTCACTGCAAAAAATATCAATACAAGTTGTATTTCAAGAATTGATTTTTGTGATGCAATTAAAGATTTCTGTTCAACAATAAAAACAATTAAACAGAATAAGATGAGAAACACGTTTTACTCCACGTGACAAACACGAGAAGAAGAAGGCAGGAGGCTGATAAAATAAATGATGATGATAAATCATGTTAGAGAAAGAAATGAAACAACAAAAAGATATGGAGCTGAAAACCTGGCGATGGTGAGGAAGAACAAATATATTAATGTTATATATTATATTAAAAGACCAGAATAATTTATTTTACCTAACATTAAGACATGGCGGTCACCGCTGTAAAACATGGATTAATACGGGACAATTTTTATCTAATTATGTTTAAAACACAAACTTTCAAAAGAGTCGAAAACAGACGGAATTATTCTTTAAATTAAATGTTTGGTGCAGCTTCATTTTAACAGAAAAGCAGTGAACTTTGTCAGAAGCTAATAAACAATAACTTGAATTGTATTTAATTGTAAAGCTGGTAATAATCAGCTCTATATATAAACATATATATCATATGTTCAGGCAGGTTTCATATCTGGACTCAGTTAAAGTTAAAAAGGCGAAACCAAAGACGGAGAAGAGGTGCTGCAGATGCACGTCGGTGTGAGTAAGAAGTCCTCGTGTAACAACAAATAGGGCATCCTTTACCGTGATTATTCATCTGAAGCTACAGTCATCACAGTGAACAGCATCCTCATGAGTATTATGGCTTTCATACACTGTTGCTTATTCAGTAATGTACAAGAATATTCATACAGCGGAGGGAGAGGAGCGCTAACTAGGTCCCTCGTTCTCACAAGAGTCGGCATAGCAACAAATCTGGCTTCGTGGTAAAAATCTACACGTTTGCAGCGTGCCTCTGAGCAGTCGGGTAGCTGTGCTGAAAGCAGCAGTAATACTCGGAAACAAGCGTGCAATTGCAGACACTCTCATTCAGGCAGCAGTTTCTAAATAGCAGTAATTTGCAGCGTTGCTGAGGTCAGTCCGGTGCAGCCCCTGCTGCTCCGGCTGGATGTGCTCCTGACATTATCCAGCTCTGCCGCCTGACTGGCGCGCTGCCAGGCCCCTTTTACCGCTGCTCTCCTGTGCCAATTTCTCGGTGATTCATTTTTTTCCTCCGTGCTCAATAATGCCATTAATGTCACTTTAATGAGTAGCACTCAATTTACAGCCTCTCTTCCTGTCTGCCCGCTCCTTTGATTGGTCACTCGGGATGGGACACAGTCACGTTGAGCTGCTGCAGGCGAGTTAGACAGCGGTTAATCCTAAAATCACCTCCATGGTGTTATACCTGAATGAAAAAAAGTTGGCATTATTTAACAGCCTCGGTCTTATTTTCATAGTTTGTTATTTTTTTTAAATTATTTTTTTAAATTAAATTGTTGTAATCTGGATATACAGTTAAAAATAAAACCTGTGTTTGACCTTGAGAGACTGAAAATGTACCTAAACATGAACATATCATGTATATATTGATTATTGAGCAGATTATACACCTGAAACCTTAAAGATATGGTCTTGGGAGGTTAAGGGTTAATTCAGTTATCTAAAACATAACATTTGAAAGTGAAGTTGATGTTAATGCACCCAGAAGAGTCACTTCATGCTACTATATGTTATATTAATGAACTAAATAAGAGTAAAATAAGAAGCTGGATTCTTCCTTTAAAATACAGGAACCAAATCAAAGTTGTCAGATATTAATCATGTTATTAACATACAGTAATAGAGAATTAATATTAAATATGTTTAATCAGTTCAGTGAGCGCTGAGATGAAATGACACTCAAAAGCTTCGCCCAGAAGAAGAAGGGGCCGGATGCGTCCCCACCACCTCCACCTCACTGCCCCTCAGTCCACACCTTTCTCAGGGACACCAGCACACAGAAGCATACAGCACCACCCAACACTCCTCCCCTCAGCATCATAATCCCCAACATGACAGCTACAGGCCGGGATATACAAGCTTAATCCCACTTGTACTAAAATACCTCCTGAGGTAGAGAGAGAGTGGCGAGGGAGAGCGGGCAGGACACTAGACGAGCCGCGAGCGAACGTATCCGTTCCTGTTACGCTGCTGCTGTGGGAGGAAAGAAAAAGAGGAGCGTTTTTACCCAGACGGTCTCTGGTTTTTCAACCAGACGGTCTCTGGTTTTTTAACCAGACGGTCTCTGGTTTGATGCTTTTCTGGCTCTGAAACTCTTTAACGGCGGCCTCCGTGGTGCCTTTGAGCAAGCTGAGCGTCTTGAATGTCTCCTTCAGGACCATACATACAGTATGAATGTGAAAAGTAAAACGTGGTGCTACTAAAGTATTTCACTAAAATATCAAATAATCACGATACACATTTCAAGCTCAAATATAAGATAAAGTCATCAAAACTTTTAACCCTTAAATCTTTAGGACTTATTTCAATGTATAAAAAGACACATTTAATATAATAATCATGATATTTATATAGATGTATAATAACAATCAATGCTAACTAATGCAAAATTATGTATTGAAATTCACACAGAAACAGATCGTTATACAAATGTAATTAAATTAATTCTCTTATCACTCGTGATATTTTTTTTTACTCATAATATTTAGTTCTCGCATATAAAATCAAACATGTTAATATATGTTATATAAATGAAGGGACGTAGAGGATGTTTCTACTGGTAAACATGAACAACCTTGACTACAGTATGAATAATAATATGACAGTTTATTGTAATATGTTGTGACCTTTTGGTCCCTGAAGTGTAATAAAAATGCATTTGTATTTTCACACTATGAAAGCATCAGTTATAAATACAACATATATATATTAATAATTTCAGTTTGAAGCTGCAGATAAAACAGCATTTGACTTGAATCTGACTTATTTCTTTCTGTGTTTTGGTCTTCATTGAAATATTAATAAAGATAATCAGGAATCAGAATGAAGAGGAAGCAAAAACCGATTAAAGGTCATCCGGACACTTTCCCATCGCTGCCTCTGTGTTCACATCCACAGCTGCTAACAAATAGGATGCGACAAAGTTAAAAAATAAAAAACTTTCAAAGGCTTCCAGGACAACAGGGAGAGAAAGAGAAACTAGGCCATGAGTTTAATACATTCGGATATACCCTTGCATCCAGGAAACACACCCTTGTTGAGAAAGCTCCTCTGAGGGAAAATAGGTTAGTTTTCTCTCCCCTCTTTTTGTTCCCGTCGTGTAGAAGAGGCCTCGAGCTTCCTCACACGAGCCCCCCAGAAAAGCTCCTAGTCAATTATTTACCCAACAGGTTCTCGTCCTCAGAGTGACACAGAGGCCAATTAACCCTCCTGTCTGCTAATAGGAGCGTCAGTGTTAAATGGAGTTGGAGTGGGCAGATATAAATTCATATGTAATTTGCCAAAGACGAGGATTTAATGCTCAGTGGAGCGCAGAGTGGAGCGCGCTGAGGACACATTTAAAATTCATATTCTGAGAAGGGATGAAGAGGTTTTTACCGTTATGTCACAAATTTCCTAGAAACCAGAAGCCGACATCGTCATGGAGATGCTGAGGAGACGAATTACAGCTGCTGCAGGAAAAAGACAAGAAATATATATATATATATATATATATATATATATATATATATACTGAATATACTGAATATAAAGTTAAATATACAGAGACTGATAAGATTCAAACTAACAAGCTCATATCCAGGATTTTAGTAAATAGTTCCTCCTGCAGAACAACATTTTTAATAAAATTCAGTTTTTGTCTCTAAAATATTAGAATCAGACTTTCCTTAAAAACCCCAATATATGTATAATATGTGTGTAGTTTAGCTCCAGCTCATATTTATCATTCATTAATTTATTTCAATTTTCAGTAATCGATATAACAACAGATTTCATCGTTTTCTTAATTTCTTTCAGTTTTTTAAAACTAATGAAAATATAACATTTGCATAACTTAATATTAATAATGTAATATTCCTATTTATTACTAGTTCATCTTTTAATTAGAGTCTTTTGTGTTTGACCAAAACTTTTGCAAAAATATATTTTTGGAAAAAAAACAACCATCCACATAAATAAGTTAGTGTCTTGTTTGGATCAACTGCAAAACTGCAGACTGTTGTTTAAATGTGGTTCCACTCTGACGTCCTAAAATACTGCCAGGTTTATTAAAATCATGTTGATTGATCGTTTACTGTGTTGATCAGCCAGTCAAGTCACCGGTGAAACTACTAAAGCAAATCAGAAGGCAAATATTAGTCAATAAAAGACAATAACACACCTCCATCCTTTGCACTAGCCCCTCACCTCCATCCATCCCTCCATTCATCCTCCTCCCTCCCTCCCCCCGTTTACTCCCTGCTTGGCCAGTGTGCAGTGGTGCAGTGCTGTTAGCTGCTATCTTCAACCGCCCCGGTCGCCACTTACAGCTAAACTCATCTTTGCAAGCTTCCTCTTGACAGTCTGAGAGCTGAATGTGAAATCTCAGAAAGTCGGAGGAGCCGCGAGTTTCTTTAGCCGGCGTTTGAATGGACAGATGTGTCTTCTCTTCACGTTTAATCTCTAATTTTCTAACAAACAACTTGATGATAAAATATTGAAATATTCAAAATAAAACTTTTTATAATTTGGTGCTAATTTTAAGGAATGTGACACATATACAGATGAAGGTTTAAATTGAGCTTTACGTTAAAGAGAATTTCATTTTTTCTTTATAATTTGGATGAAATTGCATATTTTTTTTACCAGAAACTTTTTAAGCAATTATCAATAAAATGGATCTGAAATGATGGACTTGTAAAGCAAAATGTTACCAAACAGACGACGGCGTCTTCTTCAGACATATTTATCAGTCTTTCCTGTTTTTTGTTCTCATTCCTCTCCTCTTTCCCTCCAAAAAAAAATAAAAAATAAAAAAAAGTTGCAAAACGTAGCTGAAAGGAAGAGGCAGAGATCAAGAGCAGGAAGGTGCCCTCGTCCTCCTCTGCGTTAAACTGGGTCCCAGGCAGTACGAGTACAGTACGGTGCAGCACTGGCCCATATTCTATATATAGAAGTCCTTCTTTCAGATTCACTTGGAACAGGGTGAAATGGGTCGAACGGCTGGACAACCCAAGGTCCTTGCCCTTGATTTCCCAGGACCCTCGGCTGTCTGGTCATCTGCTTCTCCGAGGTCAACTCAGGGGGACAATAGTCAACGTTGTGGGCGAGAATAAAAGATAAGACCTGAGTAGCAAAACTCCTGCACAAGCATTAAAGAAAGGAGGATGATGTTACATATTGCAGGAAAGTTTGTGCTGAGATGAGGACATGTCAGTGGGTGGAGGATGGAGGATGTAGCTGCGCATGCTATGAAATGTCACCAATAACCTGATGCAATAACCTGCTGCTGTGACGAGAGTTTTAACCTGGCATGAGACGGGAAAGGTGGCAGCTTTTTATTCTATTGGGCCTTTCCACCGAGTCACTGTGCATGCTGAAACTGAGCGAGTGTGTGTCTGTGTGTGTGTGTGTGTGTGAGAGAGAGAGATTTGATGTGGGTTTATTACCTACGTGGGAAGAGTTCAGTTCCAAAGCATTTAACATAAAATACATATATAAATACAGCAGTTTTGCATGTTTTATTCTATTGAATACATATTTCATACTTGACATAATTTACAGTATTTAGGTCAATTTCCTGCTACGATAGTGAAACTTGACAAGATCAGTGACTGATGTCAAGCTGCTGTCCAGTTGTTATTAAATATCAATAATCAAGAGCAATGTGATTTTTAATCATTTCAAATTGAGATAAATGACAATTTATTCGAGAAAGTTTGTTTTGTTGGAAACAGGTTGACTTCTAACTTATTTTAAGTAAGTGTTAGTTTTTTTAGGACTCAGTATATTCTTAATTTTTCACTTTTACCGTTGAGGTTTCTTATATAAAGTCACACCTGCTTGTGGAAAGACTCTTCTTGCTGTGATTGGTTGTTTTGGTGCGACTGTGTGTTTTTCACCTGCAGGCTTGTTTGCACTGCTGCAGATCACCTGTCTGTTACCTGTCTGTAAGCGTATGTAAACACCACCTCACTCTAAGTCCCGCCTCTTCCTGTCTCCTCCAGTCTACCGTCCCACAGCCCACCTTCTCCATGCCAGTCACCGTGCCAGTATCCAATCAGAACGCGGCGGCAGCCCTCCAGTTCAGTAATAACCCCGGTGGCGCCCTGGTCACCACCACCTCCTTCGTCACCTCCACCCTCACAGACCCCCGCCTCCTGTCACCACAGCAACCAGCTCTGCAGAGGAACACTGTGTCGCCAGGGTTACCACAGCGACCAGCCAGCGCAGGTAAGAGACACAGCTGGTTAGTTAAGACGGTGTGTGTGTACAGCTTCACAGCATCTTTGTGGTTGTGTGAATCGATCATTTTTGTATAAATAAACCAGTTTCGGTACTCAGCTGCTGATTGATCCATCCAGTATGTTACATCCTCTCCAGGAAAAATCCTCTGATGTTTTGCATTTCCAAAAAGCATAATGAACTAAAGGAAGTAAATTGAAGAAAAAAAACATCCAACCAACAGAAACTCAAAACTTGTTCAAAAGAAAATCAAAGACAAAAGACTCGACAGCGACGCCCACGCGGGTTGATTGACAGCTGTTCTCTGAAAAGCCACATAATAAAAAGGCCTTCTGCATAAAACATGTTAGATCATCTTACCAGAAGACAAACAGCTTATTGCAAACAGCAGAATAAGGTCAACGTTGTCCCACAATAAATATGCACTGACTATGATGTAAACACGGCTCGGTGATGGACATCCAGGAGTAAATAAATCCTGGTCAACATGTTGTTGTTGACATCTGGTCCGGCTTCGTAGTGATGAACCTTCAGGGACTCATCAGAGGGTCGTATTTTAAAATATTAATTAAGAAAAACAAATCTGACCAATGCACAACATCGTCTTTACAAACGTGTCGTGTAGCTGAAATGCTAACTGGTATTCAACCTAATTTGAGCCACCTTTTATAGAAATGGTTGTCATGGCGATGTGGTTACTAAGCCCTTTTTTTTCACAAGGTGTTTTAGGTAATAGTTCTCCTGTATGTAGAGGCACAGTTTATGTAACATCAGTGTTTTATTCAGTTTTTATAGAGGATTTTCTGAGTCAACAAGCGGAAACATGACCATCCGTTGTGAGTGTGTGTGTGTGTGTGTCCAGCATGTCAGTCTGGGTAGCACACACTCCTCTGTAATGACAGACATCCATCATTTCTTTGAGTCAGGCTGGTGCACTCTTCTGTGTGGCGAACCGATCCTTCACTCTCTGACTAAAAGGATTTGTGCCCCATTTCTGCGTCTCAGACAAGGTTACTTATCAAGCTTTGTTCCGACCAGCGTAATCTCATTGTAAGTCAGAATTAGGTGATGTAACGTGCAACAAATGCATTACAGCATCTTTCATAACATGCCGTTCTCCGAGGCAAGAGGGTTTCACATAGCGGTAATGGACCCCCCCCACCCCCACCTCCACCTCCACCTCCACCTCCTCATAACCTCAGCAGTGCAGATACTCTGCTGTTATGATCCCACATTACCAGAGCTGTGTTGGGTTCGTCATGTCTGCTTATTGGCGTTTTTCCAGCCAGATATTTTTCAGTCCTCCTCATGACTTTATGACTTAATATTAAACATGTTAATGCATTAAAGAAATCATGTGACCCTCGCTAAACTTTAACGATGATACTTTAAGTACATGTTACTGAAGTAAAACATGTTATACATGACAGGGAGTATCTTTACATTGTTGTATTTCTACTTTTGCTTAATTTAAAGACATAAATACTTCATAAACCACCTTTAAATATTGATATACAGAGAATTTAGACTTTATATTGAGCAGTTTGTCATATTCTGTTAAAAGTAAAAAAGGGTAAAACATGTTTCTATAGTTATATATTGTATATAGTTAAATATTTGATAGTTTACTTGGTGATTAAAGTGTGTTTTATTTCTATCTTTCTGCTTCTGCTGTAGGTGCTCTGTTGGGAGATCTGGGGAACTCAAACGGGGCGTGTCCGAGTCCAGTCCGTAAGTAAAGTCTCCTCATTTCATTTCCTCTTTCTGTACTTTCGCTGGACGTCTAAAAGTAAAATAATTTTCTGATTTTGACATACAGACATGGCGACGCAGGAAGTTTTATGTGTGGCAACAGGCTCAATCACATGTCCATGGCTCACACACTGACTCAAACACACACATACACACACGCAAGCACGAAAACACCTGTTGTCTGGTGACAGCTGAGGGTCACAGTACGAGCTGCTTGTAAACAGTCCAAAGAACAGAAAAGGTTTCAGGTTGAGAGAAACAGGAGAGCGAGTTTAAAAAGAGGAAAATCACAAATGAACTCGTGTTAAACTTTAAACTATTACGACTCCTGAGTTCAAGACTTCAGTTTGACTACCTGAAGCATTTCTCTGACCTGATAGTTTGATTATTGATTGATTATTTATTCAGATTGGATTAAATGATGACGTTTGAAAATCGTCAACAGGCCTCGTTGTTTACAGCTTTCACTGGGAGCTTCATTTCATTTATTCATTCATGTTCATGTTAGCAGATTTCCGTTAGTAGTGAAGTTATTTTGTTTTGTCTCAACCAATCAGTAGCAAGTATATGGATATATACATATCTGTCATGGCAACATCATCTACTGTGGGACCAGAGAAATGAGGGTTCAGTGGACGTTAAGTTACTGTTAATGTAGTCAGATTACGTCCCCACTCTTACGCCTGCACGCACGGCTCTGATTGGTTGATTGATCGACCATCGTTCTTCACAAACGTTGACATGTGTTCGGCGATGAATCCATGGAAACTGAAACCAGGTGATTTAAGTTGTTGAAAGTGCCGCCAAAGAGCCAAATATGGATTGATCAGGTTTATTCTGTAACAACGGTACCTGGTGTCCCGGCTCTCTGCAGCTCGATTCTTTCCCGTCTTCACCCACTGCTCCTCCCCCATCCCTCCGTCTACACCTCCTCTCCCTCCCTCCCTCTTTCATCCTGTCTCTCTCAGCTGTTCCCCCTCGTCTCCTCTCTGGAATAATCCGCCGCCCCACCCCGACTGCCTCCCCACCCCCTCCATCCAACTGTCCCTCGTCTTGGCTCGGGACTCTCCTCAGAGGTGACTTTGACACTGGCCAGAGCTCTCCCCTTAAATCCCATTAGCCAGGACAGATCCTGCCAGCCAGCGTAGTAATAGATATGGAGGGAAGATGGCTTTTTTTCTTTCTATATTCACTTGATAAAGGTTTTTGTCTCAGGTTGAGGTGGGCCAGAAATCAATACGTTTATATTAACTTCCCAGCAGAGGAATATGCCAAAGCCAAGTTTCAATATTGACACGAGTGTTTCAAGTGTAAACGTTGTGTGATGTGGTGCTTTTTAAAGGTTGCCTCAATCAATGCAGCGGTGTTTAAAGTCAGGCTCTGCATTTTGAGTTAGCGGCGCCATATTCACCCAAAATACCAAATAAATATAACCTGGAGTGATATCTGTCTGTTTCAGATATCTGCCGTCACTCCAATTATTAACAAACGTATATATTTAATAAACAATTTCAATACAGAGTCAAATTCAAGTCAGTTTAATTTATAAAACCCGATTCGAACCTCCATTCAAATCAGGAAAAACTCCCCAAAACAATGTTTTAATGGGGAGAAAATGAAGACACCAGACAGGATATAGATGTATAGTATGAGGAGATCAGACCAAAATAACAAAATTATATTATAAAAATACAGCACCGAGAAACAGGATGAGAAAATTATAGATACAGAAAAAGTCTGTTATGTTAAATGAGAAGCAGGTTTGTTAAAGCAGCGCCCCCTGGTGGACGGTGATGGTTCGGATCCACTGGGAATTTTTATCATGAACTCCAAATATTTAGTTTCCTTCTAATTTAATAAAATAATTGCCAATAGAAACATTTAAAACTCCCATCCTCTTTTCCCTCTCTTCACTTTTTCCTTTCTTCCTCCTCTCCTGTCCACATTTCATCCTCTCCTTCTCTCACTCCTTCTCCTTCATCTTTCCTCTTTTCCTCCGCTGCCCTCCTCCTTTCTCTCCTCCTCTCTTGGATCTGTCGTTCTCAGCTGTTGTCCAGGGACTCGGGGCTTTGGGAATGTCACCATTGACGTCACCCGGCATTCCTCACATTCCCACACCCAGCCTCGTGTAATAGGAGACATCACACACACACACACACACACGCACACACACACACACACACACACACACACACACACAGTGGAGAGCACATGTAAAGGGTACAAAAAAGTACATACAAACAGTCAACATGCATAAATAAAGTCACACACACACAGTTTCTGTGACTCACTCACACTTTTAGAAGAGGATTGTGTTCATGTGAACCTCACACACACACACACACACACACACATCGTCTCATTGGTCAGATGCCTGCAGGGAACCCCCCCACCCCTCCACTCTCTCCCTCTCTGCGTCCTTTCTCCAACCTTATCTCCTTCTCTATCTCATGTGTTATCTTTGTCACTTCCTTCTTCCTAGCCTCCTCCCTCCTCGTTTCCTACCTCCTTACCTTGTACTTGCCTTCTTTCTCAGTCCTGTCCGTTCTTTCTTCTTTCCCCACTGACTCTCTACATCTTTCTTTTCTTTTCCCCTTCCTAGTCTGTAATTTTGCTCCTTTCCACCCATCTTTCCATCTCTTTACACTCTTTACCTTCTTCATTTCTATATTCTGAATCCTTTTTTCTGTCCTTTATTCCTTCCCTACCTCCTCTCTTATTCTTCCTTCTTTCTTTCCTACCTCTTTTCCTCCATGTCTACCTGATTTCCTACTTCTTTTCTAATTCAGTACTTTCTTTCACCTTCCCTACATCCTTTCTCTCTTCCTTCTCTATCTCATCTGTCCTTCTTCATACCCTCCCTCCTCTCTGCATCCTTCCTTCCCTCCTTACCTTCCTTGCTTGTCCCCTACCATCCTCCATTTTCCCATCATGCCTCTCTGCTCTGATGTTCTTTCCTTCTTCTCTATTCTCTCCCTCCTCGTCGTCTCATTTTAATGTTTTTAACTTTTCCATTAGATTTTTTTGGTTTACTTGTACTGTGGGAAAAAAAATAAAGTTAGTGACGTCTTTCATATTTCTTCATCTATACTTTCCCTCTTTTTCCTTCCATCAGATATCATCCCTTTCTTTTTCTCTGCTCCCTTTTTCCCTCCCTGTGTTGTCTTTTCTCCTTCCCACCTTTCTCTCCTGTCTCCCTCTCTGATAGCAGAGGTACTCTTCAATTGTTGTTGATGTCAGGTTTAGTTTGTATATGGGCTGTTTGTCTGTGTGTGTGTGTGTGTGTGTGTGTATGCGTGTGTGTGTGTGTGTCTCTCTCCCTGGAGTGTGTGTGACTGAGATGAAGCAGAGTCACATGCCGCTGTCGTCTGGAGGCGGCGTCATGGAGAGCTGCTATCTGCTATCACACACACACCCTGCCTTTGCCTGTCCGTGGGGAATACAGTCTCCATGTGTGTTAGGGCCTGGAAAGTCCCTGCTGCCCCCCTTCACACACACACACACACACACACACACACTCTGACTGAGTCTCTGAGTCAAGCAGCACGGACACGCTGCTGTCTGCTGGAGTCTTGTCGTCATGACACCCAGAGCCCCACATCTCCGTCCAGGGAGCATTAAAACATATTTAAAAGAAGTGAACGGTGAAGGACTGTTCTGTGACTGAAGCGTGTCATGAGCCGCGTGTTGTTGTTGTTGTTGTTGTTGTTGTTGTTACGTCTCACACGGTAACTGAAGAAGCAGTTTGGAATGTGACCGGTTGTCTCTTCAGGCAGGGTGCGTTCAGCAGACGTACCTTTCTGTAATGACACCTGTCATGTTGTTGGAATGCAGCCGGGAGAAAGAAAGAAAGGAAACAGAAAGATTGTAGACTGCAAAAAAAAGAAAGAATAAATCCCATGAAAAGACAAAGTCAAAGGTGACGTCTTCAGGTGTCGACCATCCCTCCAAAACCAAAAAACAAGTAATTTTCTATTGAACGACTAATCTTTTAATTAGCTGATTGTTGCAGCTGTTATCTGAATCATGTTTTTGTCATCAATCATCATCAAATCTTGAGAAAGAAAGGCTCTAATGTCGGTATTTAAAGCTTCATCAGGACAAATGTTTGTCAAAAACAAAAAGCAAGTACACACAGGAAACACACACACACACACACACACACACACACCAGGTAGAAACAGACACACAACCTCCCTCCTCACTAAATCTCTCTCTGTGTCTTCCTGTGTCTCTCCAGCTAACGGCTACATCAGTGCCAGGGCCTCCCCGGGCCTCCTCTCCGTCTCCAACGGCAACAGCCTGGGGAAAGTAGTCCCAGCTAAGTCTCCGCCTCCGCCCAGCCCTCAGATGGTCAACAGCCGCAAGCCGGACCTGAGAGTCATCACCTCGCAGAGCGGCAAGAGCCTCATGCAGCTGGTGAGGAAAACTACGGCAGCCACACGGGGACAAAACTCACACAAACAAATGATCAGTTTCTGTCTTACTGTTTGCTAACCAGGTTAGAGGCAGTAATCTTGATTTTCCTTTGACTTTTTATTCTTATGAATATTTGTTAAATGACAGATTCAGAAAACACTCCTAAAGGATCAGTTCACACATTTTCAAGTCTGTCAGGTGCAATAATAAACAAACTAAATTTAAAGGACGATATTTATTCTGCATTCTGTGCAGTTGAACTTTATGAATTTCTTTGTGATTTATGCCAGTTCAGAACATGACAGTAATGTAAACGTGAGCATGTTGGAAAAATATTTCTTTCCTGTTGTGCAGTTGAACATCTGGATTCAATCACATCGATCGATCAGTTAGGATGAGATTTGACTTTAGAGTTTAAATTTTAGCAACACTGCTATAAAACTAGAGACAACTAGACTCTAGATTAATTTAATTCTCATGTCATTTCATATTTTGACTGCAGTTAGTTTAACAGTCGTCTGTTCTTTACTCCCCCCTCCTCCACCCGCCGTGCAGACAGAGGAAGAGCTGGAGTTGGTGAGTGAGGTGAATGGACTTTCAGACTTCTAGCCTCATGGATGTGGTGTTGAACTCTGTGTGATCTCACCGAGCATGAGTGTGACAGTCAGCAAACGCATCACATCGCGGTCGACTCAGCGGAGTAAAAGTTTGAGCACAAAGTGAATCTAGACGGACAAATCACCTGGTTGCTCTGGTTCATGATGTCAACTTGATTCAGATTCAGATTTATTATTTCAAACATCTTCATCAAAGCTGGAGGCTCGATCGACGTTGACACTGAAGTCAGATATGAGTCACAAAAATGAGGATTTAAGACTCAAGTCGTGACCTGAAATACCAGAACAATAAAAAATAAATGAGACAGGTTGCACAGCTTGAATATTTAATAAATAGTCCCGTACAGTGTGAGACTGCTGCTGACTGCAGTTTGACAGGAAAACTTTCATGCTGTATATAGTAAATTTAATCTTAATCTTGGTAATTCTTAATTTTATAAATCTTCTGATTAATGTGTCTTAATTCCAATATTGTTACATTTTGCACAAAAAAACAAAAGAAAGTTTAGTTTATGTTGTAGGAGGATACAGATTGAGTTTCCTGTTGCACTACGCTTGAGTCCTACTCACACCATCCTGCTGCACCACCCAGTTTCTACTAGATGTGCTTTGTTTTAAAGGCAAAACACATCAAAATGCTAAAAAAACAAAGTCACAAAAATAAGATTGTTTGTGGTACGATAGAGCCCAGCTTAAAGTGGCATTTGTGCTGCACAAATCCAATAAAATCCAATAAAATAGAAGATACTGAAGGAAGCGGAGCAACCAGCTGACTCTGCGCTGTGTGTGAACTCTGCTCAGCATGTGCATGTTTGGTTTCATCTGAGTGTTGATGCTCTGAGGATCAGAGTGAGGAACAATCACAAGTCGACAACCTGGAACACAGACGGGCGTGTTGGAGTCCGACAGGCCGACCTCGTGCACACACACACACACACACACACGCGCGCGCATGCATGCTGACATGTGTTCATGCAGATTTCTCTGGATAAATATACATACCTCAGAACAAACACACACCTCACAATGTGTATTCATTCCTCCAATACCTCTCCGCACACACATAGCCTTTCAATACAAACACACACACACACACACTCATCCCCACTCGTCTCTCCTGCCAGCCTTGTCGATGCATGCGTTCCTGTCAGCATGATTCTCCACCACAGCGATGCCTCTCATAACACCTTCCACTGTGACGCTACATAACGCAAGCGCCTGGCCCTGGCGACAGCGTTGCCGTGCCAACGCCACCTTGAGATGCGAGACACTTCTCATCTTGCACGCCGATGTTAAAGTGTCACAGAAAAGTTAAACGCCTCTGAGAGGAATGAGGTGCTTGGATGTTTTTTTTTTTTCCTCACAGGGAGCACAAACGCTTCTTTCACTGCTTTGTTAAGACGAAGTGAAGTGAAGTGATGTAACTGTTTATTATATCAGATTATTAGGGCTCACTTTGATTTGTTTTGGAGTATTTTTTTTTAGTCTGCCAGTAAAACTTCAAAAGTGTCAGAAAATCTGATTGAATGTTGATCACAGTTGCTGCACTTCACCTCTGTGAACCTGAGAGCAGTTAAATCACTGGATCATGCATTTGTTTTTATTTCAACTAGAAGTAGAACAAGCTGTGAGATATTTCAGTAGTAATAGTCTATACTAATAACTAAATTGTTCACAGCTACATTTCAAGGTCTCTGCATCCACTCTGCTGTACAGTGGAAAGCACATGCTAACCATTATCATTATTACTGTTGAAAATGGATGAAGTCATGTGCCATGAACTCCTACACTCACGCCCATATAAGGAGAAAAAGACCCGATTCATTGTGGAACCGGACCAGGTTTTCTCACGACATGGAGCCACAACACTGGATCAAAAAATCCAAGAAACGAAGGATTCGCTTTAAATTCCAGAAATGTGCTGTATGTAAACCAGACCAAAAGCATGAATTCTTTACACTGTGCAGAGAGGTGATGCAGATCATAGAGGGAAGAGTCACTTTTATACAGATTATTGTTCATTTATCTAGTGACCACCTAGAAACTCCCTTTGGCCCCCTGAAGGCCCCGAGACCCCATGTTGGAAACCGATATAGCCGTAATCACCTCATGAACTTCTACTATCCCAATGCTCAACTTCCTCCATCCATATTTGTGTCTTCCCAGAATGCTCAGCGGCTAGGCGGCTCCCAGGTGGCGCAGTCACTCACCACACCAGTGGTCTCCGTGGCAACACCCAGTCTCCTAGCGCCCTTCTCTAGCATGCAAACGGCCTACAACACCGGTAAGACGGCGACAGCAGTGAACGCACCGCTACTGGGAAACAGAAAATCTAAAATCTAAAACATCAAGCAGTGTATAATCTGCATTATGTCATAAAAATCTTAATTGTCATGTAGAAAAGCTGCTATGAATATTCACTTTGTTCATTGTGTGAGAGCTTCTGGAATGATTCCACTTCAAAGGTCTCCATTAATATGGATTAGCTCTGATTAATATTGATGCTCCAGAAAGTTGTATGATGTAAAACAATCCCCCTCCTCTTCCTCTCTCCCTGTGCGTGTGTGTGCGTGTGTGTGTGTGTGTCTCTCTCGCCCTCCATCCTTTAATCTCAGAGTACCAGCTGACGAGTGCAGATCTCACAGCGCTCCAGACGTTCACACCACCGGGGCTGGTGCCTGGCAGCATGGCTGCCTGGCAACAGCAACAGCAACCAGCAGTCACCCAGCAACAACAGCAGCAGCAACAGCAACAGACCCAGCAGCTGAGCTTGGCGTCGCTCAGTAACTTGGTGTAAGCTCCTTTTTATGTTTTCTTCCTTTCACAAAGATCGATCTAGCAGCTTCCTCTCGGCTGTGTTAACACGGCTGACCTTTGACCTTTCCCGACTGTTTAGAAGCACCATGCATATTAAATGACTCAGGACACCAGCAGTAATACACGCACATAAAACACTCGGAGCAGCTCTCTCATACGAAGCTGTAGCATCACCCCCCGGCTGCGGGTGATTCATCTCTACGGTGACCTACATATCCCCCCTGAGTTGTTCACATATTCGACATCTAAATGATGAATTTTGCACCGGAGAAATGCCAAAACTTTTTTTATTTTTTTTAGCGACACAATTAACAGTAGGCTAAAATTGTGCATGCTTGGTTATTTGTCTCCTCAAATTAGCTGCCAGAACATCAACAGGCGGCGCTAGATGTCTTACGTATGTGTGTTTTTGTGTGGTTGTGGTTGTGCAGGGTGTCGTCTAGTTGTGGTTTCTGAAGTGTTGTGACTCACACAGACTCAGACACGAGGCCATCTTCAACTAAACCTTCCCGACTTTCACATTGTATCAGGTTACATGACACAGCACAGAGAACAGGGGAAATAATGAGAACATTTCCTGATAAGGATGTGAACTTTTAAGCTATAAAAGTGAGTCATATGAATTTGAATGCCAATTATCACCATTTGTCAGGTTTAATTTGTAAACTTTTACTCCTCCACTTTTTTTTTTTTTTTTTTTTAAAGTGAAGGAGTCTTTAGTTTTTCTGTCGGAAAAGCATCTTCATGATATTTAAGATTTTTCCTTTTGTCCTGTATTTTTCTTTTACTGATTTTTAAGCAGTTTATACACATAATGTGTCTTTTTGAAAGCTCACATATCGAAGTATTTATTGGTAATGACGCACATTTATACTTCAGAGTTTGTATCCATGTCAACAAGGTGTTTTCACGTATTTGTTTAGTATTTGTTACAGGTGGGAGCTGCCTTTCAGTACAATTCTCCCATCTTTAAAAGTGAAATGTTACCTATTGACTGTAAACTGCTGATGCATATAATCACATTTCTGTCATAGTGGTTCAGCTGTTAGCGTTTTGTGTGACTAGTCTGACTGTGCTGGGCTAACCTGTCGACGGGGGAGCGGCTTGTAACTGCCTCTTGTTTTGTCCTCCCTCCCCCCCTTTTCTCCACAGCATGTGGGGTGCAGAGAAACAGAGTGCAGAGATGGTTAACTGCATCTCCAATATTGCTGCTAACCTGAGGTGAATGACATGATAGCATCTAGTGCTGTGCAGCCTTTTATCTGTCAAGGTTTTATCCTGCTCACAGGCTCAAATAACCCAAAGAAACTCCAGAATAGTTTGCAATAACATGACAAATATAATATCTTGTCTTTACATTTGTATGTTGGATGTGATGCCTGTTGTTGCTTTGCTGTCTCTGTACTTTCACTTCCTTCAGAATATCAATTGACTTGCGTGGTTGGAGTTTTGGAGTTTTATCCATGTACATCTGAAGCTCTTTGTGAGTGTCTCGAAACAAAGAAGACGATGCAGCGTGACAGCGGCAGCGTCTCGCTGGGAGGTCTCTGGATGCTGCTTTCAGTCCCAAACAGCCAACCAGTGCACAGCTGTGTGCCTCCGACATGCTTACTGCATTAAAATTTAACTTTCCAACCACTTTCAGCTGTCACTCCGAGCCGACAGTCAGACGTAAACTTCGACTCCTCAGATACACGTTAGAGTCGCTTATGTGGATAGACGACATTAAATGATGTGAAGTTTGATAATCATTTAACATTTGAAAACGCTCTCAACGTTTACGTCCTCAGCTATAAATATTTCTCGACGTGAAGTTAATTGAACCGCAGCTGCTCAGACCATCAATCACATTAAAAATAACAGAAATGAAAAAAATAACATCAGCTGTCAACAGAGAGACTGTTATTTGTTTCTCTGTCTGACAAGCTCAAAATTGTCCATGAAAATATGATAATAGGTTGTTTATTGTATTGAGCAGCTGTGTCTCCAGAGGATTGAGCTTCTTTTGAAAAAAAAAACAAACCAGCATATAATTAACACTCACCACCAGATCACACACGGCACAACTCTTCATATCGCCGTGTAAATGTTAACAAATGGCGGCCCAGATTGTATGAAATCCTTCAGCAAACAGACTGAAAGAGACTCTGAAGAAGCAGCCAGCTGAAGAGTGTTAACTGAACAACTGAACTACTGTTTCTCTACTGAGAGCGATATATAGTATACATATACATATACATATACATATACATATACACATGCAACTATTAATTATTTTCATTATAAAATCACAATGGAAACACAAAGTTTCAGTTTATAATAATGTAAAGCAGAGATCTGATATGTTAAAACAGCTGTTAGTTTCTGTAGTAGACAGATGCAAATTAATCCTATCTGACGATCAATCAAACAACCGTGAACTAAACAAAGGAAGGTGGCAGCGTGTAGATTTCATTTTGAACATTTGTTGTGCTTTAAAATGTAAACCCTGAGCAGGATTTTCACTTGATAATCCTGCTCACGTCTGTGTGGCAGCAGCTTCAGGTTTGACGTTATGATAGCAGGCAGCTTCACTGTGTTGTGTGTGGGATCAGAGAAACACAACGGCTGTCATGTGGGAAGCTTTCCCAGCACACCAAACTGTTCTCTCTGCAGAACGGAGAATTGTGGCGTCCTAGGACAGCACGGGCAGACGCGGACGCTTCTGCAGCCCAGACTGCACCGGGTTGTTGTTGTTGATTTCATCACAGCGCGGCCTCACAGCGAGCAAACAAGCCCTTCTAATCAAAGCATGATTGACGGCTTGGCTGCGAGCCTCGCCTCCGCTGTCGTCCACACTTTTCCTCGCCACAGGCTCCATGAGGAAATGATTTCTGTCATCTTAGACTCACCCCATCCCCCCTTTTTAATCATTCCTCTTTCACTACTTCCTCCTTATTTCCTGCTTTTTTTGTCAGGCTCGGTTAAATTCGGCATACACCTGTTGACTCTCATCTTTCCCCCTCGCTCCCCAATCTAAATGTTAATGCCAACACTGCCCCCTAACCCACCGCCCCACAGAGCCGCGCCTTCAGCTTGTTTGCCAGTCTATATAGAGCTGCTGTCTGGATGCAGGTTATTTGTTGCAGGATGTGTTGTCTCTGTTTGTTTCTTCACCGAGTCGACGTGTAATCGGATGCTTTACGAGGAAACGTGTGAATGTGCATCAGTGTTTGTCATTTTTAATCAGAGGGTGCACAACTTTCTGTCTTCTTCTGTGTCTTTTGCTCTCTGTCTCCCCTCCCTCTAAGGTAAAAGTTGCTAAATTGCTTACAGGACTCTCTGTTGGACTGCAGGGCGTGATGCGCACACACATCAGAGGCTGTTCAGTGAAACCTTCCCGGAGGAATCAGTGTTTTTCTAGACTACAGACAGTGTAAACACAAGCAGCGGATTCATTAGGTTTCCTCTGCCTTAAAGACAAAAATAATACATGAGACATGTGACCTGTTCAGTTTTTACAGTAAGATAGTATCAGTAATTATCAGTCTTATTAATAATCACAATACAATAAGACGGGACTTAAATCATGTCTAGTTTGATGAAACAAAGGCAGTAACTGTAAATCAACCTGCAGATGGAGGCAGCTCATACTGTAACCTGCAGATGGAGGCAGGTCATACTGTAACCTGCAGATGGAGGCAGGTCATATTGTAACCTGCAGATGGAGGCAGGTCATACTGTAACCTGCAGATGGAGGCAGGTCATACTGTAACCTGCAGATGGAGGCAGGTCATACTGTAACCTGCAGATGGAGGCAGGTCATACTGTAACCTGCAGGTGGAGGCAGGTCATACTGTAACCTGCAGATGGAGGCAGGTCATACTGTAACCTGCAGGTGGAGGCAGGTCATACTGTAACCTGCAGATGGAGGCAGGTCATACTGTAACCTGCAGATGGAGGCAGGTCATACTGTAACCTGCAGATGGAGGCAGGTCATACTGTAACCTGCAGGTGGAGGCAGGTCATACTGTAACCTGCAGATGGAGGCAGGTCATACTGTAACCTGCAGGTGGAGGCAGGTCATACTGTAACCTGCAGATGGAGGCAGGTCATACTGTAACCTGCAGTATAAAGTATAACACAGAGTTGTTAAGAACAGAGCAGCCTGTCTGAAGTCACAGTATATTGATCCCAGTGATTTCAGGCTTCCTGGACCTGACTGTAATAACGCACCGTACCGTACCCAGCTGTCTAACAATACCATGTCTGGCCTCCGTCACACTTTTCCTGCTGTTGTAGCTTTTCTAAACTTGCTTGTCTCTTTTTCCACCTCCCTCCACAGCCTGGCCTCTCAGTCCAACTTGCTCTTTGGCAGGGAGGAGGGCCTCTGCTGGTACTGTACTCTCTACACTTCAGCCACGCAGCAACAGCTCGCCGCTTTCCCAAAATATCTGCTGCACAGGGGAACCTCAGCTCAGTATCCAAACATTAGTTTGCTACTGAAATGAAACAGAATTATGTAGAAATATTATTGCTTTGGGGCAGTTATGACAACACTCCTGCTTTGTTTTGCTCTATTTTTGTCAGATACCACAAATTTATTTATTTATTCATTTCCGAAGGTTCTTTTTGTACCACAATGACCAGAAAGACATCACTACATATATTACATGTTCACTTTCACACGTCTGTGGAAGTATTACGTACAGTACTGGTGTCCCACAGGAGGACCAGTCAACGGCTGGTTGAAGGTTAAATGACATCGACACAGAAATATTAAAACAAAAATATGAGGGCGTAATCATAAGACAGTAAGGGTCTTATGATGCTTTATTTATCTCAGTAACTTCGAGATAAATAAAGTTATCTATCTCTTTATCTCTCTATCACCATGACAAGAACACCGACCTTTATAGCCTGTGTAAAATTGGTGGAGTGCCCCTTTAAATATCCAGCGACGCTAATACAGGGCAACATTTTTGTCTCAACTAAAAACACACTGATGTGGTAACGACTAGTTCAGTAAATGTGTCTTATTTTAATGAAATTCAAAAAATTTGAGTTGATTTGATGCATGTTGGTCCTCAGAGAAGCAAAGCATTTTGGGAAACACGGCTGCAGCTCACAACACACACACACACACACACATACACACACACACACACACACATACACACACTGTAACCAAGTGTCTGCTTGTGGCTGTGCTCGCTGTGTTGTTAGTGCTCGGGGGTAGCCTGCCTGCAGTCATCACTGTCACCGGCCCGCTGACTCGGCCGTTTTCACTCGATATAGCAACAGCATCCCCGTGGCAACGCCATCCATCTACCTGTGCCTGAAGTAGGCACAGCGAGAGACTGAGTGAACCTCGCTGCTACCAAGGGACTTCTGTGTGTGTGTGTGAGAGAGAGAGAGAGAGAGAGAAAAAGAGAGAGAGCGAAAGAGAGAGACTACATTTTTATGCAAGACGGCAAGAGTGCAGAAGTTTAAGTGTGTGTGTGTGTGTGTGTGTGTGTGTCAAGATGGACGAAGACAGCGAGCACTGAGTGCTGCAGACCCAGATCGCCTGGAGGAGTGTTATCTAAAATTCCCCTCTCAGTCTGCCAGTAATTGAGGGAATATTAGCAATACAATGCTGCAGATGGCTCATGATATGACATATTAGAACACACCCGAGGGGCGAAACGCAGTAATTGGGAGCTTCAAATTCAGATCGACCAGTTGGCAGAAAGGCAGAGAGAGAGAGGGAGAACGAGCACTAAGGAGCCACAGTGCAGCCTCGGTGACGGCTTCCACTCGGCCTCCAGCCAGAGGAAGAGGAGGAGGAGGCTGAGTGTGAGGGCGGAGGAGGGCGGAGGAGGGCGGAGACGTGAGCTTTCAGCAGTTTGTCCTGAGCGTCTTAGAGCACGTGCACAGAAATCATGTTCAGAGTAGTTTAATCAAAAGATGGCAAAAGCAGGTGTTAAATAAGTTGGAAGTGTATAATATTAATATTATAATATTATATGTATAATTAATACAGACTTCAGTTATTAGACGCACAGACGCAGACATTGAACGTTGAACATGCTTCAACTTTTGTCTCAAAGTGCACAATCCCGCCACGTTACGTCTTGATGATGGAGACGGAGGATGAACAGCGATGACATGTTTCCAGTATGGCTGCATTACTCACGCTGGCTGTATTTCATCACCACACCTGAACCTGGATCCACAGACAGCTGCGTTCTTTAGGAGACATAATATCCAGATCCTAGTGGTGGAGGGGAGGACGTGGACAGTCACAGAGACGACTGATTGGTTCCTGTGATGATGTTTGTGAATAGTTAACATTAAGACAACAATGTGACAGTTCTGCTTTTGTCATTTTTAGTTCTCACTCTGCTACAAGCGGCAGCAAAAAAGGGTTTCATGTTTAGAAGAAGACAAGAAGAGTATTAAGACTCAGCTTCAGTCAACTTTCCTCTTAGATGTGTTTATGTGCTCGGCTCGGTTAAGGTCCGGTTAAGTTTAGGCACTAAAAAAGTGAAAAAGAGAAAAAATAACCGTCGCCATGTGTCTTTTAGTCAAGCTTGTCCAACCAAGCAACAATAACTAAGAGATCCCAGCAGGTAAAAGGTTATCAGCGGGAGCGACAGACGCTGACATGCGTCCTGATCTGTAGCCGCGCTACACGTTGAGTCGTTCCTCCAGGTGTTTTTGGTAACTGAACTTTTGCAGACTGCATGGCTTATGGACTGTTTGCTTTTATGTGGCCTCACATGTAGTCCTGATTGTTTTGTGTGTCCTCTTTCTATCCCTGTGTGCTACATTTAGGCCTTTTGCCTGGTTGATAGCATTGTTGTATATTGTCTCAGGTATTAAATCTTACCTGCTTACCTTACCTGAGGCCTTCATTTGACAGCAGCCGTTCTTTGTTTTTGTTTTTTTACCAATATTGGCTGCTCTGTCTGTTTCATCTGCATATTGATTGTATGAAGCTCTCATGTATCTCCAGAGAAAATACAGGAAGTAGCTATAATTTTTGTTTTTCTTTGTTCTCCTTCCATCTTTCTATCTCTCCCTCCTCCTCTCCAGGCCGATGGGCCACATACCTCAAGGCGCGGCACTGACCGTCAACACAAACCCCAACGTCAACATCAAGTCCGAACCCGTCTCACCAAACCGCGACCGCAGCACTCCCAGCTCCACCTGCGGCGCGGGCGGAGGAGGCCAGGGTCAGATCCAGGGCCAAGGTCTGGTGTCGGTCGCCTACCCCGGCACCCTGCGCCTGGAAGCGGGAGGCCAGGGCCGCTCGCCCGTCGACAGCCTGAGCAGCAACGGCAGCTCGTACGAGGGCAGCGACCGGGACGACGGTCAGGGTCGAGGTGGGGGTCCAGACTTCCACCACCAGGCCGGCGCCCAACAGCCCACCATGGTCCTCCTGCGGCCTTCTTCAGCCGAACCCCAGGAGCAGGACGGGACCAACGTCAAGAGAATGAGACTGGACACCTGGGTGACATAAAGAGGGACGCGGAGAGGGACGGATGGACGGACAGATGTAGGAAGGAAATGGAGATGTATACTTGTGGCTTGTGTACATGCCCCCACCAGCCCCGACTCCCGTGATCTCTTTCCCTGCACGTACACACACACACACACACACCATTGACACAGTAACGTACAGGAAACTGACCTCACACACAAGCATGCTAACACACACACATGTCGCACATGTGGACACTGAAGCGCACTTGTATGTGCAAACACATTTGAACTCCAATGTACTTTCACACACACACACACACACACACACACAAACCTTGAGGGGTTGAGCCACCAAACCAGGGATTATTTGTCAAAATAATTACAACGTTGGACTATATTCAGCTGTATTTGAATAGAAGTGAATAAGTAAGTTTTTAATCTGAATATTAGCTGGTAAAAACCTAAATTTGGCGGCTTGGACTTTTTCACCCGACATGTTGACCTTTGCTGGCAGAGCAGACAAACATACCAGCCTTTGTTTCCCAGCATGCCCTGCACTCGGTTAGCGGCTGGCGGTCTTCTCCGCCCTCATGTCCTCTGTCGGTTTATCCACAGTTTCGGCACCGAATGAATCCACATCTTTGTACACATCAGCCCAAACACGGTTGTATCGCTACCGCTCCAGATTCTGGGCCTGTTTTGCTCTTTTTAAAGCGTGGCGTTTTGTCCGTCTGTCTTGACTGTCGATCTCTAGAGTTTGGATTTGTTTCAGTTTTGAATATTAAGACACTAAAAAGAAAAACTCGCCTCCCTCCCCAGCCGAGCCAGCGGCCCGTACGAGACTGAAGACCTCCGGGTCTTTATTTAATCTGAACCTTGCAGACTAGCTGTAAAAAACGAGGAACGTGATTTGCTGCCGAGGTAAAAGACTGCTTTTCTTTGAATCAGGGACGAGCTGCAACAGCTCAATGACACATAACGCAGATACTCTTCGTTTTGCCCACATTGTGTCAACTGCAGATGCTGAGAAAGGCGTGTGTGGTGTTTATATGTGTGTGTGTGTGTGTGTGTGTGTGTGTATACGGGTTTGTTACCTCAACTGGTTGTGTGTTTTTTTTTGTTTTCTTTTTTTAAACTATTTGGGCAAATGTTCATTCTCAGTTTCATCCTTGAACACACACCTGCGATGCACACAGCTGAATTTATTTTTGTGAAGCGAATCATGTTTTGAATAGATAGCTGATGTTCAAACGGGGGAATCGTGAGGTACCATGTATATAAGCAATCTGTAACCTTTGTGGCTTTTGTGTGGCAGGGATAAGGTGTTTTGAAGGTTAAAAAAAAAAAAAATTTGATCATATATAAGTATATATTTAACCAGCTTCAGGCGGTAGCAAGGGCAGCTCTGCATCTGGGGCAGGAGACGACAGGGATTGTATATATATGAACTATATATTCGGCAGGATATCCCTTAACAAAACAGAAAAAAGCAAACACGTTGATTCTCAGTGGATCGGTCTTTTTTTTTATTATTATTATTATTATTATTTATGCGTGTATATAAAGTGTAATATGTTGACAAGCCAAGAGAGGGCGCTGTAGAGGCAGAAAGGGAAGACGTAGCCGTGGTGACTCGGACTGTTTTGAGTGAGTGATGGTTAGGACTCTGTTACTGATGGAGCGCACTTTACCTTAACCCCCACCCTGACACCTTAACACGCCTGACCCATGGACACACACACACACACACACACACACACACACACACACACTGGTCTGGACACGCTGCGGTTATACTGACATATTAAAAATCTGATATTCAGCAGATACAAATACAATTTTGCACTTTTCTCTAAACTACAAATTCTGTAAATTGACTTTAAATAATTGATTTCTTCCCTGAAATATATGATTTAAATAGTTTTACTTTAACTGATCACAAAACAGAAACACTAAATGATTAATGATAGATAGACATTAGTAAACACAATCATGTATTTAAAACTTCCTTAAATAATCTATAATTGAATAATGTTCTCAAAATGATGAGTTTAATAGTACCAATATATTATAAAGTAAATGTATTTATTTCATTTATTAACTAACTAATGACGACTTATTCGTTTAATTTAATTTAAGACAATTTTTAGGGACAAAAATGCCAGTATTATCACACACACACACACACACACAGATTGATATGATTAAATAAGCCAAGGATGCCCCCCCCCCCCATCCTTCTTAGTTATAGATCTTGCATCTTTTCCTCTTATTAAAAGCCATGTATCTATAGTCACATGATCTCTCCTTCAGCTGTCACTGGTTGGCTGTAGTTTTATATTATGGAGAGTTATTAAAGAGACTATGAACGTAAAAGAAAATGTGAAGGATGTCATTTTGTACTCGGTAAAAGTGGCAAAGGGTGATTTTAGTGGTTAAAGTAGTCGCGGGTGTAAATTCATGTATTTATTTTGTCCTAAAAGCGCTCTCGGCCTCCGTCCACGTGCTTGTTGAAAGCTTCGGCGTGTCTGTCTATCGTTGAGCTGCAGGTTTCACGGCCAGTCGTGATCTTTTAATGACGGCCTCCCGAATCCAGACGTAGACCTGTCAACCACATCCACCCCCCCACCCCCACCCCCCCTCCTGGAAGCTTAATACACACACACACACATTCATAACACACTCCTCCGTTTACTCCGTCCAGACAGTGAAATGAAATATTTTTGGGGGGGTCATCTCCATGGGGAACACACCTTCATCACACACTACCATCATCTTCACCTCATCTCACCCCCCCACCCCGACTGTTAAGACTGTTTTGCCCTGAGCTTCGAACAAAACAAAAACTCAACCCTGCGTTATAAAGGTGCAATCCGTAGGTTTGTCAGCTCATACATCACACTATGAGTCCCTGAAATCATAAAAACAGAAAGACAATCGTGCTGAGAAATTGTTTAAAAACCTGCAACCCCCCCAAAAAAAGCTATTCTTGCTCCTGTATAATGATGTTTAGAGGTCTCACTCACTTTCCAGTGTTAATTTGTGCTGGTGACAGTCTGTTTTTAATTGTTCTCTGAGAATTGATATTATAATTATTATTATCATCATCATTATTACCGCAGCTTTCACTGATGGTAGCTGTCACGATGATATAGAAATCTGCGTTTTTTTTTCTTTGTGTAGGTTAGGCATCTTGTTTTATTTGGAATTTGATTTTATTTTATTATATAAAAAATATTCTATAAATATATTTTTTGTTTTCTCTTTTTGGGATTTGTTTTCTTTTTTCTTCAAAAAAAAAAAAAAAAAGGGTGTTACTAATGTTGCACGATTTTTATGACATGAAACAAACAAACAAACAAACAAACACAAGCGTAGTGATGTTAGTACACATGTGGATGTGGACGGAGGCGCTGAACGAGTCACTGCGACAAAAAACGCTTCAATGCTGCAACTATGAGTCCAATGTACAAACCTCTCAGTCCACATATGGAAACATGGGGGGAGGGGAGGGAGGGAGGGAGGGGAGGGGGGAGGGAGGCGAGGCAGCGTGACACATCTAACTTATTTCTGACCAGACACAATGATGTCAATGCATGGGCGTTTCAAAACAAGCGATGAGTGAATCATGTTATAGGAAATGAAATGTAATATCAACACAAATATTCATCACACAGAAATACATTTAAGAAAAATTAAAAAATTAAAAAAAAGAAATTGAAGAAAAAAGTTTTAAATAAATTATAGCTAATATATTGTGTTCGGCTAGTCTGCTTTTTTGTTGTAAAGATCTTTTTTTTTTTTTTGTTGTTTTTGGAGAATGATATACAATTTGTGTATATTTTCATAAATAAAGTATGCACTGATATGTTATTACAAATTCTATACTGCTTTTACAAAAAAAAGTGTTTGTTATTGTACCAAAGTATCCATTGGTCCCCTCTTACCCGCCTCCCCTTTTTGCGTATGTTTTACCGTATTTTATATATTAAATAGACAAGTTGACCTACAGACATGTTTGAGTTTGTCTCATTTATTGTAAACTTCTGATCTATTTGATGTCGAAGCATTTTCCACGTTATCACCACTAGATGGCGCTATAATATTTACTAGTGACTGCACTGCACAGTAATCCAGTGAGAACTGCTGACTTGTGATATCTGAGTATTTTTATCTGTTTGGGTGAAAACATTAACTGCAACACACAGACGTCACAAAATCAGCATTTATTGTTTCACTGATATTTATCATTCAAAGCTAATGAAGAGATTAATTTATAACATTTACATCATTCTGCTCAAACTACTTCATATAAAAATCAATAAAATGTGATAATCTACAAAAGAGGAGCTTCTTTCCCTCCTCGTTCTTTTCACGAGAGAGGTCAAAGGTCAGGGATGGAAATCTGATTCTTTGAAATGTACAAAACATTGATTTATTCTGGAGATGCTTCAGCTTGATTTGTTTGCTGAAGAATTAAAACTATTTTTTTTATTATTACGTAACTTCTTAATCACGAGCCTGTTTTCTGGAGATAAATCACAAGAGAACAGTGCGTCTTATTATCTCAACATAATTATTCCCTTCATCTCGACATAAGGTGTCAAATCTCCAAATCAAAGCGTTGTTATTTTTGCAGCGTTTGTGTCCACCAGGAATAATTATTCTGTGATCAGAGGAAAACAAAAAATGTGTCAGTTTTCATGATCTTGAGAAAACGAGATGGATGTGAAACGATAACTTAAATAAGGTGACGATGCAGCAGGTCAGCGTCACAGCTTGTAAAGGAGGAATCTGAATATTTCTGTATAGCAGCATAACGTGGTGCCATATTTTCATGCCAGGTGTCCTTTTGTGTTCATCAATGATTAAATTGAAGAAGAGAAGAAGAAGAAGGTGAAGGAAGTGAATCTGGTTTAAACGTGGATGACAAAGAAGGAAAACTCGGCGCCGGCCGTCAGCTGCCTCCGTCAGCTGGTTTGTCCACAGCAGCCGTCGGGTTCATGTCTACGGCAGACACACACACTCATGGCTCAACAGGCCACTAATAATAAACACACACGTTTGGACATTGTCTATTTCCTGCTGCTGTGGGATAAATGATCTCACGTTTCAGCACGTCTATGTGAGGAAATATGTGTAGAACATGTTCAGAAACTGAGAATCAGCAGGTTTTCTTCCTCTGAGGTTTTTTCTAATAGAGACAGAAGAAGAGGAGCATTAGAGTGAATTATCTTCTTCTTCTTTGCGTTAATCTTTGTTGCGTGTGCTCGTGGGTGTAGCCTGTCCACCAGCGCTCATCTAACTTCATTTTAAGAGACTGATTAGATTATTTTGGTTATATGCAGGCAGACACACAGCGGTGGAGGAACTAACCTGCCTTCCTTCTGCCTAGGACACATTTACATTATTATACATGAAAAAAAATAATCCTCATAACAGGCCGCGTGAATTTTAAGATTATACCCGAAGGACACCTCTTTGTTGTTGCATTAAGACTATATATATTTATGTATATATATATATATATATATATAAGAGCAGAGGGACGGTACACATGGGTAGAGAGCGCTACAGCAGGCAACAAATGTCCATCGAGGCGCGGATCAGTATTCGATTCATCCTGATCTCAGACGAATTTTGTGAAATTATGAAGTTGATGACGAGGAACATTTCTTTGAATACCACAGCTTCCCCTTAAAGAGTTATTTCTTGTTTTGAGCTGGTATATTCATTTTAGAAGCTACTCTTTAGCTCAGATGTAATGTGATGTTGTATGATGCAACTGTTTCCACCTCCTCCTTTTATCCTCAGATCAAATTAAACCTCTGAATCTGTCATACTGACTCAGTATTGCAACAGATGACTATAAACTCAGACATCCAGGTCACAACCTTTGCTACCGTGCAGCTGTCACTAACAGATTGCACAGTGCAGTGCAACCTCTGCTGTATTTTCACAAAGGCCCGTGACTCAGCACTGACGAGTCATCGATGGCTGAACGTAGTGATTCGGTCAGAAGCTTCACTCAAAGATGGACACGAGAGAAGTCGTGTTTGCACCGACAACCTGCAGCTACTGAACCGGATAAGACACATAAAACTCACCTGAACTCTCACTACTGTTGAAATAAACAGAAAGAGAAATAAAATACGAAGCAGCTGATTTCAGAATATAATGAGAGTGATTCAAAGTGTCATTCTGGTATTTAAATACTAACTTAAATACTACAAGTACATTACAGAGTACGAGAGGAAACATGATGAAGTACAAAACCACAAGCTTGTTTATATTTCTATTGTTTTATATGAAGCCATATTAGTCTGTAGTGGTTACATCATACATCGTACATACGTGACCCCCATGACCCCCATGACCTTTTAATCTTGAGATAATATTTACATGAAATTGCATGTTTTCCTCGAGCGTAGCACCACCATCAGGTGAAAAATGTTTTTGTATGTTACACAAAAAAATATAAACATTTAGTAAAAGTAGATTTTGATGACATCATGGCCCACAAACCTATATCTAAGAGTAGATCAATACAACAGCTGATTGATTGATTGACACAACTTCTCCTCATTCACTTCAATGACATCAAGAGGAAATCAATGGAGGCAGGATGACAGATGGCAGACATGCACACCGACACCACCACAAAGAGCTGAAAGAGGTTTACGTTTCTCTAAATGGACTCGAACACACACACCTCCCCCAACGTTAACCAACAGTGGACAACAGAGATTGGTCAGAGATGGACCAATCAGATTGTTTTGTTTATTCTAGTGAGACTGATGTCTTTGGTGATACAACATAACAAGAATTACCAAGACCTGCTCATGTGCCAGCGTCACAAATGACCCCGAAAAAGAAGCAGATGGACACTGTTCTTCTTTTTGGAAAAGACGAGCATCACTAAATGAAGTCTGGTCTGGTGGTTTGTACAGTAATTGGCCAGAAACATGTTCTGATACCGTCAGGTCAAACGCGACAATGCTTCAGAAGCAGCGACGCCAGGTTTTGTGGCAACCAGGGAGCTTGTTAGTGAAAACTTGGCACATAATGAAGACGTGTTGTTGACCTTCAGTAATGGGGCTTTACCGCAGTAAATTGCCAAGAACTAAAATGATTCATGCAGCCATCAAAAGATACATTAATTAAGCCAAATGTCTTATAATGTGAGCACAGTGCCAGCCGTATTTAAACCACACAAACACCTGTTTATGTTTCTATTGTTTTATATGCAGCCATAATAACTGAAGCCAAACTCCTTTAATTAACTCTTTAACTAAAAGTTTTGGTGTTACAGTTCACATGTGAAGAAATTAAAGTTCATCAACTCGGGAAGGAAAAATCAACTCATATATTTTACAGTAATATATCATAAGTAGATATTACAACACACTGTAAAAAGGATCTTACATCTTATGAATATGTCATTTTTAAAACATCGGTTGTTTTATGTTGTGATTAATTAAATACAGGTACAGATTTTAAAATCTGCACATTTTATCTAATTTTATCTCATGTTTTTTTTAATGGATAAATCTATTGGTCTATATATCCATCACTATACTGAAACAACAGAAAAGTATTTTTATTATGTATTAAATGAATCCTTTTGTTGTATTTGTTGCTGCTCTTCTTTCACAGCATCATATAGTGGTCGTAGAGTGATCGTATGATCGTGTAGTGATCATGTAGTGATCGTATAGTGATCGTATGATCGTGTAGTGATCGTGTAGTGATCGTGTAGTGATCGTATAGTGATCGTGTAGTGATCGTGTAGTGATCGTATAGTGATCGTATGATCGTGTAGTGATCGTGTAGTGATCGTGTAGTGATCGCGTAGTGATCGCGTAGTGATCATATACTGATCGTATAGTGATCGTGGAGTGATCGTAGAGTGATCGTGCACTGATCGTATACTGATCGTATACTGATCGTGTAGTGATCGTATAGTGATCGTATAGTGATCGTGTAGTGATCGTGTAGTGATCGTATAGTGATCGTATAGTGATCGTATAGTGATCGTATGATCGTATAGTGATCGTGTAGTGATCGTGTAGTGATCGTGTAGTGATCGTGTAGTGATCGCGTAGTGATCGTGTAGTGATCATATAGTGAATGATAGTGATCGTGTAGTGATCGTGTAGTGATCGTATAGTGATAGTATAGTGATCGTGTAGTGATCGTGTAGTGATAGTATAGTGATCGTATAGTGATCATATAGTGAATGATAGTGATCGTGTAGTGATCGTGTAGTGATAGTATAGTGATCGTATAGTGATCATATAGTGATAGTATAGTGATCGTGTAGTGATCGTATAGTGATCGTATAGTGATCGTATAGTGATCGTATAGTGATCGTATAGTGATCGTACAGTGATCGTGTAGTGATCGTGTAGTGATCGAATAGTGATCGTGTAGTGATCATATAGTGATCGTGTAGTGATCGTATGATCGTGTAGTGATCGTATAGTGATCATATAGTGATCGTATGATCGTATAGTGATCGTATAGTGATCGTGTAGTGATTCCTGTTGCATGCCAGGCAGCTGCTGTAATCTCATTCCAGCTCTTCTCACAGTGAACACGCCTCTCTGCTGCTTCCTTCCTCGCTGAATCTCTCATTGGGCAGAGCACCCACTAAAATAGCTCTCATTGTTCAGTATACTGACTAATGAATGACAAGTGGGGGAGGAGGGAGTGCTGGGCGAGGGGGAGGAGGGAGTGCTGGGGGAGGGAGGGGGGGAGGAGGTGAGGTCACACATTGTTCCCTCTTTCGTATTTTTTCCTCGGCCATCTCATGGGATGGCTGCTTTGAGGTCAGTGAAGATGGGATAATGCCAAGTCTTGGCGCACACACACACACACACACACACACACACACACAGCTTCTCAGCCTTCCTCAATGCAAACACCAGAGTAAACAGAGATGGATGTAACCACTTCCCCCTTTAAACACATTTATATACTTCTCATAGTTACAGACCACGCCTCCTTCTGCTATTTGTTAGCAGAGGTATTGCATGATTTATTACATGTGAAATATAGTTTTCCCAACACTTTATTTTTCACAGATTCCCATTTTTTAGGACAAACTGCATCATTTGGGGGCGATTATGGAAATTGGTGTGACCAAGCAGTAAAAATGTATTAAAGTATAAGATCAAAGATGTCTTAGAGATACCAGCATTTACAGCTAGTAATGCTAACAGGATGCTAATACCAATTCACCCAGAGTATATCAGCTACCAGTGGTTGGTGTCAGTGATCAATGTAATGCTTTGTATGATAATTTACTAGATATCTGTTCACACCTACTTTAGTAAAGTCAGGTAAATGAGGAAGTGCCGTGTAAACAATAAGACACAGACGATTATCAGTTTACAGTTTATTTTTAAATGTACCGCGGCAAAACTTTATTAATGCAAAAAACAAAATTTTAATATGAATAAGCTTCATACAGACAAACCACATACCAGTAAAATGAGATAACTCACCAGTAAAAACACTATCTGACTGTTTGATACGCTGAGAAACAGCAGCTCCATAAGGAATCCTAACCTTCTGCTCTTATTGATTTCCATCAGTGAGTAAAATCAGATTAGGCAGCGATCAATAACACTTTGACTTTCAAATGACATTTGTTTTTTGTTCTGTCTTCATGCTGTTCCTTCATGCAGAAATGCCGGACCTTCTTCTAACATGCACACTGAAAGGTTTTAATAATTATAATAGAGTTTCATTGTAATATGTCAGTTTACAGAAATGAGGCGCAGTATCTGTATATATACGTATATAGAATTGGCACAATGGTGGTTAGCGTCACTGAGGCACAACTTTGGTTTTCATAGTAAATGTGTTACACAGCAAAATCTAATTGTCATCTGACTAATGCCGATTATATCTATAACTGATTTAACTATACCCCTCACTATTTTTTATACCTATTCCTCCCCAGATGACCAGGATTCACCCTCAACTTCAGACTCCTCAGAATGGACCAACTCCCCCTCAACATTTCCACATAACACCTGCTGCTTGACCTCCGAATGCATCTGCTCCTGCTCTTTCTTAAGTTCTGCAGCTTTAGAGGAGTCAATATCCACCCTGGAGCTCCAATTTACCACATTTGAATTTTCCGAATTCCCCCAAACTAGGCTGTCACCAAAACCTAGGTTTTTATTGGTTTGCTTAGCTGCTTCATTCCAGGCATCATCTGGTTGAAAAGTGGCGCCGGTCTCCAGGGAGGACACCCAGAAGTCGCTGTTTACACCAGAGCTGAAGAAATCATGGAGGCTGTTGTCTTTTCCTTTTGTTTTCAAATGTTCTGTTGAGTCCTTCACCAGAAAGATGTCATTTTCATCGGGTAAACTGTCAGGGGAAATCTCAAGAGCCTTCTCTGTATGTACCATGGTTCCTTCATCAGTGGCTCCATCGTTGTGGACATAACTTTCAGCTGACTCTGTCATATCATCATCTCTTTCATCATCTTCATCCTGATCTCTGATGTCAGAGTCCTCACTCGGGTTCTCGAGGACGTCCCATTCAGCTGTTTCTGGAACTTCAACCTCCTGGACCACATGTTCTTGAGACACATTGGCTGCATCCTGCAGGTTTTCTTGATCTGCTGTTAGATGTAGTTTGGACGTTGGGTCCTCAGAGTTGTTTATTTCCTCCATATCAGACCTGCTGATGAAGTCGCTAAAGACAGACTGATCTTCTGTTACATCAGCATGTGTCACCATGGACGCGTTGTGTTCATCCTCTTCCTCTCTCTTTTCTGGTGCATCTATAGCTTCATGATCTTTATCGTGGACGTCCTGATCAGCCTGAGTGTCTGTTTGAGGCACCACCACTGACTCATAAGGTTCATGGTTTATTGTAAAGGAAGACGTGTCTTCTGTTTTTGTTTCGCCTGCCTCTTTTTGCTCTGTCATGTCCTGTAGAGGTAGCGCAACTTCACTCTCATCGTCCTGCTGCTGTGCAAAGTGAGCACTGTAGATATCTGTGGAAAGGTTTTCCAATTCCTGTTCCACAAGTCTATCTGTCTCCAACTCGTAATCGACGTATGTGGGTACCGCAGGTTTGGTAAGGTCCTCAGTTTCTTCATCCGAATGTCCCTCACTGACTTTCTTGATCATTTCTTCTGTGTTTTCATCATCATTCACCAGTGTAGCACACTCACTCACAGTCATACCATGACCATTATCCCTGTCCTGAGAGTATCCCAGATCATATTCCTCATCCACCGCTTCTCCTTCAGCTTCCTCACACAGATCTTCCATGGTTCCAAACTTCTTTGATTTGCCTTCGCTCCATGTTCCAGTTCCCGTCTCTCCGGCCTTCTTCTCTTGTTCCCCTTCACTGGACTCGCTCTCATCCATGTGTGACGCCTGAGTATTGCCGTCGGTCTCGTCGCTCTTGTATCGAATCAAAGGACGAGTGTCAGCGAGAGTGTTCTCCAGAGCGTAGCTGTCGCTCTCCACCTCCGTCCTCCATGACACTGAGAGATTTTGAGAATCCTCCTCTTCATCGTTTTCTTCTTCTTCTTCTTTTTCCTGGTCATGGAGTGGTGACTGCTGTTTTCCTACCGCAGCCTGCTCTCTGTCATCTACTTGTGAAGATGCCACGTTGACGTCTTGCTGTACCTCAAAGTCCTGCTTTGTTTCTTTCTCATTACGCTCTGATTCTCTTACTGATATATCCTCCTCTGGTTCAGCATGTTGTTGTTTTGCTTCATCCTTTTTTATGCAATCATCCGTCTTCAGATCAATCTTTCTTTCAATCACACTATCCCATGTATCCATCTCTTCTCCATCAGGGTACAACTTATCCTCAACCTCCATCTCATGTGTTTCTACCATGGAACCGCCTATTTCTTGCCTTATCTCAACTGCATCCTCCTTTAAGAGGTCTGTCACTTGGTTACACACACTTCCTTCAGACATCGGACTGCTCGTTCTGGATTCAAAGGTCGGTTCGAGTACCGCCTCTGTTTCAGATTCTGAGGTTTCCTCTTGCACATGCTCTACCTCCTCACCGGTACGCTCTTTCTCTTCCCATGCATTAATTGGAGCATGTGGCTGTTGCAGTTCTTGCTCTTCAGCAGTCATTTTGTTAAGCACATCCTTATCACAATCATCTGAGAGATTGCTGGGCTCCTCTGTCCCATCATGGTCGGGTGATGTAAATTGATGCAGACTAATTTCCTCATTGACGTGCAGCTTGCTGCTGAGGCCTGGCTCAACCTGACAACTGATAACGGACTCTATTGTTTTTTCCTCAGGAGGTTCAACTCCAACATCGTTCCCATCCACTTCTCCATCTTCATTAAGAGCCTCTTGCTCATTAGGAGGTGAAAGAGGCTCAGCATAGGTGACTTTCTCATGAACTTCCTGTGGTCTGAAGTTTTCAACTGCTCCATCCTGTAGTATTTTTGGATAAGGGGTTTCACATGTTGATAACTTTCTTGGGTCGTCATCTGCATGTTTTCTTGAAATCGTTGGAGCTTCAGTGAAGGTTGCAGGTTTTCTACTCCAGACTGATGTGGCTTTTATTGCTTTCGGTCTTCCTGTTATGCCACAGACAGATGAGAATGAAGCGGCCTGGTGGCCGGCAGGCAGCTGGGTCCGGTAATTCTCTTTAAGTCCCCGAGGACTGAAAACTGCATCTGTGGGGGACAAGAGCAGATCAATACACAATGAACAGAGCCACAGTAATAACTAATACTTTCTTACACGTGGCTTCAAATGAAACTAACATGTTAGAATAATCCTACCAAACATACTGTATCCTAAGATATTTGATATCTGCACTTGTAATTTAAATCATCTCTCGTAATCTTAACGTGTCAGGGATACTGTGGAGAACCGGCCTCCCCAAAGCATTATTAAAACATGTGTTTTCAAAGGACGGTGGACACTAATGGGGAGATATTGATCGTCATTTCCTTTCTTCATTGTCTAAGTTACTGGAAAGCAAAGCCATATGGTTCAGTAACCTTTGGGGACTGTCTTAGGTGGCTTACATTACAGGACCCAAAGTGCCGAGCTCAGCCCCCCGACCACTCCCCAGTTAGACTAATGCTATTACAAATTATATCCAACATGTTCCCCACTTCAAGAGGCTTTTAGTTAGACGAAGTGAAATTATAGCCTTACAAAGGGGGAGTGTTAATGTAAGAGGGAGAGTGGAGATAAAGGAGAGGATTTATGTGACATCTCTGACACAGTGTTGATGTATGAATATTGTTTACCTGTGATGGAAATGTTTCTTGGCCGATTTAACAAAGACATGTCTCCCCTGAAGCTTTCACTGTCCAGCAACGCTCTGTGAAGACAGACGACATGAGAAACAAGTTATAAGTTATAAAAAAAGAAAATGCCGACATGATGCTGCTTCACTGAGCGGTGGGTGGGAGGAGGAGGGAAAGGGTGACTTGTGTTGCTCTTGAGCAGCAGGAGCAGACTGAGGTCTGTTGTAATGATAATGAAGGAAAAGCCCTGCCATTGAGGAGCCATCTGCAGCACACACACACACACACACACACACATAATGACAGCCCATGCAGCACTAATGCACTAATACCACTGTCTCCATTCACACATGTTGACCACACCGGCCTTCGTTCCATCACATACTCTTTGCATTTCATTACAAGACTATGATTAATTAAACTATTAAATATAACACAATATACCTTGGTATATAAACAGTTTCATGTACCACGAATGACACTGAAACTTGTCCTCTTTGTCCTCCCCCTCCACTCTGCTGTCACTCTAGACTCCCCTAGCTCATAAACTACTAGCTTCTCACTGGAGGGTGAAGGTCAATATTTTGAGAAGGGAGGAGAAGGAAAAAGGAGACGCCACTATAGGGCTCCATAATGGATGAATTACTCTGTCCAAGACAACAGAGGCTGCTATCTATCTATCTATCTATCTATCTATCTATCTATCTATCTATCTATCTATCTATCTATCTATCTATCTATCTATCTATCTATTTATCTATCTATCTATCTATCTATCTATCTATCTATCTATCTATCTATCTATCTATCTATCTATCTATCTATCTATCTATCTATCTATCTATCTATCTATCTATCTATCTATCTATCTATCTATCTATCTATCTATCTATCTATCTGCTGGCAGGGCTGATTATAAACTTTGTTTCACTGATATTGATCTTCTCATCTCGCTCGTTTTTCCATAATGCAAACAGATGGAAGTATAATGTTTTGGAGAAAAATCTTGACATGCTCTCAGTATTGATCAGTGATTGATCATCCATGGATCAATACATGTAATTGTACCTGTATGTGGACACCTCTAGGCCCAGAGACATCTTCAGCTGCTGCAGGCCTCGGTTCTCCAGAAGGACATGATCAATCTGATGGCCCAGCTCCATTTTCTCCACCTCCAGGCCCTCTAAGTGATCCTGGAAAAACAGGAAGTGAAGCAGGAAAAGGAAGAGGTTAAAAAAAGGTTTGAAAGCGTTCATAAGGTGTGTTTAATAAGTAGATAATAAACATTTCAGCCCTGTTTGTAGAGCTCTGTGGGTTATTTCAATGTTGGATGCAATCCTTCGTTTACTGATCCCCGTCCATTAGTATATTAAGTAAACATACTGAGGGAATAATAAATTTAATTAAATAAATTTGTCTTTAATATCAGACAGTTGCGATTGAATATTTGAGATTAAAGATCTGAGCAGTCATGTGTAAATGTCTTTGTGTCTAGTGTCTAACTTCTGTTTTGCCTCACTGAACACAGTCTCACGGATGTGTGTGGTTTAGACTGTGTCTATTTCTGCCACGTACAGTTATGACAACGATGTGAAACTCTGACTGATTATTTGCTGTTTTAGAGAAGCTGTGAAAGATAATTCAACAGTAATTGAAATGACAGGACTTCTCTAGTAAACATAGATTTTTAATAGATTTTTGGAATACTAAATTTCTTATTTGATAAATGGATTCAATTGACTATTGAATTAATTGTGATCATCAAGTCAATCAACTTGAAGATTCGCTTTTTTTGCCCCTCACATCCCAATATAAACAAATATCTTTAGATATCATTAGTGCAAGTCTGAAGAAATGCTTGTAGCCTTTGCATACATTTAAAATACGGGGTCCATTATGTGAATTTGATAGAGAAAGTGTTTTGTAGCAGGCAGGTGTGTTCTGCTCTCACCTGGAGCTGCTGGAGCTCCTGGCTGTGTTTGTCTCTCTGTTGGGACACAGTCTTCTCCAGATGCAGCCTGACGTCTTGGGCTGAGGCGATCTCCTTCTCCAGGGTTTGGAGCCTTAGCTGGTTCTCACTCTTCTCTTGGCCCGCTTGCATCAAACGGCTTCTGGTCTGGTTAAGCGACTCCTCTAGCTGAGCTAACTGACCCTGATAGGCCTCTGCTGTCTCCTGCCATGCCATGTTGGCTCTCTGGGAGTACTCCTGCTCCAGCTGGAGGAGGTTCGGTGTCAGGTTGCCCTTTTGAGCCATTGTGGGGGGCATTGTGGCTCTGCAATGGGTTATGGTAGCCTCCAAGTGGGCCACATCATCCTGGTGGGTTTGAATTAGGAGCCTCATCTCATGCTCCAGCTGACTGACCTGCTGCCTAAGCCAGATCTGTGCCCGGTGCTCCTCTTCTAGGTCTTTCCTGCTTTGCTTCAGCTTTGTATCGGCCTCCACCTCGGCTTGGGCCTCCTTCTGCCTACGCAAGTCCAGGGCTTGGAGCTCCTCGGTCAGCTTGCCAACCTCTAGTTCTGTGTGGACCCGGTCCATCCAGGCTGCATCCACCTCCAGTCTCGCCTGACGCAGCTCTTCCTCCAGACCCCTCCTCCGTGTCGTGGCTCCTTGATTGCTGTGTCTCAGAGCTTGGATCTCCTTTGCAAGCAGAGCATTCTCCTCCTCCAGGAGTTTGACCCGGCTCAAGTAGGTCTCCAGACGTCGGTTCAGGCTCAGCATCTGGTGCTTTTCCTCACCCGGGTGGCCGTGGTGGAAGGGTGTATGCACACTGCGGAGCTCCATGTCAGTGTTAGAGAAGAAAGATTTGGCAAACTGAGGCCTCACTCAGAGGTTCACTGATTATGATTTGGCAGCCAAGTCTGTCTCTGTGTCCAGGCCCGAGTGGTGGTCTGTGTGTGGGCTTTTTTCTGTGTGTGTGTGTGTGTGTGTGTGTGTGAGAGTGAAGCTCCTGTGAGGCTCTGGTAGTGTGACTGCCAGCAAAAGGGCTTTCATACCAGAGTTAATGAAAGGGCTGGGCAGATGGACAAACAAGAGGGGAGGAGGGATGGAGAGGGAGGAGATTGGAGGCTACAGAGGGAGGGGAGAGGAGATGAGGAGGGATGGAAGAGATGGGAAAGGGCATAGAGAGGCGGTGAGGTAATCTCTACTGTTAACTCTTTCACTACTGACACTATTTCAGAGCAAAATCCTCTGCTGAACAAAAAGGTAGATCCATTTCACATCAGGAAATCAAAGCATCTTTAGAGGGAAACAAGCTTTAGCATTTTTGATCATCTGAAAATGTTCATATTCATATTAAACCATATGAAAAACGCTGTTGTATGTCATCACTACTCTCTAGGCTCACAATCACATTACAAAAATACCTGAATAAATGCTTTTTAAAACATGATAGATCATAGAAATGTTTAGGTTCAAAGGGAGTTAACTAACTAACTAACTAACTAACTAACTAACCAGGTACACAATATCAAGGTTTCCAACATCGACTCTTTAGTTTGATGCAGATCTATAACCAAGAAGAAAAAAGAAAAATAAAGGAAGCAACCGCTTCCTGAATCATTAGTGCACGTCTGCGGTGTTTGTTACACTTTTGAAACCTAGGGAAGTTAGTTAATAATTAAACCAAATTATGTAAATCAGACTTCACCAAAAGCGTCAGCAGACCGGCCACAGCAGACTGTGTATGCAGAGCGAAGACAATGAATGTCCACACAGAACTGTGAGCAACAAGGACCAAATCTCAATACACGGGCCTGGTGCTGTAAATGTGGGTCTCACTGATGCCAGAGCAGGTAACAGTTTAACTTATCCATCTCCATCTAGTGGGGGTCTCTCAACACTGCAACAGCCTGTCGTTACCCATTAGCCATCCAACAAGTTGAAGCCTCAAATAAGTTTTATTAACCCTGATTTTCCCAGCTGAAGTTCATATGTGTTGCTCTATGACTCAGTCATCAAGCAAACAAGGCAAAACGTAAAGTCCTTGAACAGAGAAGCTGTGTGAGTTTAGTGTCAGAACCACAACTTCACACAGTTAGTGTAAATTAAACAAAGTCCTCGTCCTGCATGTAGTGTTTGTGATATTGTCTTTTTTTTCGATGTTAGCTTTCTATAATACAATAACACAGTGTACATGGTTGGTTAATATCCAGCCCAGCTATGCATGCAAATGACTTTCTCAGCCAAAAGCAGAAGCTCATTTTAAAGAGTGATGGACTTGACTGACAGAGGAAACAGACACTTCTGTTATTAGGCTGCTCTGTGACTTACGGTACAATCACAATGACCGAGACGGAGGTGAACTACGCTTCAGTTGTCTTTAAAACGAAGACACACTCCCCACCTGAAGGTAGGCTTTGTTTGACATGAAGAATACATATTCTATTATATGGATCAGATATTTCTTTGATCTTTGATCAATATGAGATTGATTAATTCTGTGATCAATCTCATATGCATTGTTTATTTAGGTACTAATATTTTGTTCAACAATACTGGAAAGAAATGTTAGTTATTGATTAAAAGATATTTATTGTCCTTTAAGTGAAATTTGATTTTCAACCAGGTTTTTAAAAGTCCTTGTGGTTTGATCACTATACAGTAATTAATTATTATGTCCTTCAACCTTTCAGCTAAACAGCAGGAAACCTCTTACAATGAGGTGAAGACGCAAAACCAAACAGCCCAACAAGCAGCTGATATAAACAGTAAGTTGTTTAAGGAATGAACACAACCCAGTCAACAACTCTACTGCCACCTCTCCTAGACACTTCCATACCTCCACAGGTATATCATCAGGACCGAGTGCCGTTCCACACTAACTTTGCCCTTTTCATCTTCCTCACCACCAGAGTCATCCTACACACCACCATCCTATGCTGTCTGGCTACACCCTCACCTACAACTACTTGTGCTTTGATCACTATACAGTAATTATTATTAATGAGATTATGTCCTTCAACCTTTCAGCTAAACAGGAGGAGGAAACGGTGTACGATGAGGTGAAGGTGCGAAACCAACCAACTAAACAAGCAGCTGATATAAACAGTAAGTTGTTTAAGGAATGAACACAACGTTCAGGTATTACTGATACTGGGAACATTTATAGTGAAGCTGCTAGTACTGCTACAACTACTATCACTACTTCACCATCACCACAAACATCATTCACCCTGATGAACTTGTAATGTCAGGTTTGGAGACAACATGTCTTTGGGGGTGTTTAAAAACTGGAACCCCAAACATTAAGGTTCAACACTAAATATGATGTCAAACTCGGGTTATTGGTTTTTTTTAATCATCAATATTTATATATAATATATAATCAATATTTTTTTCTGTCCAGATATGAAACTCGCCAACAGACGTCACGGCTGTCAGAAGCTGGCTTGTTGTTTGGGGATTCTTTGTGTCGTTTTGCTGTTGGGCATCACAGCAACATGTGTCTATAGTAAGTAATCAAAACATGCATGAACTCAGACATAGACATAAAAAATATGATAGCACAAGTTTTCTTCTATAACCAATATTTGATGTCAGTCATGTAGTCAGAAGCTCAGACCAACTTTCACCAACTAAAGATTTCTGCCTCCAAAAGTCTGTAACAAATAAAGAACAAATAGATTGTTTTGGACACAATAAGTCATGTATGTTCTTTCAGAAATATAACCTATAACTTACAAAAGTCTGGAAAGCCTGAAGTAAAACAGACAGAAATGACAAAACCAACATCGCATCATTACTATTAATGTAAAGCCATTTTTTCCTTTTGCAGTTTCTAAATATAATCGTGAGAGTGAGCTGAAGGAAAGAAGTCTACTGGTGATCAATCACAACCTGACAGACCAGAACAACAAACTCACCTCCGAAAATGAACACCTGAAGGAAAAGAACGATAATCTGACAGTCTACGTTAGCAACCTGACACAAGCCTATACTGTCTTAGAAAGCAAGCTCATGAATCTGACTGCACAAAACCAGCAGCTGAAGACACAAAACCAGCAGCTGGAGACACAGAGGAACAACTTAACAGAACAAATACGAGACGCAGAGATAAAGTGGGTCGAGCAAAATGTTTCTCGAGCCCAGTGGAGTGTTGATGCCTACTGCCCCCTAAAAAAAACCAGTGGGTTCAGATCTCATAACTCAAGTCCAACAATAACCAATAACATTAATGTCACAATGTAGTGATGTTGTTTATTTGTTGTTTTCTGTGATTTCAGAGAGACAGTGTAAACCTTGTCAGCTTAGCTGGTTGTTCAATCAGATCAGCTGCTATGCAATCAATAATGCTGTCCCTGCTGATCGGAAAACCTGGGAGGAAGCTCGAGAGGACTGCAGAGGAAAGATTTCAGATCTGGCTGTAATAGATAATGAAGATGCAAAGGTAATGAGACAACAGTGGGAATTTTATGACAGCCTGTATGAAATGAAACTGTATTTATTTAAGTTCAGTGTTTAAATATCTCTCATAACTGTCTTTCTGTTGTCATCAGAAATTCATCAATACCAACAGTTGGGGTAGTTCAGGAACCAACGGCTACTGGATCGGCCTGAGAGTTGAAGATGGGAGATGGAAGTGGATCAATGGAAGTGATCTGACTGATCAGTAAGAGACATATTAATACATATTTAGTATCAGCACATCTATCAGCTTTGATCTAAACATTATGATCTCCCCTCAGATCCTGGACAGCTTCTCCTACCAACGGTCACTGTGCAATTTCTGTCCATAATGAAGGATGGAAATCAGTGAGCTGTGGTGAAAAACAACAATGGATCTGCCAAAAAGAGGCTTTATCTGTTTAAACACTGCAGTCAAACTTGAGAAGGTCACTGGATACTCTGTAAAGATTAATAACATACGATCATATCAACTGGATTATAGTGTAAATATCAATACAAAGACTTTTACTGCAGAATTTCCAATTAAGGGAAACTTTAAGGGCTTTTTTTCCAAAAGCTGTGTGTGTGTGTGTGTGTGTGTGTGTGTGTGTGTGTGTGTGTGTGTGTGTGTGTGAATATTTATATGTAAAGGAGACTGGTGAAGAGTTATTGATTGATCTAGAAGCAAATTCATAATAAATATTCTGCCGCACCTTGTTGTCTTTTTCTTATCAATATCTTATTATAAAGTCAGGGAGGATGGCATCATTCAGGATGCTGTATCATCTTTAATGAAGACGAGGAAGAAGCAGGTCTGGCCTCACTGTCTCTCACTTACAAACACTCACTGGATTCAGAGAGGAAGAAAGCAGGAAGTGTAATATTATTGATTAAATATGAGTTTAAAAAAAGTACTTTGATGTTGGTCTGTTGGAGCTTTATTCTGTTTTGCTGGTGTTGAATCATGAAGTACTGATCAACACATGCAGGTTGGGTGGATGTGTTAACCCCGTATTACACTGGAGATCCGTCCAGAGTCTTTTCCTGCCTTTCACCCAGTGCATGCTGGGAAAAAACTTCCACTTCCACCAGCACTCCTGAGACGTACGGCAAGTATGTCATGTGACACAATTACTAGCAGTGTTGTTGCTGATCAAATATGTCACTAATTTAATAAAAGAAAAACTAAAAACAGTGGACGAACCACGTCAGGTACGTTACTGTAAACCTGACATACTGAAAACCTGAATGTATAAAAGCAGAACAACGCGGCATTTTAAAAGCGGATTGTGTTCCTGTTTTCAATATAAAACATCTACAAGAAACATTTCAGTGTGTTGAAGTACTTTGTTAATAATTCATCCTTATTGTTTCTCTCAGATAAGTGACTCAGTCTTTTTCACCAGTAGCAGTTTGTTGTCTGACTGCACATATTTATTTTCATCATCTTTGTTCACATATATCACAAATCATTTTTATTTGATCAACTTTAAATTAATGAAAAAGTAGAATATGTGCACGAAAAGGTAGAATTTAATTTTTTCAGATAGGTGAGTCCAAACAGTAAAAGTGTTAGTTTCAGTGGTGTGAGAAAATGCTGCAGATTAAAACCTCCACAACTGCCATCAGCTCAAAGCAGAACTGAAACGTCTGTATGTCTAAAATAATAAGTTGGTTATTTTACACTTTCAAATTTTCCCTTCCAGCTTTCATATAGAGCTGGTGAACGTCATGCTTTCCTCATGATAAACAGAAAAACATGCGTTTCTTATTGTCATGTAACAGTTTAATTAGTACCAGACTGGCAAACAGGGGAAGCTGCATTGCTTTAGGTGACTGGATAATTGTATGTCATCTGTCCTTCACAGGGAGACTCAAGCGAGAGTCAGTTGTTTGTTGTTTGGTTTACTGGTATTAATGAAATAATAATGCATTTAATTTGTACTGCACATTTCATTCATAGTGAAAGTCTGCAGTATTAATAACATTAAACTAAACTAAATGAATAATAATAAAAAATGCTTTGATGAACAGAAAGCTTGTCAGGCCTTTTCTAGTAGAGTCTAGTACAGACCTGGGCATTGTACGGCTCCCGGGCCGCATACGGCCCTTTGGTTGACTCTGCACGGCCCGTGTTGTAATTGGAAATTACAAAATAAACACATTTTCTAAATTTACCTCATGCATGGACTAAAACTGCATTGTTTTTATTTTGAAGTTGTTTTTCATTCACGTACATAATGACGCAATATGTATATCAAGACGTGCGCATGATTGGATCGTTGATACGAGCGGGTCATCAGCATCAGACGACTTTAAGCCTCAAAAATGTCCGCTCATGCTAAAAACTGCCTCAATTCTTCGTGGCATAGATTCAACAAGGTGCTGGAAGCATTCCTCAGAGAGTTTGGTCCATATTGACATGATGGCATCACACAGTTGCAGCAGATTTGTCGGCTGCACATCCATGATGCGAATCTCCCGTTCCACCACATCCCAAAGATGCTCTATTGGATTGAGATCTGGTGACTGTGGAGGCCATTTGAGTACAGTGAACTCATTGTCATGTTCAAGAAACCAGTCTGAGATGATTCCAGCTTTATGACATGGCGCATTATCCTGCTGAAAGTAGCCATCAGAAGTTGGGTACATTGTGGTCATAAAGGGATGGACATGGTCAGCAACAATACTCAGGTAGGCTGTGGCGTTGCAACAATGCTCAATTGGTACCAAGGGGCCCAAAGAGTGCCAAGAAAATATTCCCCACATCATTACACCACCACCACAAGCCTGAACCGTTGATACAAGGCAGGATGGATCCATGCTTTCATGTTGTTGACGCCAGATTCTGACCCTACCATCCGAATGTCGCAGCAGAAATCGAGACTCATCAGACCAGGCAACGTTTTTCCAATCTTCTATTGTCCAATTTCGATGAGCTTGTGCAAATTGTAGCCTCAGTTTCCTGTTCTTAGCTGAAAGGAGTGGCACCCGGTGTGGTCTTCTGCTGCTGTAGCCCATCTGCCTCAAAGTTCGATGTACTGTGCGTTCAGAGATGCTCTTCTGCCTACCTTGGTTGTAACGGGTGGTTATTTGAGTCACTGTTGCCTTTCTATCAGCTCGAACCAGTCTGGCCATTCTCCTCTGACCTCTGGCATCAACAAGGCATTTCCGCCCACAGAACTACCGCTCACTGGATATTTTTTCTTTTTCGGACCATTCTCTCTCTCATCTCTAGGATTGTAAACCCTAGAGATGGTTGTGCGTGAAAATCCCAGTAGATCAGCAGTTTCTGAAATACTCAGACCAGCCCTTCTGGCACCAACAACCATGCCATGTTCAAAGTCACTCAAATCACCTTTCTTCCCCACACTGATGCTCGGTTTGAACTGCAGGAGATTGTCTTGACCATGTCTACATGCCTAAATGCACTGAGTTGCCGCCATGTGATTGCCTGATTAGAAATTAAGTGTTAACGAGCAGTTGGACAGGTGTACCTAATAAAGTGGCCGGTGAGTGTATTTACTGAAGTCAGAGGTAAAGCCGTGTGTTTGGTTTGTGGGGAGCAGATCGCTGTGTTTAAGGACTACAATTTGAGTCGGCATTACGAGACGAAACACGCGGAAAAATACAAAAACTTGACTGAAGCCAAAAGGCTCAGACATCGGAAGCTTTGCTAGCTAAACTGCAAAAGCAGCAAGGCTTTTTTACCAAGCTTCAAACATCCAGGGATGCAGCAACCAAGACCAGTTTTGTTATATCCCACAAAATCGCTAAAAACTGTAAGCCATTCTCGGAGGGTCAGTTTGTCAAAGAGTGCTTGGTGGAAAAATGTTGGACTTTTGAAACGTATGCAAGATAAAGTGACTGAAATCGATGCAGATCAGAAATTGGTATTTCTGCATTGTATTATACACCAACATGTGTTGTGCAAGTCAGTGCTAAAAATTAACCATGTTATTGATGTTGTTTCTAAAATAGTAAACTTCATCCGGTCACGTGCATTGAATCACAGACAGTTTGTCGCACTTTTGGAGGAGCATGAGACTGAGCATAGAGACATCAGCTACCACACAGCTGTCAGATGGCTTAGCCTGGGCAAAGTGCTAAAACGAGTTTGGGAACTGAAAGCAGAGATTCGAGAGTTTTGTGAGGAGAAAGGCAAAGACATCCCAGAGCTGTCAGATGAGGACTGGGTGGCGGATTTTGCATTTACTGTTGATGTGACTGCACTGATTAATGAACTGAACACCAAACTGCAAGGCAAGGGCCTTTTTGTTCATGAAATGCACAGCCTGGTGAAGGCTTTCATGAGAAAGATGCAGTTTCTTTCAAGCCAACTGGAGAGCAACACTCTGACTCACATGCAAACCCTGAAAGAAGTCGCACCATCAGCTAATCGACTCAGCAGGTACTCATCCATGTTAGGAGCATTGCATGGTGAGTTTTCAAGGAGATTTGAAGATCTCAGAACAATCGAGGATGAAATGCACATGATTTCCTCTCCCTTTACCTGCAGTGTGGATAGTGCCGCCGGTGATGTTCAGCTGGAACTCATTGACCTGCAGTCTGATGCAGTACTGGCAGAGCAATTCAAGTCTGTATTTCTGCTGGATTTTTACTCTTCTCTCAAGGAGGAGAACTTTCCAAACACGAGGAGACATGCTCAGAAGATGTTGGTTCTCTTTGGCTCTACCTATATATGTGAACAAACATTTTCAATGATGAAGTTCACGAAATCCAGGTGTAGATCCTCTCACTGATGATCATCTGTCAGCCGTGCTTCGCATCTCCACCTCAGACATTCAACCGGACTTCGATGCACTTGTTAAAGCCCACCAGAGACTAGATGTCTCTCACTAAGCAAGAAAGAAGAGCTTAAAAGCACCAAATAAGGTGGTTAGACCACAAATGTAGACATGTAAAGGCCCCAACTAGCAGTGAACTGGGACACTTTCTTTGGAAGCCTTTTTCTCATAATCACAGTTCAGTGATGTTCAGGGACAGTTCAATATGATGTATCTTTCTTAATGAGCACAAAAACAACATTGTGATGTTTTTAGGATGCTAAGAACCTTCACTCAACTTTCCAACAGTATATTAAACTCAAAATGTGTTTTAGAGTGAATGTGACTGAAAGTGTTTATAATATGAGTCACAAATGGTAAAATGTTCACATTTATTTTACTATTGTTTTGAGAAATTTAATTGAATAAATGACATTTTTTGTAAGGCAACCTCAATTTTTCATTGCTTAATTATAACATATACTCTTACAAGCTTTTTAAACAATGCTATTTACTGCCTTTTTATAAAGAAATACAATTAATATTGGAGAACTGAGTTCAGCCTTTTGGCCTGGCCCTTCAGAATATTTTCCATTTCTCATGTGGCCCCATGGAGAAAATAATTGCCCACCCCTGGTCTAGTAGCTCTGTGCTGCCCCCACATGGTAAACAAGTGTGGTGCAGCAGAGCAGTTTCGTGCTGGAGGCCTGGAGGAAAGCTGTTGGCTGATCTGATGGTGAAGGTGGAGGTGTTTGGGGTTGTATGGAGGTCGTGTGTCTCCGGGAGGACGTCTGTAGATGAGAAGCACCATCGTAGAGGGATTCAATAGAAGAAAGATCAATCATTGGCAGGGAAGTTTCAGTTCGGCCCACATATGATTGCTAAATTACCATGTCATACAGGCGTAAGGAAATTACTTTCTCAACTAAAAGCAGAAGCTGTTGATGTTAAAGATGTAAGTCACGTACTTGACTTGATAGAGGAAACAGAAACTTCTGCTATTAGGTTGCTATGTGTTTCCATTACAGCGGCTCTGTTTCCAGGTTAGACTGAACACCACAGACAGACTGTAGTGATGGAAGAGGAGGAGGTCAACTACGCTTCAGTGGTCTTTAAAACTGAGACACATTCCCCACGTGAAGGTAGGCTTTTATTTGCTTTGGTTTAATATCAACTTCACACAAATATATTCATTTAATCAACGTACAGCAGGTTTCGCTGATCGTTGCTTCACGTCGATGTTTGAGCTTCACTGTACAGACTGATGTAAGAGAGACTGAAAATGAAACCTATAAATTAATAATATTTATTGATTCTGGATTTTTCTGTGAGAAAGTAATTTATATTTTCATAAAACATCACCAGCACACAAATTATTTCTCAAATCAGATAATTTTTTTGGCTTCCTAAACCAGTCAGGAAGGTGTGTGATGAAGTCGTTTTAAAGGCCTGTGAGGGTGAAAGCATTAACAGATGGATGTTCATTTCTTCCAATGGAAAAAGCCTTTATATTAAATATTAATATACAGTAATTAATTCTAAGATCATGTCCTTCAACCCTTTCAGTTAAACAGGAGGAGGAAACCGTGTACGATGAAGTGAAGGAGCAAAAACAACCAGCTGAACAAGACGTTTATATAAACTGTAAGTTAAAAATTAATGTACACAACATTCATGTCACATTACTGCTGCTGGGAACATTTATAGTGAATATAAAACAAGTCATTTCATATTCAGAAGGAGACTGTTGGCTTTAATATTTTAATTTATTTTTGATATTTTTAATGATATTTTATTTTATTTTATTTTATTATCACTCCAAGAAAAAAATGAAACCTATAAATGAATAATATTTACATATTCATACAGTCTGGATTTTTCTGTCAAATAGACACATATTATTTTTGCCTGCTTAAACCAGTCAGAAAAATGTGTAAAGAAGTTGTTTTTTTGTAAAGTATTTCTCAAGAAAGGCAGTTTCCCCTGAACTGTGAGAGTTTCATCATCTTGGGTTTTATCAGATGGTTTTACAGCCCTGTGAAGCTTAACAACACAATAAAGTGACTTGTACTTTTAAAAGATACTGAATTTTGAGCAATCGCAAACAAACGGCATAATCATGAGATCATGACCTTTAACCTTTCAGTTAAACAAGAGGAGGAAACCGTGTACGATGAGGTGAAGACGGAAAACCAACCAGCCGAACAAGATGTTTATATGAACGGTAAGTTGAACGGTAACATACACAACATTCAGGTATCACTGCTGCCGGGAACATTTAGTGCTTTTAATTTAGGAGTTTTTTATTTGTAATTTGTATGTTGTTGTTTTTTTTAAAGGAAAGCCTGTAGTGATGGAAGAGGAGGAGGTTGACTACACTTCACTTGTCTTTAAAACTAACACACAGTCCCCACGTGAAGGTAGGCTTCAGTTGGTTAATACATTACATCTAGAATACATATCATATGGATCAGATCCTTTATTTTTGTTTTATGTAATCATCCTCATGTACATTGTTTGTTTAAGTACCAATATTTTGTTCAATAATACTGGAAATTAAGAGATTACATTCAAGTCAAATCAAAGATTTATTAAGGATTTTTGGACTCTGGATAGTTTCTTTGACCATTTATAGACTAAACAATTACTATCTGATAATGTGAATAGCTGCAGTCCTGATCATTTCACTCCTTTGTCTCCGTCTGCCTCCTGCTACTGTATTTGCAGTAATAGTATCTGTGAATACTCAGTGCTTACTTCAACCCCTCCATCCAAATACTCGGTCATCATTCTCAATCTGCTTTCTCCTTTTACCTCTGTTTTATCTCATCAGATAATACAGCTAACCTGCAGACACACAGTGTGATGCTGCAGGCTGAGTATTTAGGGTCAATAGTCCAGAGCAATGGAGAGTGTGGAAAAAAAAGGTGAAGAAGCGTGTGAAGGCAGGTTGGAACGGGTGGAGAAAAGTGTTTCAGCTAAAATGAAAGGAAAGGTACAAAACTGTGGTGAGACCAGTGATGTTGTTTGGTCTAGAGACACTGAGGAAAAGACAGGAGGCAGAGCTGGAGGCAGCAGAGATGAAGATGCTGAGCTTCTCTTTGGGAGTGACCAGGATGGATAGGATCAGGAATGAGTACATCAGAGGGACAGCACATGTTAGAGGGTTTGGAGATAAAGTCAGAGAGGCCAGACTGAGATGGTTCAGACATGTCCAGAGGAGAGATAGTGAATATATCGGTAGAAGGATGCTGAGTTTTTAACTGGCAGGCAGGAGGTCTAGAGGAAGACCAAAGAGAAGATATATGGATGTAGTGAAAGAGGACATGAAGGTAGCTGGTGTGAGAGAAGAAGATACAGAAGATACAGAAGACAGGGTTAGATGGAGGCAACTGGAGGGGAGAGCCAAAAGGAAAAGAAGGCAGTAATCAATCATGAGATTATGTCCTTCAACCTTTCAGTTAAACAAGAGGAGGAAACCGTGTACGATGAGGTGAAGGTGCGAAACCAACCAGCCGAACAAGATGTTTGTATGAACGGTAAGTTGAAAAGTAATTCAGGTATTTATAGTAACATTTATAGTGATGCTGCTCATACTCCTGCGACGAGTCAAGTCAAGTCAGTCTTATTTATTTATATATTATATACATATAAACAGGTCTAGACTGTACTCTTTACTTTACAGAGTCCCAACAATCCCTCTGTAAGCAAGCGCCTGACGACGGTTGCAAGAACAAACTCCCCTTTATCGGTAAGAAAACCTCACGCAGAACCGGGTTGAGAGAGAAAACATGGAGGGAGATAACAGCAATGACTAATAACTAATAATACAAATATGATGATGTAAGGGATAATTGTTGCTTCACCAGAATAATCCAGATCCATGACAGGGTGGGTGGAGGTGGGTGGTCAGTGCCATCATTGAGAAAGCACAAAATAATAATAATCCATCCTAGAAGGGACATGCATGTGTGGATTCGTTTTTCTGCATCTTTTCGAGGCAGGATGTGCCTAATTTTAGCAACGTTACGTAGTTGAAAAAAGGAAGTTTTGTTTTGTGACCTCTGACCTTTTGCTGTCATCCTTCATCATTCCCATCAGCCTCTGTTATAAACTGGGATATAAATGTGAACTGTGACTAAAATGATTTTGATGTGATTCTTGCCAGATATGAAAATCGCCGGACGTCTTTACTGTCGGAAGCTGGCTTGTTGTTTGGGGATTCATTGCATCATTTTGCTGTTGGGCATCACAGCAACATGTGTCTATTGTAAGTAAAAAGGATATGAGGCGTGCTAGATGCATGCACCTTGAATGCACCGTGACACTGCTAATGTTACAGTAAAGTGTTTAAATGTGAAATTACATTAGAGGTTGCTCAATATGTCAGACAGCTAGCTGCATGTCTGTTATATAAAAACACAACGGGAGCCAAAAAACTTTCAAAAGTCTGCAAAACCTGAAGTAAAACAAAGAGAAATGTCAAAACCAACATCGCATCATTACTATCAATTTAGAGACGATTTTTCCTTTTGCAGTTTCTAAATATAATCGTGAGAGTGAGCTGAAGGAAAGAAGTCTACTGGTGATCAATCACAACCTGACAGACCAGAACAACAAACTCACCTCCGAAAATGAACACCTGATGGAAAAGAACGATAATCTGACAGTCTACGTTGGCAACCTGACACAAGCCTATACTGTCTTAGAAAGCAAGCTCATGAATCTGACTGCAGAAAACCAGCAGCTGGAGACACAGAGGAACAACTTAACAGAACAAATACGAGACGCAGAGATAAAGTGGGTCGAGCAAAACGTTACTCGAGCCCAGTGGAGTGTTGATGCCTACTGCCCCCTAAAAGATGACAGTAGGTTCATATCTCATAACTCAAGTCCAACAATAACCAATAACAATAATGTCACAATGTAGTGATGATGTTTATTTGTTGGTTTCTGTGATTTCAGAGAGAATGTGTGAACCTTGTCAGCTTGGCTGGGAGTTCAATCAGACCAGCTGCTATGCAATCAATAATCCTGTCCCTGCTCATCAGAAAACCTGGGAGGAAGCTCGAGAGGACTGCAGAGGAAAGATTTCAGATCTGGCTGTAATAGATAATGAAGATGCAAAGGTAATGAGACAACTGTGGGCATTTTATGACAGCCTGTATGAAATGAAACTGTATTTATTTAACCCATAAGATCCCAGACCCATTTATCCTTAAAGGAAAATTATGTGGGAGTTTGCAGCGGCCACGCTTGTCACATTTCACAGGCCAATGTGCGACTTGGTCAGTGCGAACATCATCTGGAGCTCCAACACGAATCCTCTTGGGCAGTGGTGGTGGTGGAGATGAGGCACTGAGTCTGGGACATTCAAAGTCTTTGTTACACTGGTGTCACGATGGGTTTTTATGGGTTAAGTTCAGTGTTTAAATATCTCTCATAACTGTCTTTCTGTTGTCATCAGAAATTCATCAATGATCACAGTTATGGTGGTAAAGGATCCAGCTACTGGATCGGCCTGAGAGTTGAAGATGGGAGATGGAAGTGGATCAATGGAAGTGATCTGACTGATCAGTAAGAGACACATTAATACATATTTAGTATCAGCACATCTATCAGCTTTGATCTAAACATTATGATCTCCCCTCAGATCCTGGATAGCTCCTCCTACCAACGGTCACTGTGCAATTTCTGTCCGTGATGATGGATGGAAATCAGTGAGCTGTGATAAAAAACAACAATGGATCTGCCAAAAAGAGGCTTTATCTGTTTAAACACTGCAGTCAAACTTGAGAAGGTCACTGGATACTCTGTAAAGATTAATAACATACGATCATATCAACTGGATTATAGTGTAAATATTAATACAAAGACTTTTACTGCAGAATTTCAAATTAAGGTAAACTTTAAGGGCTTTTTTTTCCAAAGCTGTGTGTGTGTGTGTGTGTGTGTGTGTGTGTGTGTGCGTGTGTGTGTGTTAACCAGATAACTATTACTTTGAACGTGCATGATGCAGTTTCCTGTTTTTTTACTGTCATGTAACAGTTTAAATATTACTGCTGATTGGCCGACATGAGGAGCTGCATCACTTGTTCTCAAAATGTTCTTGTATCCTGATTAAAAGAATATTTATATGTAGAGGAGACTGGTGGAGAGTTATTGATTGATCTAGAAGCAAATTCATAATAAATATTCTGCCGCACCTTGTTGTTATTGTCTTTTTCTTATCAATATCTTATTATAAAGTCAGAGAGGATGGCATCATTCAGGATGCTGTATCATGTTTAATGAAGAAGAGGAAGAAGCAGATCTGGCCTCACTGTCTCTCACTTACAAACACCAAACTCTTGATATATATATATTTTGCTTCTCCTTTTGCAACTAGCTTACAGGTACACTACAGAAAAAAATAGTGAAATAAAAATTAAACAAACATCCAACAATAATTAAATAAAAAAACTATCTTTAAACTGAGTAGGACATTTCTATATCATCTTCATACTGTTGATGTTTTAAGGAGAATCGTTTAAATGTTATAGTTAAAATGACTGTATGTCCTATGATAGGATTTTTATTGTTCATTGCGAAGACAAACCTTTTTTAAAGCTACTTCAAAGGGCGCTGTATCGTTTGGAACGACTCATTTTTGAATGGTGAAAATAACGGGACAGAATGTACGCATACACGTTTCTGACTGCACTTGAACGCAGCACACAGTATTCTCATCTGCGACTGCGCGAGTTGTGTCTCCCGGAAGCAACATGGTTGTTTTGGTGTCTGGCGGTAGTGCAGCTGTCATCTGTCAAACGCTAACTGGCCGGTTCTGGCCACTGGATTAAGGACGCTCTTCGGGATTATCTACACTATGCTTTATCCTAGTTGATGTAACGAACTGTGTTGAAATTGAAAGAAGATATTTTGTTAATTTGACGAATTACGCTAGCTAATTTAACGGTTAGCTTTGCTGGCTAACTCTGTCAACAAGTTGTGTTTAGCATGGACTGCTCGGCACTGGAGCTCGATGCTGTCAAATTTGCCAAAACAGCTGTAATCTATGACCAGAATGGCAAATATAACGACGCTGTGTTTTATTACAAGGTAAGTTATTTCACTTTTTAACATGACACAATGTAAACATTAGCAACGTTAGCAATTTGCTTAAAACAGGTTAACATTCACTTTCACCTTGCATATTGTAACTTGCCTGTTTGGATTTTTAGCTAATTGGACACATAATGAATATTAAACAGTAGGTGAAGAAATATTTAACTTTTCTATTAATCAGACTACAGTAATAACTGGGGGCTGTGTGTCAATGCTAACCCCAGTATCTGTTTTTACAACCACTGCTTTGCTGTTACAGGAAGCAGCTCAGGCCCTGATATATGCCGGCATGGCAGGCTCCAAACTGGAAGGAATCCAGGACAAAGTGAATGAGTACCTGGATCGGGTTCAGGCCCTTCATAATGCCTGTAAGTTCAACTGAAGTGATGGTTTTTGGTTTTTTTTGACTTTTCCTTCTTTTAACTGATGGTCTTCACCAAAATGATTAACTGGAAGTTCAGTGTTCATCTGTGGAAACTATGATCCCAGATTCACAGGTTAACACTGTGTTGACAATACATATTGATTTGCATACTTGTTGTTTTCACAGTATAAGCTGTTGAAACTCAAACAGAAATCTGGATGGATGTCGTGGAAATGGTCTCATGAACTTGGTGGCAACGTTTTAGCAGCTTCATTGTGTTTCCAGCAGCTTCTGTCACATTAAATGTTGAAGATTAAACCCTCCGAACTTGTTTAATATCTTTATCTAATCTGAGATAAAATCCTGCATAGGTGAAGTGGTAGTTTTTAGTAATAAAGCTCAAAACCAAGCACAGACTTTCTCTGTTTCTATCATGACTGTGTTTTTCCATGAGTCTGCTCACACAGTGGGCGTGTGTGTGTGTGTGTGTGTGCCAGCATGACTACAGACACTAGGAGTGCTAGTGAATGACGTGTGGTGCTGTTTAGTACAGTGTGTAGCTGTTGCCTGTTCCTGCTTTTTACTGTGAGATGAAAAACAAACAGTTACTGACTGTAAAAGCTGCTAAAATAGAAGAGGAGTGTTGTTGTTGTTGTTGTTGAATGTTGAATTCATAACAGTTCATGTGGTGGACAAAATATTGGGAACAAATAGCAACTTCCAAAATGACCATGAAGATGAGTCAGCCCCTTTAAAAACCGTTTCAACAATAACACAATAAAACATTATATATAAAAGTTGGATTTTATTGCAAGACTGTGGTGTTTTGATATTGTTTGAAAGAAACAATTCAGTTGATATTTTAGAACATGTGTATTGTGTACTAGTAAAGCGAGGACAACAGATCCATAGACATTGATGGCGGACTGTTGCCTTGAGGTTTTATCAATAGGAAATGATCTGCTATCTGGGACAACGCCAAGTATTTGTTTTGTGTCTTAACTATTTCTTACCTTGACCTTTTGACCTCAGTCCAGGCACAGAAGAGCGACCCGCTGAAGTCCCGGCAGCAGGTGGACCTGGAGCGAGCTCACTTCCTGGTCACTCAAGCCTTCGAGGAAGACGAGAAGGGAAATGGTGATGAAGCCATTGAACTGTACACTCAGGCTGTGGAGCTGTGCATTAAAACAGTAGGTCTCTCTCTCTCTCTCTCTCTGTCTGTCTGTCTTTACTCTGTCAGTCACAGAGATCAAACTGGTTTGTTTCTCCTTCTGTTTTTACAACAGTCCAACGAGACATCGGACCAGGCGCTGCAGACCAAGCTAAAGCAGCTAGCACGCCAGGCTTTAGACAGGTAAGTGAACTTTCAGAAGCGGCGTGTCTTCATCAGCTTATTCTTGAACTAACTGAAAAATATAAATTCTAAGCAATAAATTATCCCTAAAGGAGATTCCTCGCTATAAATATAGACCCATGTCCTGTATTTATACATTGTTGTGAAGTCATTTTCTGAAACAAATAAAACTATGTTCTGTCAGGGCGGAGGGTCTTAAAGAATCCCAGCCCAAATCGACTCCAGCCCAAGCTCAGGACAGGACGGGGTCATCTGGGACCAAGCCTAGCAGCGGTGGCTCTTCTGGGGGGCCGGTGCGCCAGTTTTTTCCCCTCGGACCAGACTTCACCATACACGACCGACCGCAACCCCAGCCGGTCCGGGTGGTCCAGTCCAGCGAGCCTCAGGGTCAACGCTACACGTCTGATGAGATCGAGGTGCTCAGGTGAGTCAACTGTGTGTCAGGCAGGTATGTTACTTCAGAAGGATTCACACAGATGATACCTTATATTACTTTCCAGTCCAGAAAAAGACAAAGTTGACCAAAATATCTTCCTAGAAATGTTTTTAATCTGCATCTCGATCAATCCTGCAGCCACCAATTCAATTTTTATCAGATCATCAAAAAAAATCTGAGATGAGACTTCAGGATATTTTTAGCCAATTTAACCGGTTTCCACCTAAACGGTCTAAACAGTATTGATGATTTAACATATTTCATTGTCTGAAAATGTGTCTTTTTCCTCATTACTAGCCACAGTATTGCCTCCGATCCACACATGAAGCTGTTTTGTTGTACTGATTGCATCCTTTTTAATACGCAGGAGTACATCTACAATCAACAGCATAGCCTACGTGCCCTTCATGAGCGTGGACCTGAAGGAGCGCTTTGCCTTTCCTGTCCCTTTCTCGTAAGTCTTCTGTCAGTATTATCTACGGTTTGGAGCAATGAAGAGCAGCTCTGTGTCATTGGAGGTAAACCCACTTTAACTCTTTGTTTTCTGTCTTTCTTTTAATTCTTCAAACCAGGGACAAAACAGGGAAACTGGCGCTGTCACCTAAACAGAAAGCCATCTTCTCCCGCTGGGTCCGGCCCGATGAGATCTGCAATAATCCCACCATGATCATGTCTGTGTCCAGCTTCAGCATCAAACAGGTCAGATTAGCAGCTCAGTGGATCCAGATTTTATTACAGCCTGAGATGATACTGGATGTCTACTAAATACATGACATAAAGAAATAATAATCAAAATAATAACTGATAATTGATTTATCTTCTAATCGGAGCTGTATTGTAGACAGTTACTCATTTGGCCTTTTATTTGTAGTATAAGGGGACTTTGTACTTGAATATTAAATGGTAATATTCTAATAATTTGCTTTGTGCCTGCGTATTTATCTTTGAGGAGTTGTCTCATATTTATAATATTTGCTAACTCTACACTCTGCCTGCAGGTTATGGCTGTGTGGAAATGCTGATAATGTAATCGACTATGCTGTATTATGTGCACCTGTTTAAATTCAGCCAGTAGATGGCGGCATCGTCACAGATTATAAATATTCACACTGCAGATGACATTTGTCAGGGATGAAAATGACAGCATCCAAAGTCCTGCATTGTCCAAAACTGTTTGTGTTTGTAGGAAGACTCACTTGTTCAGTTTGTTTACTGTCATCTGGTCTCCTGTTGTCCAGACGGTGGTGTCTGACTGTTCGTTTGTGGCGTCACTCGCCATCAGCGCGGCCTATGAGAGGCGCTACAACAAGAAACTTATCACCAGGTACTGTGTTGCTTTAAGGGTTTGACCCATATTTGTTGTCCGAAGCAGATATTACAAAAATGTGTTTTTCCGCCAGGAATTTATTAAACGCTTCTGAAATGGTTTTTAATCGAATAAGAAACCCATAAAAAATTCCATGATAGTATAGTCAAAGTGTGTTTGTGTGTTTGTGTGTGTGTGTGTGTGTGTGTGTTATAGCATCATCTACCCTCAGAACAGACGGGGTGAGCCGGAGTATAACCCCTGTGGGAAATACATGGTCAAGCTTCACATCAACGGAGTCCCCAGAAAGGTAAAAGACACCTGATCCTGCAGTCAGCTCATCTGAACAGATGAAGGCAGTAAAAGACCAAAACAATGAAATCCACTTCAACTAGTGTGATGTTGTGCATTGTAAATATTCTTCCTTGTTCCTGTTTCTGAATGGAAAAGGTTAAACGGGAACATTAATAACACTTCAGAAATCGTCGCCCATGCACACATTCAGTCTCTGCCTCCGCTGCAGGTGATTATCGACGACTTCCTGCCCGTGGATCGTAACGGAGAGCTGCTGTGCTCCTACTCCAGCAACAGGAACGAGCTCTGGGTGTCCCTCATAGAGAAGGCCTACATGAAGGTGATGGGAGGCTACGACTTCCCCGGCTCCAACTCGGTAGGTGAAGGTGGAGAATCCGGGAGATGCTAATTATCTTACCTGCTACAGTGAAGCTTTGACAGCTGATCACTTCCAAGCTAGATGTTTCCAAGAGTCAGAATTCTCATATTTACTTGGTTTTACAGAACATTGATCTACACGCGCTCACAGGCTGGATCCCTGAACGCATCGCTATGCACTCTGACAATCAGTCATTCAGCAAGGACGACACCTTTCGCATGCTCTTCCAGAGGTAAATAACACACAAACACTTATTTTCTAGTTTAAAACAACCTCTTTGCTTTCTTTTGTTTGTCTTTCTCAATCTTCTTTCTTCCTTCTGTACATATGACTTCATCTCTGTTTTTACTCTCCTTCCTTCTGTATCTTCTTCTTCTGTATTTTCTACCCGCAGGTTTCACAGAGGTGACGTCCTCATCACCACGGCAACGGGGGTGATGACAGAGGAGGAGGGGGAGAAATGGGGTTTAGTGCCGACACACGCCTATGCTGTTCTCGACATCAGGGAATTCAAGGTTAGCATAATTAAAGTAATATTAGTTTGTCATTATCAGCACTTGTATTTATCAGCTTTAATGATGCGTTCAGAAAACACACTGAGTCCGGTACGACGCTAAAGTCAGCAGTTTAGTTTCTAGATATTAAGTTTCTTTAATAGTGATGACTTGATGCAGTCTTTGCTCGCGTAAAAACCGGTTCATTGTCATTGTCACTGTCCTTCAGTATTTAAAGGCTTCTTCACACATTAAGCCACAACCACATGACTAATTACATCCGTCATACACCAGAAAGGAAGTAGAGGCCCTTCTATTAACCTTATTAACCATTCGGCCCATTTATAGCCTTGACTTCCTCTCAGAAAAACCCATAAAACAGGTCAGATACCACACCTACAACATTATTCATGCTTAAATTGTTAAATTTATCATTTGAGAGGCTCCAATCATAAGTTAATCATATCAGTAAAAACCTACAACGGTATGAAAATGGATGTTTGCATTAAATCAATGGCTCTCAGCTGATACATGATCTTTTTAAAATGTTGTACAAAATCCACATTGAAGCACATATATATATATTTTTTTAAATCTCACTCATCTCTGAGTCTCTGTGGCTTGTAGATAAATGAATAAAAATCCTGCCCTTTCAGCTGTTTCCTGTAACTAACCTCACATGTGCCGCCGCTGTGTTGCTGTCATAGGGAATGCGTTTCCTGCAGCTGAAGAATCCCTGGAGTCATTTACGGTGGAAGGGGCGCTACAGCGAGCGGGACGAGAAGAACTGGACACCTGAACTCCGAAATTACCTCAACTTTGACCCCAAGACAGCACAGAAGTTTGATAACGGTATTATTATTATCATTATTATTCTCCTACAGGCAGCACCTACAAGACAAAACGTGAACAAGATTTCCTCCTAAATATTAACATCTGTAGAGTGTATAAATGAACATAAATGAACCACTGCAGAAGGTTTCAGAAAGGATTTAAGTGACTGTAAGTCTCAAACATCAGTGTACATGTACATACGTTTCACACCCTTCTTTGCTCTCTAGGTGTTTTCTGGATCGTGTGGGAGGACCTGTGTCAGTACTATGATGTCATTTACCTGAGCTGGAGCCCTGCCCTGTTCAAAGACTCCACCTGTATTCACAGGTGTGTGTGTGTGTTTGTAGATGTATTGATAACTGGTAACTGAGATATCCAGTGTGGGAAATAAAAATGTACATGTTGGCTTTTATTATTTTGTTTTCAGCAGGATTTTTTGCTAATAAATGACTCAACCTCCTGTTTCTGTGTAAAATGTGCTTGTAAATGTTCAACACTAACCATGAATGGATGGAAACAGAAACAGAAACTGTATGTTAGGTGTCTAATTTACTAGTTTGAAGTGTGACGTGTGTTCTGGGTTGTGTCCTGTGTGCAGCAGCTGGGATGGAAAACAGGGTCCAGTGAAGGACGTCTACAGTCTGGCCAACAACCCTCAGTACAAGCTGGAGGTCCAGTGTCCAGCAGGGGGCGCTGCTGTGTGGGTGCTGCTCACCAGACACATCACTGACAAGGTAAAGCCGGGAGATACTATGATGTATTTGTATTAAGTTCAAGCCTGAGGACCAGTGATGATGTGTTAATGTGACTGTTTGTGTATTTTTGTAGGAGGATTTTGCACAAAACAGGGAGTTTATCACCCTGGTGGTTTACAAGACCGACGGGAAGAAGGTTTACTATCCAGGTGAGGTTCCTCGAGCATGAACATGTTTATATCACACAGTCACAACGAGGTCATGTGACTTGAGAAGGAAGGCAAACACACCAAACAAACCTCGACTTCCATGAAATAACTTTCCTCGTCTTCCTTCACAGCGGACCCCCCTCCGTACATCGATGGCATCCGCATCAACAGCCCCCACTACCTGACAAAGATGAGGCTGACCAGTGCAGGGAGTCACACCTTCACCCTGGTGGTGTCCCAGTATGAGAAACAGAATACCATCAACTACACACTGCGGGTGAGAAGAACTGTGTTTTTGATTTTATTTCTGCTGATGCTCATGATTTGAAACCTGTCTCAGGGCTCACAGAACAAAAGATTAAAGCTTCAGCTCTTCTTCAGCTCTTCTTCAGCTCTTCTTCAGCTCTTCTTCAGCTCTTCTTCTCTTTATCTCAAAAATGACAATATCTGTTTGTTTGAATCCAACCCATTCTGTCGACTTTGTGTCTTGTGCGTAATGCAGGTGAGAACAGGGACTGTGTGTGTGACCCAAATATATTTTTTGTCATTTATAATTCATGGTCTCCTCTTGCGAACCGCAGCGAGGAACGTGGAGAAGTGTTTATACTGAATCACTCATTGAAAAATACATGCTCTGTAAAGTCATTGATTTTAGGGTGAAGACTCGGTTTAAAGTTAAGGTAAGGTTAAGGGTTATGTTAAGGTCAGTGTGAGGGTTGAGTTCAGCCATGTGGTGGGTATAGTTGAGGTTAGGATAAGGATAATGTCCCCTGAAGAGATGGAAACACTGTGTGGAGTCGATCTTTGAAAATCGTCTTGAGAATAACCAGAGATCAAGAAAAGTGATTCCTTTGATCAGAACAGCGCTGATATTAAATATCTGTTTTGTGTGCAAATATTCATACATTAAAGTGAGACATCCGCCATGTGTTGAACTAAATGGGTCTTAAGGAAAATGAAAAATGACTAATAGCATAACATCTCTGTTTTTGTTTCTGGATTTCTTTGGTGAGACGCAGTCATGTTCGTCGTAAATAAAAAGTTTTGTTTCTTTCCGTAGGTGTTCTCCGGATGCAAATTCACCTTCTCCAAGATCCCCAATCCCTTCACTCACACCAAAAGGGTATGTTATCTACACATCAACACGTGTTTTATTGTTCAGTCAGACATCATATCCAGTTGTTTAAATTGACCTGCTGCTGCTGTTTATGCAACACATTCAGTGGAATATGAAGGTTTAAGATTTCTTTCTGTTTTCGGTCGTATCTCATTTATTGGTGCCGGCCTGTTTATTGATCTGGAAAAACTGATTGTGGTTCTGTTCTTCAGATCAATGGCCAGTGGAAGGGGTCCAGTGCCGGTGGTTGTGGGAACTATAAGGACTCGTACAAACACAACCCCATCTATCAGTTCAGCGTGGAGCGGTCAGGACCGCTGCTCATCGAGCTGCGAGGGTCCAGGTGAGGCTCATACCAAGCCCGACAACGACCAGTCAATTTACCTTCAACTCAGACATGGACGTCTGTAAAACCTGCATTTCTGTCTGTGCTTCTGCAGGCAGTACAGTGTCGGTTTTGAGGTGGTGACGGTGTCGAATGTCGGGGATCCGGGCCCGGCTGCCTTCCAGAAGAAGAGCAGTGGAGATTACAGGTGCTCATATTACAGGCCTCACACAAACATGCTGTGTGGAGAGTACGAGATACGAGAGGAAGACCTGGCATCAGTAGAGAAAAGCACCATCTTACCCTCTCGAACCAGTCAGAGGAATCAGTGTTCAGTTATTAAACGATGAAATTAATTTACCAGCCTCACTGTGTGGACGCAGCAATGTGTAAGAAATAAAGGGAATAATAGTTAATCATTTGATTGGATCCAAATGATAACAGACAAACAAGAACATTGAAAAATGAACACAACAACTCTGATAATAAATGTATTATGAAACACAGATTTCATGCTATCATAAAGTAGTCGTTAACATATTTACTAGAAACTGTGTCATGACAGAATTATGTAAAGATAAAACATATCAGATTACACGTCTGTCATAAGAAGTTTGATCATGTTATATTTACTGCTAGCTCGTATTTGTATGACTGCTGGGCTTCATCTTCATTTGTCACAAGCCTGCATGCATCAAACAACAAATCCAATGTTTCCCACAGTTTATGCTGCATGTAAAGTTATGATCCTATAAACATTCGCTCCTTTATTCGTCTCATTAATTTGTTTTGGAGCTCGCTTGACGGACAGAAGGTCAGAGTTCACCTTCGTTCATCTTTCACTGAGCTGACGTGTCTGGTTGGACGTGTATAATATTCTTACTCTACTCTTTTGTGATCGCCAATGACTTCATGTCATTTTGTGAGGTCGTATTTATGTAGTAAAATTACATGAAACCGTCAGCTCTGGTTCACCCGTCTGCTTTTACACATATCATGTATATATATCATCATATCATCATCATATCATCATATATCTGGTACAGATATTAGCAACCGTGTGAGACTTAAAGCGCTGCATTGTCCTCATTTCAAATGCTAAGTGGAGAATTGTTTAAAATGAAAAGAGTTTGATCAACAAGTCAAGTGTGTTTGTGTGAACATGACAGTGAACATACAGTAAACATACAGTGAGCATACAGTGAGCATACAGTGAACATACAGTAAACATTCAGTGAACATACAGTGAACATACAGTGAGCCAGTGAGTTTGCAGACACACATCAGCACCAGTTACTGACCGACTCAAGAACACAAGAACTGTTATTGTGACCATTTTCACAGGAATTTCAACAGGAATCAGCGTAACGAGGATGTCACATAGGTCGGCCACATGTCTCCAGAGATAACGTGTGTGTGTGTGTGTGTGCATATATACACTCTGTATAACAGTACATTAAGTCAAAGTAATTATAGTTGGAAATAGTAAATTAGGCTGTGACTGAATTTTTATCAGGATCATATCTGATGCCGTGTTGCCTCCAGCTCTGGACTTTTGACTTTTGATTCATGTTAACTTGCTTCATGTTTTTTTTTCCCAGATGCGGCTTCTGCTACCTGGAAGCCGACCACGTCCCAGCAGGCATCTACAACGTCACCCCCACCACCTTCCTGCCCAAACAGGAAGGACCCTTCTTCTTGGACTTTGCCAGCACTGCACCCCTCAAGGTCTCTCAGCTGCAGTGAAGATGGAGCTGAAACGATGACAGGGCAGGGATTTACTTGCATATATAGAATACCATTGGATATTTCTGAAACTCTGCTTTGGATGTAATGAGGTAACAAGGCCTCAATAAAACCCAAAGAGCCCAGAATGTGACTGGTACCATCCCTTTTCCCGTCTTCTCTCGCCGAAACCTTCACTGAGGTAAAAGGACACATCGTCGGCTTCAACGGTGACTTGATATCACAGAGTTATAGTAAAGGAATAAATTATTAACAAGAAGTCAAGAGTGGAATAAAACACGGCCCAGCGTCTCTATTTATCTCTGTTGAACTGAGCTTACAACCAGAATAAAATATATCCTGGACTCTGGTGGAGGAGTAACAGGGTTGAAATAAACACCAGCCGTCAGCCACGTGTCAAGGCTGCTTTTAGGTTTCAGTTTATCCACAATGAGAACCTCAACGGTCTGGAAGTGAAGGGAAATCTTAATATGATGATATTTTAGACAGCTGAGTGCTTCTAACTTTGACCAACCATAAAGAAATGACTGAAAAAAAAAGGACGGTTGGTTTTCTTTAATGAGCGTGAAGGTTTTATTTTTAATCCTCAGGTGCAGCAGAGCAGCAGCAGAATGATGCTTCATGTCTTCATGTCGTCATGTCTTCATGTCTTCATGTCGTCATGTCTTCATGTCGTCATGCCGTCATGCCGTCATGCCGTCATGTCGTCATGCCTTCATGCCGTCATATCGTCATGCCTTCATGTCGTCATGTCTTCATGTCGTCATGTCTTCATGTCGTCATGCCTTCATGCCGTCATGTCGTCATGCCTTCATGCCGTCATGTCGTCATGCCTTCATGCCGTCATGTCGTCATGCCTTCATGCCGTCATGCCTTCATGCCGTCATGTCTTCATGTCGTCATGCCGTCATGCCTTCATGTCGTCATGCCTTCATGCCGTCATGTCGTCATATCGTCATGCCGTCATGCCTTCATGTCGTCATGTCTTCATGTCGTCATGCCTTCATGCCGTCATGTCGTCATGCCTTCATGTCTTCATGCCTTCATGCCTTCATGCCGTCATGCCGTCATGCCTTCATGTCTTCATGTCTTCATGTCGTCATGCCTTCATGCCGTCATGTCGTCATGCCTTCATGCCGTCATGTCTTCATGTCTTCATGCCGTCATGTCGTCATGCCGTCATGTCGTCATGTCTTCATGTCTTCATGTCGTCATGCCTTCATGCCGTCATGTCGTCATGTCGTCATGTCGTCATGTCGTCATGCCTTCATGCCTTCATGCCTTCATGCCGTCATGTCTTCATGTCTTCATGTCGTCATGTCGTCTTGTCGTCATGTCGTCATGTCTTCATGTCGTCATGTCTTCATTTTGTCATGTCTTCATGTCGTCATGTCGTCATGTCGTCATGTCTTCATGTCGTCATGTCTTCTTTGGATGTGACAGCTGAGTGATTGACAGGTGTCACGTCCTGCTGGAGACACGCATCACACGGTGTACGTGTGTGTGTGTGTGTGTGTGTGTGTGTGTTGCTGTCAACCTTTCACAGGTAAAAAACTGAAAATGTATCGCCATGTACACATCCTCTGTTTACCTTTTTGTTGATATATTGCACCTTTTATTATTTGTACAGAATATGGAAACTACTCTGTCACCTGTTGCTGCGTCACAAGTCTCGTGTTTTGTCTTAGATTCAGTTCCTGGTGAGATGTTTCACCGTGACAACATCCACATACGTTACGTCATGTGGGAGCCGTTGGCACACGTTGGCGTTTCAGACAAAATATGTGACTTTCATTTGTGTTCGGCACCTTTTCTTTTTCTTTTTCTCTCTGTTACACTGCAGTAAGTTGACTGACTGACTACAGGCCAATTTAAAAAGTAAAACAAACAAACAAACAAACAAACCTTGATGGTCTCATGATGAAGGACATGGACTTTGAGTTCAAATCTATATCTTATCTATATCTTATATTTTCAAAATGCTTTATAAAATTCAGAGACAGACGTCTGAAACTTCAGTGTTTCAGTCATAAATGTTTGTATATTAATTTACACTGCTATAAAACAGAGAAAGGCTTTTTTTTGTCTTTCTGTTTCTCAAATGACTTAAATGATTAATTCATTATCAAAATTATTGTTTTCCATCAATTGACGAAGAATCGATTAATTTCTCATGAGGCTGCTGCTTTCTCTCACATCAACCTGTTTAAACGTTCATTATGAGTCAACAGTCTATCTGTGTCACAGTAAAGTTAAAAATAAGTCAGAATATCATGAAACGTGGCTTTAATGACACATCGCCAAGTACTTCTGTCAAATGTTGCGTGCTGATAAATGATTATTGTTATGAATGCCATATGCTCATTTCACCATATTCAGTTGCATCTTTTTAACGACGCAGCAGGACAATCTTGCTGAATGAGTGATGAAGTTTGCATGTTTGAATGTTTGCAGAACTTGCACTAAATGTTGAGAAGAGTGAACTTTGAATACAGCAAATCAAATCTGCTCCTGCCTCTGCTTTTATTTATTGATTTATTTATATATCTTTTATCAGATATGTTTGATATAAGAGATCGATATTTGTCCTGAGATGCCGGCTTAGTCAAAGCAGATAAAAAAAAAATTTTCTTTTTTGAAGATTTTTTTAGTGGACAGAAGAGCAGAAAGTTTTCAGTATTTAACCAGAAAAAAAAAAAAAAAAATTTTAATATAAAAATAATAAACAAGAATAATGTGCTAATTTTCGTTGGTCATCTGCCTGCCAGAGGCGACATCTAAAGTTAGCATCCTTACATGTCAACAACACTGACAATAAAAGGTCAGTTTAAGGGTAAACGGGGGAGGGGGGGTCTCTCTGAAAGGAAAGGTTGTGTCGGTGAATTAGAGGGAGCTGACTGAGCTGTTAGAAACACGTGTGTGAGAAACAACACGCAGCCGTCATATAACGGCACCGTTGCTTCTCGGTGATACATATTTAGTTTCATGTGATAGAAATCTCCGACTTCTTTAAGTGAGATCATGTGAAGATGTTGCAGTTACATATTTGCAGAGCACTCATAGGATATTCAATCAGGTTTATTTCAGGCACCAGCTCACCAGTTTCTATACATAACCATAAGTTGGCCATAACAGGGTTAAACAACATGTAATGTTCAATATAACCTTCACTCAGATGATCTATGAGTTCATGTCTGCTTCAGTTAGATGAGGCTAAAACAGCCGGGCCCTGTCGTTGTTAGCAAACCTCAATCAAAAAGGAGGAAGCAGAGTATTTATTAGGGACTATTTTCAGCTGCGGATGAATCTACAGTAAGGTTGTTGTATGTGGTATTGAGATGCTGGTTGATGTTAATGAGATTGTGTCTAAATCACTGATCAATGACGTGAACATCGGCTGCTGATCAGTTTATATCCTCCACATCATGAAGTCAATAAACAGACATCACATCGTACACGTTTAAGATAACGGCAGGCGACCGACTCCGTTTTTACCTCCTTCCTTACAAAGTAAAATCCTCTTCTTCTGGTTTCTTTTCCTGCATGACAACCAATCATTTACCTGCTTTGTAGGTGTTTTATGATAATTCACATTCAAAACTTAAATCGAAGCCTGTTGTGTCTCTGGTCTTTTCTAGCAACATCTTCATGCGTGTAACAACACAGAGGTCCAGTTATACGTCTGTTTTCATATCAGCAGCGAGCCGTGACGTGCTAAAACGAGCACAAACTACTGCAGCTATTCAAACGTTTACCTGCAATATGACTTTTCCTGCATTGAAAAGACATTTTGTGCTTTTATATCAGAAACTTTTGATGAGCCTTTCAAGTAGGTTTGTAAAGTCTCGGATTAACCTGAACTCAAATACAGCAGCGTATAGCAGGTTAAGACACCAGTTATTTATTGAACATCTCCACATCTGTGACTTAAAATCCTTTAAACTGTTGAACTAAACACGAAATCACCTCTGCATGGTTTTAAAATCATGCCAAGTGCCATTTAACAGTAATAAATTCTCATTATTATTAGTTTATTTATCAATAAGGACAATAAGGAGGATGATCCCCAGGTCAAAGGTCAGCTAGTGTACTTTTACTTTTTCACCCTTCACCGACAACATTTTCAACAGTGTTCTTTATTTCTCAGTCCAAAGGTGCAATGTCCTTCAAAAAAAGGAAAAATGGGAGTAACGATGCTGCCAAGATGTGAAAGAAAACTTTACATAAAACATTCAAAGTCTGTCTTTGACCGTGGAGTTTGGAAATGGAGTGCAGTTGTGGCAGGTAGCTTATAAACAGCTTATAACAGTTATTCAGAGAGCCAGAATCTCCTTTTGATCCTCAGACACCTTCGACCATGACCACGGTCTGCCCGGCCTCGGCCTTCTGGGAACAGTTGTCCGTGTGTTTGGCGTTGGCGGCGCGCGGGCGGCGCAGGTTCAGAAAGCTGAAGCGCGCCTCCAGGCTGAAGCTCTTCTTGGTGCTGGACGTTGAGCTCATGTTGTTGTTGTTGTTGGTGGCGGTCGGCGCGTTGTCCAAATCCCCCTCTGCACCTTCCGCCCGGTCGCCTGCAGCACAGGAGAAGTGAAAAATGATTCATACAAGAAGGAAGCTTTTAAAATCTCCTTGTTGAAGCCGCTGCTGTGTCGACACATCAGAAACACTATTCAACCAAATATATGATATGATGATATTTTAATCTAAAAAATAGGTTTGAAAGAGTCTTACACACACACACACACACACACACACACACACACACACACACACACAGAGCTAGTTATTCATTAAGGCTGCCTGAAGTGTGCTGAATGTATTTCTTCTCTCCTGGAGGAGGTGCAGATGTGTTGCAGGCGAAGCACTCGGCTCGCTGTCACTTTGACTAATAGGATCCTGCAGTGAAGCAGGTGTGAGCCGAGCAGGTAGCTGGAGATCGTACGTCATACCCAAAATAGATTCACAAACATCATACATCATCTTTCCTCTCATGGAGGCTTACACACACACACACACACACACTCCGTCTTAACCAGAAAGTTTCATACGTCTGTGCAGATGTCAATATTTGAGTCACATTGACAAATATGAAATTTAACATTAATGATTAGGGCCCATTAGATTTCATTATTTAAGATAATATGATAAGATCAAGTGCTCTCCAGCGGAAAACAGAAGTTTTTGTGTGTGTGTGTTACCGTGTTTCATAAATCTCTGTCTGCATTGATTATGCTGAAACACACAATAACTGATAATCCATCTCTCACCTCTCTCTAGGTCACATTCAGGCGACGACGCTCCGCTGCACTCGCTGCGAGGCCCGAGAACCGGCGAGATGAGGCCGAAGTCGGACAGCGACACGGTGCTGGGGAGGTCCAGACTGCAGGGTCTGGACAGAGGAGCCGGGGAGGACGAGGAGGAGGAGGGACTGGGTGACGGAGAGGCGGAGGACGAGGACGTGCAGGAGGAGGAGGAGCTGGCGAAGGGGCAGGGCGATAGGAGCTCCTGAGGGCTGCTGGGAGACGAACCCAAGCTGCAGGTGGAGCGAGTCTCCGAGTCTTCTTCTGACATGATGCTGCCGCCACCGCCGCACGCCTCGTCTTCGAAACACACTGACAACACTGCAGGGGAAGGAGAGAAGGAGACAAAGGGAGAAGACAATGAAGATGGAGTGATGAGAGAAGGGGGGAGGGGGGCATGGAGGGAAAGAGGAGGGAGGAAATTAGAGAAGGGTGGATGCATGGATGTTAGGTGGAGTATAATGGAGGGAGAAAAGAAGGTACAAAGAGAGACAAACGAAGAAGGAAAGAAAAATAAGATAAATAGAAATGAACAGAGGTGTTTCATTTTCCCCGACATAAATCAGAGCACTCAAACGCACCGTCAGTGCCCCTGCAGCTGCATTATTATTATTATTTTTTTTTTTTTTAACAGGTTTATCCTGTAACTTGTAATCACGCTGTCCGCCTCGAATTGGACACCGCTGCTCCCCGGTTACCATGGTAACGTCACCTGATGGGATGCAGCGGGCAGTTTCTGTTTTGCAGACGTATAACTTCTGTTTACTGAACTATTGAAGCGATTTTGTTTTTGTTTTTTTATCTGACCGTCAGAAAGTAGTTCCAATAAAAACTGGCAGCAGTGTTTCCAGAAAAAGAAAAAGTTGCTGAAGATTTCTTGTAATTTTTCTGTAACTTTTTAAAACAAATGCTTTAAAAATGAAACTATGAATGCTAAATACTACTAGAGGTAAGAAAATGTTTTTAACTTTGTAATTTGGGTGAAATGACCCTTTAAAACAGCCTGGCCTGTTAATAAGAAACATCTTCATGCATACAGTGATGGATATTAATAAAATATAAAAGTGTGTGTATATATTTGGTGATTTTTGTGATCACAGCATTTAAATAGTAATTTAATTATATTATATTATATTAATATTTTCTGGTTGAGGGTAAAGACGTAGATCACGTTTAGGATAATAAATGTGATATTTCACATGTTTATGTGTGGGACTGCTGCTTTAATTCAGTGTTTTTATAGGAAATCACTTGAAACCTAATTTTATTAGTTTAAACTAATTTCAGGTTTAACTGTTTACGTCATCGACTGTCAACAATCCTCCAGCCGCTCCCGTTTTCTCCGAAAGAGTCGGGCTCCACATTACGAGCGGCTCCGGCTGGAAGAGCAGCTTTAACAGGATCCAGACGTTTATCACAGGCATGAAAATCGTTTTCTTAAAGTCCGTCTGCTCATTCACTGCCCTGATTTAACACAAATGGAGGCTAAACGACAACAGAAGAGCGACTAAATCTCATTACTGCTGTCCCTGACATTTACAGAGTCACCAGGTGAGCAGCTGCTGTGGAGGCCAACAGCAGATTTAACCTTTACTAAGAGGCCTTTTATCTCATCAGGACGGAGAAGAGGAGGCGAGTCTGAGTCATGCTGAAGAGCAGGGAGCTTGTTTGCCATCGACAGACTAGTTTATGTAGACAGACACAGAGTAACACTTGTTCCTGTACGTACTGGAAATCCCGTCTGACTCCATCTTAAAGCTGGAGATGTCGTCCCCGGAAACACTGTCGCCCTCGGCGCCCACGCCTCGCCCCCGCGGACCCATGGCAGAGTTGCGGCGGCGCTCGTGGATCTCGTCGGAGATCATCTCCAGGTTCCTGAGGGCCGTCTTGTACTCGCCTTTGGCCTGCGACAGCTTGGCCTGCCGCTCGTCCACGTTCTTCTTCAGGTTCTGTAGGAGAGGATAATGACAACGACACCATCAGAGATTCTCAGAATATGATCATAAACACTACGTAATAACCTTTACAGGGCATCAGCAGGGTCACGTACCTCCAGCTGCAGGTAGTACTTCGCCTTCATCTCAAAGTACGGCCTGCGAGGGAGGAGAGGTCAGGAGAGAGAAGAAGATTACATCAGAGGGGAAAAACACTGGATAACCCAGAAAAGAGCAGATCCCACATCATCGCCATGGCAACCCGGGAGGAGGGAGATGAAGGGGGTTGTGTATGTTGGACGAAGGAATGATGATGATGATGCAGAGCAGATTAACACCCTGCTGAGGCAACACACAGCAAAGCTGCAGCTGATGGCTGAGAGAGAAAATCCATATACCGAAGAGCAGGAAGTGAAAGTCTGCAAATTCACTTCTTACTTCACCTGCCAAACATTTAATCGTTGATCTGGATTCATCTTTACATCTGCTGCTGTTCTGCAGAGCTTCAGTAACAGCGGGAGGCTGACACGGCCGTCCGCAGGCTCTCGATGATGATGACACACGCGGGGATTGAAATGTAAATTCCTGACATACTTTTACAGAGACATTGACAGCATGATTTAAGATGTCATCGTCTTCGTCTTCGGTTACTGGTCTGTACCAGAAACACTGAGCGCCGACAGCTCCCATCTGTGTGCAGCGCAGATTAAAGATAAATTGATTTTATTCACGTCTCATATTCTTTCTTTTTCTTTGATCAGTTTCAGTTTGATCTGTGAGAAAACAGTATTTCTACAGAAATACTGGAGTTTCTACGCACTTCATTTCCTTTCAGTTTTCAGCAGACATCAACTCGTGATTTCACCAGATTTAGTCGGACTTCCCCTTTAACATTTGAGTATTTAAAATAAAGAGTCAGATGTGGTCACAACAGGTGTAGTAGTGCCCGAGTAGCTCAGCTGAACAGAGAAGTGAAATCTGATCACGCTGCTATGATGAAAGTTAAAGAAGAATCCAGCTGTTCAACCAAGACAACGTCCAGAGACTAAAAGCTACAGCAGGTTCCTACAGACCAAGCTGATGTCTTCAAATGACCGACCAACAGTCCTAAACGTCCTAAAGACGTTCAGTTCAGCATCACCGAAGACGAAGAAAACCAGGAAATCATCACATTTAAGAAGATCAGAGAATCAAGAGAAACATTGTTCTCTTGTTTTAAAGTCTTACTTGGACTTGTTGATGGTGCGTTTGAGTTTCTTCTCCAGCTGCTTCATGCGGTTTATCGCCGCCGTGTATTTGGCCGCCGTCTCCTTGTGCAGCAGTTCGCTTCTTGTCTTGGTGTGCTCCGCCTCCATCACCTGAAACAACCAATCACAACTCAACATGTGATATTTTCAATTGTACTGCAGACATAAACATCAGTAGACATAGACTGTTGAGGGCCAGTAGCTTAGAGGACTTGGTTTTAACTAATAAATAAATTATATTAAAATTATAAATGATGTAATAAGAGAGCCTCCTCCTCACCCGCTGCGTGGCGTGGTTCAGCATCTCCTGCCAGGCGGAGTCGAACTGCCGGTTGTCCTCCTCCAGGAGCCTCTGCTCGGCCAGGGAGATGGTCTCCTTCGCTGCCCGCAGGACCTCGGTGGCTCTCTGGAAGTCCTGCGTGGCCTTCTGGGCCTCCAGCTGGGCCTGAGGGGAAAAACCACAACCTGGTTCATCACTGCTCAGCATATCTCTGCATGCAACTTTAAAAAGTTTCCACTTGAAGAGCAACAACAGAGCCGTGTGTCAGCTGCAGTTCTGTCTCACGGCAACATCACATCATTCAGAGGATCTATTTATTTCCTGTTGTATAACAGGAAGTTTTTGCAACATGTGTTGATCAATATCTCCGTGTCCTCTCAAAGTGTTTTTGAGCAACAAAACTCATCTTGAAAAATATGTCTTATGTCTTAAAATATGCGATGACAGCGTTGATGTTCACATCAAATCAAAAACTGGGACAAAGATGAAAAAGACTAAATCTGCAGGGAATAAAAACAAACAGCTTCTTTCTTTTCACGCTGTGTTTAGTTGTTTGTCTGTTGTTGTGCAGACTGTCTGAAAATCGGACATGTTTCGTTTCAAATGTACTTTTATGTTTTTGCATTTTGAATGTTTGTAACACTCACCGGGCATGAAAAAGCTAAACAAATCGATTGCCTTGAACAGAATATGCAGTTACAGAGCACCAGTTTAAGGAGAATTAGCCAATAAACAAGCTGATTAGTCAAAGTCAAGTGTGGGAAATCTTGATTTTCCTAAACGCACCATGTTTGTGCTGATGGATGACGGGTTTATAGATGGAAAAATAAAACTGTGCATCAAAAGAAAGGTCATGTTGTCAAGATGGAGAACACTATAGTCTAAAAATACGTCCCTTCACTGGGACAACGCGCTCCAGATAAACAGCCACAGAATAACAGCACGGGTCTGACGTTTTAAAATGTTGGCATGTTCCTTTAACCTCAGTGCATCACAGTTTGTGTCGCTACAACTTCCCCCTCTGTGTTGAGTGTAAGGTGTGAATGCCACAGCAGATCACTTCTGCTATTAACACCGTGTGTGTGTGTGTGTGTGTGTGTGTGTGTGTGTGTGTGTGTGTCACACCATAACCGAGCATGACGTGAGAAAAAAAAAACCCAGAAACAAACCTACAAGTCTCATTTCTCCGTTTGTTCATTTTCTCTCCTTCAAGCTTCGTTTTTAAGGTGTCTTTGTTTTTATCACCTCGTCTCTTTCACTCCGTCTTTCTTCTTCTCTGTTTCTATATTTATCATCTGTCTACTTCCATCCATTTCTATCACTTTCTGCCTCCATCTCCCCTCTTTTCTTTCTCTCTCTGACAGTCACTTTCTGCATCTTATTTCATGTCTCCTTCTCGCTTCTTTCCTGCCATCTTTACATCTCCATGCCCATCTCTCTCCCTCTCTCTCTCTCTCTCTCTGTCTCTGTCCCTCTGTCTCTCTCTCTCCCTCTCTCTCTGCATCTTCTCTCATCTCTCGCTCCTTCTTTCTTCCTCTCATTTTCTTCATATTTTCATCACTCTGCATGCAGCCTATCAAACTTTCAGAGCGTTGAGCCTCCGGAGGGAAACTGATGTGTGAGTAATGCAGAACTTCATAAAAGGCAGTTTGGCTCTACAGATGCTTCAATTATTCAACGGATCAGAGAAACGGAGAAAACATGTTAATTTGTTAACAGATGTGAGAAGAGAAGCATACAGTTGTTTCTGATTATGAAGAGAAATCAAACTGTTTCCAGACAACTTGGAAAAGTTATATGTGTGAAAGACAGAAAGAGCGAGCCAATAAAATGTTACCAAAGAAACAGAAACTGGAGAATGTGGCATTAATTAAGGTCTCTAATTAAGTGTTTCAAATGCATCTTCTTCCTTCACATCATGGGTTTCAATCCCATCAATTACTGTGTAAGCACGTCGACTTCATCTGCAGATTCTTCATTAATCTACGGTTTTGTTGATAAAAGGTTATTCATCATTTTTTTAAATTCAACAGTTCAAAAGATTTTTTTAATTTACTAAAACGTGACAAATAAAAGCAGCAAAAATGCTCAAAGATGAAACCAGAGAATATTTAACTTTGATTAATTGACTAAAAAAGGGTTAAAACATGTTTATATACTTAAAATAATGTTTTGGTATCAGTATTAAAACTTAACCATCACATATGTAACATGAAATATGTAATATGTGTATATATAATCTGTACCTTCAGTCTAACTGCACACCTTTAAAACCTTTTATCAGTCAAATCTCAGCAGAGGGAGGAAGACAAAGACAAGAGAGACACGAGGACAGACAGAGAAGTGTCATCATCAGTCAGAGCTGTCCAACAAATGAGCCTTTACTGACCTTCAAACCATCCCGGCGCATATCTCACCAATATCCTCTCCTGTTAAACGCATTTCAATGTGCAATGTTCTCATTCATTCATTCATCCATTCATTCATCCATTCATCCATCCATCCAGGGAGTGATAGCTTGATTATCCTTCTTTACATTCATTATAAGCAGCGCTCAGAAGAACCGAGGCTGATATAAGAGGAGACTATTGGGCCAATAAACACAGGAGGAGGTCAGAAGAGACACTTCCTGCTTTCAGAGGGACCTGATTTGTCCAGTTTTCCAGGAAATCTGGCAATTAATTTCCTCTAAAGACAAAGTGGACATTCAACGCAGCGTCCTTTCTGTCCCGGCAAACCCAAATTTGATGTTTTTTTGCTGTTTATTCTGGGAGTGAGATAAACGAACCGAGGCTGGCCTAGATACGCGACAGAGAGCAGCAGAGAGGAAGCCTCCACCTCTGATGTTCGCTTCATGCTCTTTAATAAGCAAATTAACCCAAATACGTCCAGGCGTAGCTGTTGGACTGCTGCGGGACAGTTATAGCAAGAACTCAGACTGCTTCAAACTGATGTTTTAACTAAACGCTGGATTATTTTAAATGACCAGAACAGCTTTTTAATATCAAGGACAGAAACAAGCTTGATGAAATTTTGAAATAAACGAGATTCTGTGGTTTGTGGTCGCCGTCTTTGATGACTCATGACTGACCGATGAGTAACCGGCCAACGTCACCGCCCTGAAACATCCTGAAACGTCCTGAAACGACTTAAAGCAACACGTAATGTCTAAAAGACTCCTGCATAGTAATGCTACAATTATTCAATCAATAGTTTAGTTGATCAATTTAAAATAATAATGATAATCAATTCATTCTTTATTTTCAGCTTCTTAAATGGAGATATTGTCTTTAAGTCCTCTATGATGGAAAACTGAATATGTTTCAGAAATCAACACAACTAATCAAAAATAACAAAAAATAAATAAAATAAAGATGAATAATTAGTGATAATTCATTTAACACAATATGAAAGAAAACATTATACACACACACACACACACACCGCTTATTGAGTCATAGTAAAAAAGCCCAAACACACGCAACCACTAAACACGGCAACTCCAATGACAAGCCTACAACAACACAACAACAACACAACAACAACAACTAAACAATACACACGCAACGTCCCGGGTGGTCAACACCAGATGGTTTTGACCTTCCAGCAGCTTCCTCCGCTTCCCTTCCCTGACTCCTCATATCCCTCCATCCTCCATCCACCTGTTCCCTGAGGTTAATGAATGAGTGAAGGTGAGCTGCCCGTTACTGCAGCGAGCGAGCGAGGAAGATCAACAAAGAAAAAGAGCTCAAGAGAAAGAAGAAGCTAAAATGAGAAGTAGAAAATATAAAAAAGAAACAGAGTGTGTAAATAATAAAATCACCACTTCCTCATATCCACAGTTACACATGCTGGAAATGTCGCTGTTACTTCAGTGTTTATTTTATTAAATATGAGTGAATTATGATGTTTAAAACATTTTTTAAACATTTTTTCAGATATGTTCTCATTTAAACTGCAGTATTTACTGTATAGTCGCTGTATGTTTGCTTCATATTGATCGTTGTTGGTGAAGCCTGCAGCTTCTCAAAGTCTCAGCTGTCTGATGACGTTGAGTCCAAACGTTTCATTAAATCAAGTGTCTCTTTTTTCATCATCTATCCTCCATCTCCTTATGTGCAGCTTTCTATTCCAGCTGATTTTTTGGGGATTTTTGGACTGTTGGTCTGATTAAACACCAGTTTGGACTCTGGATAGTTTCTTTGACTATTTATAGACTAAACAATTACTATCTGATAATGTGAATAGCTGCAGTCCTGATCATTTCACTCCTTCGTCTCCGTCTGCCTCCTGCTACTGTATTTGCAGTAATAGTATCTGTGAATACTCAGTGCTTACTTCAACCCCTCCGTCATCATCCTCAATCTGCTTTCTCCTTTTTCTGTGTTATCTCATCAGATAATGCAGCTAACCTGCAGACACACCGTGTGACGCTGCAGGCTGAGTGGACGGCTGAATTAAATCAGTCCTACATTGATAAGCAGCGACTGAGTCATCCACTTTCAGACCCTTTTACATTTCATCACAACACAAAGTGGCTCCAATATATACATTATATATTTGGAAAACTGACCACACACACACACATCATAAAAACACCACGTACACCAACTGGATTCAGCTTCAGCTCCGTCTGCAGAAGTCCTGACAGAATAAAAGTGAGCCGATTGCATATTTCATTATGTTTAAAGTTTAACTTCAGATACGGCAGCTCTGCTCTGCTCCATCCCACCAGAGTCAGCCTTTTTTAAATGTGCATCTTTGAAGCACGCAAGCGACTTTTTAGTTTTGTCACCCTGACCTATTTCCACGATTAGAGTACAGGTCATGAGCGAGTGCTACCTGGCAAACCTTCAGTAGAAAAAGAGGAGCCTGATGCTATTCAGGTTAATAGTTGGAGGCACTTTTCCCTCAGTGAAAGGTCAAAAGTTTGATTCATGCAACTTTTAGTGAGTCCTGTCAGCTCATCATGTCTCCATCACAAGAAGTTATAACATCAACTGAAATCCTGATGAAGTCCTCACAATCACTGGATTGTCTTTGCACTTTGTCCTGTTGTGTAATGACATGCACATTCCTGCAGCAAATTTGATGAAGTTATCTTCTTACTGTTGTCTAACTATGTTAACAAGACTTAACTTCAGCCTTAATAAACATAAAGAAAACATCCATGGTAACCGAAAGCTGAATAATGATATATATGTATCATATATATATATGATATATATATGATATATAAAGAGTTTCAGTCTTTACAACGTGTTTCTAGTAACGACACAGTCTGACAATACGTTTCCTAAGAACATATAATGTTGCTACCGCGGCTAGTTGGCACCAGAAATACGACTACATGGTAAAACCAGCAGTATTGATCTAAAAACTGGCACGTAACCACTCGACAGGATCAATGTGGCAATAAAAAGCAATAAAAAGCCATTTTTATCGTTTTCATTTTTCAGCAGGGAAACCCTTTAACTGTACTCCTGCACTGTGAATCACTCATGATTAGCTGCCAGATGCCTGATATGCAAATGTTGATTATTCAATGCTTTCAGAGCTACAGGTCTGTATTTTATCTTCTATGTGGAGTCAAGGTCAAGCCGAGTCGCTGCCGCCGCTCCCTGAGCTGCTGCTGCTGCTTATCTGCAACCACAAATAATGTGTTTCTTATCAAACTGAGCAGGAGAGCAAAGGAGGGAGCACAGAGAGAAAAGGCAAAGCTACAATGAGTCAAGACGAATGTTGTGTGCATGCTGTGATCACGGAGAAGAGGGGAGAGTCAATGAAGGAGGAGTCAGGGAGAAACAAATAATATGTACCAATGAAGGACAAAGTAGGGCAGAAAGGAGGAGAACAAGAGGAAAATAAAGAGGTAAAGGTAAAAAAACAAGGAAATAAGGACAGAGAAGAAGAAAATAAGCCAAAGACAATAAGATGAAAGAAAGTTCGGAGCATTAAGCCGACAACCTGAAGCGACGCTGCAGTGAAGAACTGTGAGGACAGACACAAAGACGCACTGTCCCTTTAACTTGAGATATTTTTAGTAGTAAATTATTAGAGTAAATAACATCAAGGGGACTTACACAACTGTGTCAGAGGCCGTTTACACGATTCTCATAAGCAGCTTTTATCAAAGACATCAGAAGACATTCACACATTCACACATTCACACATTCACAGCCTCAACACGCAGCTGCTCTTCAGCTCTTTCTATTTCTGAACCTTCGCTGTTTTTGAAAACTAACCACAAAATAAATAGGAGAGTAATGATGTGACACTATTATATATATATATATATATATATATCAACCAGAATGTTTCTTTGCAGATTTAGTGAGTCAAAGCTTTAAATGAGTCCTGGACTAATAAAGTGAATGACTGCACTGCAGCCATCAGAGAGGAGACAAAAACAGAGGACAGAGGACGGAGGACGCAGGACGGACACAGAGAGAGACGACGGCTGGCTTACCAGAGCGGACGTTTATCCCTCTCTGTTGATATGCATATAACAAAGGCTCAAACTTCCCTCAGAGGCATTTAGAGAGCACAGATATAGAACATGGACCAGATGGAACGTGTTTATTTAGGCCAGCGGATTCAGCCGTGGTGAGAAAAGATGGCAGCGATTTCTAAAGTCAGACCTGCTGAGAAAACCTGGACGGAGGAGATACATGAGCCTTCATACAACTGAAAACCTGGACGGAGGAGATACATGAGCCTTCATACAACTGAAAACCTGGACGGAGGATGTGACGTTATCTGACCAACAGTCCAAAACTCAAAGATGATCCGTTTAATGTTTAATGTCATGCATGACGCTGAAAAGGAGAAAATCCTCACGTTTGAGAAGCTGAAAATCTGCTCAGAAAGACTTATTAGTATAATATAATAAATATCACGTAGCAGATTTAATCTTTTACTGTCCTAACGTGTCGACATTCATTAATCTCAGTTGCTTTCTTGCAGCACATAAAGCGCGTGTAGGACTGAAGAACACACAGGAGCGAAGATGCTCCACAACACCGACGTCTTCGCTAACGTTTCAATCTTTAACGTTTAGGGTCGAACTGCAGTTATTCCAGATACAGAAGAGAAAGAAATGAATTGATGCCAGCAGGTGAGCAGACAGGTAGCGGGTGAGCAGACAGGTAGCGGGTGAGCAGACAGGTAGCGGGTGAGCAGACAGGTAGCAGGAACTAGAACAATCAAACGCTGCACATCCGCATCTCAGTTCCCATGACAACAATCACAACACATTTTAAACTAGTTTACCACCATGGAGATGAATCAGTGGATTGTCTGATGACCTCAGTGCTTCAACCAAAAGACTTAAAGCTAACAAACCCTTAAATCTAAAGCTTCAAACAGCAGCTCGTCCACTAAATGTATACATATGAATACATGTTCTTATACTTCGTGTAAATGGGTTTAAAATATGAAAAGGGGAAGTTATGAAGCAACGTCGCTTCACAGAAACTCTTTCACCACCGTCTATATTTCAGCACACGGCTGAAAATCATCCAGTAGCGATTGTTTATCTCATTGTGAACACATGAATACAGCCGCAGGCGTCCTATACGAGCCATATCATGAGATGGAGAGGCTGGAAACTGCACAATGAAGCCTTTTAGAGGCTGAGAGCAGCTGTGTGCAGTGTGAGATATGCAGGTGGCTGCTTTCCCCTTTATGCACACACACACACACACACACACACACACACACACACACACACACACACACACACACACTCACTGTGCCGAGGCTGAAAATGGAAGTGAGAACATGATCTGAGATGATTGTGTATTTCCCCTTGCTGAACATTTTTAAGCTGTTCTGTATTTTACTAGAAGCGATCATTGTTCATGCAGATGTCTTATAGTTACATATAGAAAGAGGACAGGCTCTGGACAGGTGAAGACGTGTGAATGTTTCTACCTGTCCGTCCACACCGTGTTGTCTCACCTGTCTGGCCAGACGACGGGCCTCCCAGTAAGGCTTGGACTCCTCCACGGCCTTGCCGATCTTCTTGACCAGCTCGTCCAGCTTCACCGTGGCCTCCACCAGAACCGAGCGGAACTTCTGCCTCGCGTCCTGACAGAGAAACAGGAGATTTAAAAAACGGGGATATGAACCTATGAACAGCTCTGCAACAGGCACCAAATACAAGCTTAACCTGAACCGGGCAACTTTAGACCTCCGTCAAACTCTGAGTGTAAAATCACATTAGTTTTCATTGAGTTAAATGTGAAGGGATTCAGAGAAGAAAGGTCGGCTTAATCATTGCCGTCTCTAAGCAGCGTCTCCTTGTGTTGACAGGGTGGTGTAGCTCTTGACCCTTGACCTCCATCCTTCTTGCTGCTAGTGGAGGAAATGAAACTCTGCTATGAATCACCGCTGGTAAAAAATGTGGGAGTGCCGAAAAACCCAAGAAGATAAAAATAAATAATGGATGAGAAAGATTAACTTTAACACAAATCTTATTTGGGGGAAATATTCACAGTTTGTGCCAGATTGATGTCGCGGTTCTCCTGAAAACAGACTCGAGTCGTTCTGAAACATTAATGTCTGATTTAACTTTATTAAACGCTTCACAGCGAACCGCCTGTTTGTTCATTTATCGTTTTAAACTGATAAACATCTAACCGGCATGAAAAGGCAACAACAACAACTTTCTAAGAACAGGAACAAAGAAGAAGCAGAGTCGGTTATATCAGCCGACGTCAGCCGTGTCCAGGGCCGTCTGGTTAAAGGAAAGCTCCGCTAAATTTCTGTTACCCCTCAGTTTAAGACAAGCAACGTCTAGATTGAGACCCAGCGATCGATGATCTCGTCTTCCTACAACACATGTATGTAAGAGGACTTAGATAATAACTACTCTCACATGTTATTATCCTCTTACATACATGGCTTTTAACTCCTTGTAGAGTGTTGATTCTATTTGACTTTATTCTTAATTTTTTATTTATTTTTATTTATTTATTTACTCTTAATCTGATTTTATGATATTTTATGTTTTTTTTAAGTGTATATTTCCATATTTTATCTTGTGCAGACAGTGCTTCTTATTTTATCTATTTATTTTATTTGGTCTTTATGCTATATATTTATTGTGCTGTGCAGCACTTTGGTAACTGTGTCTTTATAAAGTATTGATTGTTTGGGGCTAAACTCACATGAACATGACGTCAAAGTGAAATAAAGTCAAGAAGAAAGAAACAGATGCAGCAAAACTTCCTGTTTACAAAAGTCACGCATCACGGTAGATAAAGAGAGAAGGAGAGAGAATATATAAGTCAGTATTTCATATTCATCTGGAGGTTTTCACAGTTAGAAGTGTTTCAGGATTTACTCAGCTTGATGTAGACGTGGGATGAATAGTAACTGGATTTATATCTGTAGGATTGATTATGACAATTCATAACTTTGCATGATTAAATACTCGAATAATAGGCCCGATGTGTAGACGGTTCTCAGTAGAGCGAGCTGTGCGTCTCAATGTTTTTCTGCTTGTGAATAAATCTGGGTTTTTGGATCTGATGCTGAATGTTAAAAGAGAATCTGAAGCTACAATCAACACAGATTGAAGCATCCTGCTCACGATCATGTTCCTGTACAGACTCTACTTCTGCCACTGATGGATTTAGCCAAAAAATGTGACGGAGAAATATCGTGGTGATCTCAGTGCAGCATCAAACACAACACCATCACTCTGCTTAGATTACCCAGAAGGCCTCAGGCCAGATATCAGATCTGAAGCAGCGTTACTGTACTGATGTCTTTTATCTCGCCTTCATTGCATCCTGCCCTTCAGACTCTCTTCAGTCGCTTCTCTCTCTGGACTTTTAGCTCCTGGCTGTTCTGTTTTTTATTCCAGTCTATAAAATATGAACATTTTGCAGAAAAAGTTTCCCAAAGTCTTCAATATGCTGCCCAGAGATGTTCAATTCACAATAAAAAGCAGCAAATCTGGAACCAGTGAACGACTTCACAGACAGAGAAGAAACTAACGCTGCAGTTTCTGGACACTGAGATGTCGCCTCTGTACTCGACTGTGGAGGATAAAGTGCTGACTTCCAGCTTTAAGGGAAGGAAGACATCATGACCGGTTTCCCTCCTCTGTGACCGTCACACACTTTCTACACCGTGTGTCAGATGTTAATGCAAACTCTCAGATTACAGTCTTAAACTGTGCTGGAGACACGACCCTGTTCTAATACTCACACCGTGTGCTGCAGCAACAGCAGAAATGTGCAGTAATAAAGACACACAGTGTGTCCGTTTGCACTGATGCTGCTGCAGACTGCAGTGCAGCGTCTCCGTCCTCCAGCTGAGGCTGTGACGCACTTCACCGTGTCAACACATCAGCGCCGCGCCGCATCATCGCTCAGCTGGATTAAATATCATTTACATAACTGCTATGAAGCGGCATTCGCTCATTATTACTCCAATCATTTCCTCTGAGACACGATGATCTCACACCGATGCCGTACACGCAGCGGCGGCGTATCCGGGTTCGATGACATGAGGCGACATCTCTGACCTCCCTCTGGGGCCGCAGATAAAGATCATTATAAGTATTGATTGGTTTCTTTATTAACTGATAATCGTTTTGATAAAATGCTCCCAGACCAAAAAAAGGTTTTCAGTTTATTATAATAAAAGACTTAACAATTAGTGTTTTATGTCGATTTATTGTTTATTAGTTAATCGACTAATCGTTCAGGGGAAAACTAGAAAAAGCAGCAAGACACAAACTGATCACACAACCTGATCACACAAACTGATCACCTCCAGACTTCATCAGTGACACTGTGTCCATACAAGGATCAAACTGCAGAGCATGAACAGAGACTTTGGACTTCATGTCCATAAAGCTGCACAGCAACGTTGCTGACCTACATAAATGTACGCCATCAGCCTTTACTGGGTTTTAATGGCATTCAAAGATCAGTTATGTAAGTTAAATTGCTTCTGCAGCACGTTTCTTCTGCTTCGGTTGCAGGCGAAACTCAGATTTTTAAGTCATTAAGCGAAACTCAAATTGCTCTGAATACAGCTGTCAGTAAAACTACCATAAAAAGCTCAAATTAGTTTATTGTGACACATTATGTCCAGTTATGGGCCAGTTATGGACCAGTTCCACGTAAGATCAAACCCGCTGACACAGAGAACATGAACGAGAACAAAGGTCCTCAGTAGAGTCAGTGATGAGACGTAGATGTGAAGACGTGTTTTGTTTTGTGATTACATGCTCGATCGCTCAAGTGTGTGTGTGTGTGTGTGTGTGTCTGTGCGTGCGTGTGTGTGTGTGTGTCATCATGCTGACCTCCAGCTCCGTCTCACATCTGTTGATGTCGTCGGTGGACTGGTTGAGTTTCTCCAGCTCTCCCTGGAAGAGAGACAACAGCAGAGAGAAGATGAGGTGGAGAGAAAGTAAAAGAAGACGTGAAAGCATCCGAGAGGAAACCTGCAACATCTGCAACCAACCGGACGAGTCTAAGAATAAAACATCTACCGTGAATTAAACAGTCATCTTTAACCCAAATACAAATATTCATTTACAGTCAACTTAAAGGACACGTTCGCAATTTGTCTCGTGTGTCTCGAAACAACAAACTTGTTCATACTGGCTGTTAAAAGATCTGCTTCAGTGTAAATGATGGAGGTTAAAATCAACAGTGTGATGTGACGCTTCAGCGTCTGTATGAACGGATCTGATGCTCAGTATGAATGTTGATGTGGTGTTTAAGGACAGGCTTGAAAAACTGTCAACACGTCCTTTAATACGTTTAATAGATAATGGTGTCGTATGGATTTAAAGACGTCAACTTCTCACCGTTTTGTGATATTTTTACTGAGAAAACAAAACCAATCAATTGGCAGATTAATAGATGATATCAGCATGCTCGTCCTTTAATACTTTAATATGTTTAATGTATGATCATGTATGATCTGACCGAATACTTCACGTCTTCATTTTGATGCTATTTACTGTTATTTGACCTCATTTGTTTTCCTGCTTTAATGAAACTTTCATACTTCATCGAGCATCTTTCTCATATGTTGAACTTCTCTTTATTAATAAGATGACGTCATCATAGCCTGGACTTTTCTCTTACATCACACACGTCACAACTTTATGAATTTATTCCAAAATAAATGTAAAACTTTCTATCTAGAAAAACACTGGTCACACTTTCATGCTTTATGTGATATTTATAGTAATATTTAATGTATTATGACAATAACTCAATGGATGCTTCTTTATTCAAACTATTTATCATTTTTGGCAAATTTCATATTCATAAAATACTTGATGATTACTAATATGTGTTTCCTCCTCTTATTTTATTTTATTATTTTATTTTATTTTATTTTATTTTATTATTTTATTTTATTTTATTATTTTATTTTATTTTGTCATAACAACACATTTTCCTCTTTTTATTCTCCATTTTCTCATTCTCCGATTTATGTTACATGTTTTGAGTTTGTCAATAAAGTTGAGAAATAAATAAGAAAAAAAATATGAATTATTTTAAATATAATATGTTAATTGTGTCTAATTAAGACAAGAAGCAGCGACATTATTCAGAACATGCAGCGGCTACATCGTGCTGTCGGCTACAGACAATGAATCAATAAATCATCAATCAATAAAAATCAATAATCGATACACTGGATGTGAAGAATCACCTGAATCCTGGGATCCACCTCTTCGTCTTCATATTCAGCCTCTTCATCCGACCTGTGCTCCTTCTCTAAATGATCCATGTTAACAGATGAAGGATGTCACAGGCGAACAAAGACAGACGAACCTACAGAGACCTCAGCCTCATCTGTCACCTGAGCACGAGCTCAGCCCACGAGCCCTTCACCGGTGTCCTCGAGCCGCTCTCGGTTTGTTTGTTTGTAACGATGAAGGCTTTTTATTTTATTTAGAAGAAGATCATCCTGGTTTGTCTCCACCGGGCAGAGCAGCCGCGTCCGTCTCCGCTCAGACGTCCCTCCGCACTCAGCCCGAAGCTCAAATGACCGGAGTTTTGCTCCAGACCGGGAACGCCCCCTCCTGCCTGCAGCTGTATGACAGGTGATTAGTGCCATGTAGCGGCCAAGCGTGATACTGGGATTTAGTGACAAATTATATAAAAACATATTATTATTATTGCACTTTAAAAAGTTACAGTGAGTGTAGTCATATTTGCATCCAGCATTATATTTAACTCATATTTAAACTGGCTTTTTATCTGCTGCAGAATGAGAACATGCAGATATGTCATATGAGTAGAAGGATGCTGGAGACGTGCTCATCACCTTTTACATCTGTTGTTTTCATTCCTTCTGCTCACCAGAGAAAAGAACTGAAAGTACAGAGATTGAGAAGACCTGGTGTGACATAACCAACACGATATACCTACTTACCTCTAAAACAGGACGGAAGAGACAAAGAGCAAGAAAAAGCAGCCGTGTTATCTGATGTCTCTGCTACTTTCCCTAAAACAACACAACCAGATAAAGATGGAGACGCCTGTCTGTGAGCTGCCTCCACCTTCAGCCCCTCACTCATAATTAACTGTATGGTTCATGATAAACCTCTTTGGATGGGAGCTAATAGGGTCAACCAATCATTATGATGTATACAACCTGCCATTCAGAGCTGCCATAGGGTGGATGGTTATACTACAGATATGCTGAAACAAGTGATGTTTCTAGTTTCTCTTGTCCCTGCAGCCCAACATGACGACTGTGGATCCTGAAGGAAACCCAGCGCCCTGTCAGCATGTCGGCCTGCTGGTGATTCATCTGAATAACAGGATATGTCAAACCCTTTTTAAAAGGGGCAGAAATAGGACGCATTGTCCTGCCGCTGCTCTTATCATAACCCTGACTCTCTGACCTCTGTGTGAGTGGCTCTACGTCTAGTTCACTGTCAACGTTGATACACTGCTACTATGAGGCAGGACGATCCGTCTTCTGGAAGTAAACTGGCATTGATGTATGTGAAATATATTTGGTGGGAACATGATGAAGACCTCCATTAGTCAGAGGAACATGTTGTACTTTCACATTAAGATATTACAATAAGCTTATAAAATACAACATATAGTTAAAGATTAAACCCATCCTGACCCTTTATGTTGATCTGGTGACCCTTTGGAGGGGCCCGACCCCTAGGTTGGGAACCACTGGACTAAACTAGCTAACTGTAACTGCATGTTACTGACACATCCATGCATACAATTGATAATCTGATAACATAATAATATTATTTAATTATAATATTTAGTATATTTCAGTCATAAGAGACGATTTTACTTTAAAATCCTTCATTAAACACTTTTAACTATAATAGAGTATTTGTACACAGTGGAATCGGTACTTTTACTCATCTGAATATCTGAATACTTCTTCCTGTACTGTTACCGTCTGCTTGTATAAAATGTGTAATAACACAGTAAAGGTTCAGTTTACACACTCCAGGTCCTTTTAGTAGCTGTTCTGGACCTTTCAGCGCCGTCACTTGGTCCTCATCAGAACATACAGACAAACTTTTTCAAACTTTTCACCCCCGTTTTGAACTTTCAACCTCAATTTTAAGTCAAAATAAAAATAACCAAATCTGTCATTTGAACATCCAGACTTGAGATAGAGAAAAATGTAGAGAAAGAAGAAAAAAAAACGTGAGATATGATAAGAAGGTTTTTCTGATCTTGTCTCTCTTATGCAATTTTCCAAATATTTGAAATATCCCAGCCCTCATGTGGACTTGCCAGAACAGGACGTTGTCAGCAGATTCCTGATGAACCACTGAAAGCATGGAGGTTTTGTCTTGATGAAGGAAACGCTTGACCACGTCTGAAAAACGTCCCCTCGGCTCATGATGGACCACTACTACTCTACGATGTCCCCGTTTGATCGTCCTCATGTTTTCTTTGTAATGTCGGTGATCTGAGAAAGAGAAACGTCCTCCTGCTCATTGTGAGTAACTCAGGATAAGAGTTTAACTCAGGATAAGAGTTTAACTCAGAATAAGAGTTTAACTCAGGATAAGAGTTTAACTCAGAATAAGAGTTTAACTCAGGATAAGAGTTTAACTCAGGATAAGAGTTTAACTCAGGATAAGAGTTTATCTCAGCGTGGACGGCCTTACAGTGTGTTGAGTGTTGTATGAAGCAGTCAGCTTCTCCAGCCAGACAACGGCTGCATTCACAGCACGAGAGAAGCAGATTGTGTGTGTTTAAATGTGTTTAAGCTTTCTCTCCTGAGGCCCTCGTTGTGAGCGGCTCTGGATAAGAGCGTCAGCTAAATGCCTCGAGAGTCGACGGGGAAAGCTGCCAAATTTGATAACAGAGGAGCTGAGAATTGAAACCATATGGTGTTACACAGAAAACTGATTTATTTGCATGTAATATGTTGTTATTTACGTTCAGTTCTTCATTGATTCATGTGTGCAACATACCTTAACAACAATTTGCCTTTTATTCATGATCCCCAGATGATGATTTTAATGGCATGTTGACCATTTCTCCAGCATAACCATGAGGTCCAGGCATCAAACACAAGAAAACATGTGGAAACATACAACGAGGTTAATATGAGTGTTTTCTGTCTATAGTTAAAATATGGATAATTTTGTTTTAATTTAATAAACTGATTAATAGACTAATCAACAATAACAAAAGAATAGAAACACACTCTACGTTTAGGGAACCTTTGAGGCTGCGGTGTACAATCAGGGCGTGTACTCAGGATGTTACACAACAGCACAGATGCAGAAGTACATGGACGATTCGTGCTGCATGTAACCCGGAGACCTTGATACAAGGCTGGACACCTGACCTTTATGTCCCCGTCTTCCTCTCAGCATCCTCACGACAGGATGAGGAACTGGGACGTGTTGTTATATTCAGGGACAACTCACGAAAATAAGCTCATTTAATATACATTTAAATACTGAAATATGTATTACTTATTATTATCTGTTTTTAGTATGTTATTAACATGAAGTGTACGGAGATAACACAGGATTCAGTCTCTGCTCTCTAAAATATAAAGAATACCTCCATCTAGTGGTCATAAGCAGTTAATACACCTCGATGAGCTTTGGGTGGTTTCAACGAAGACAATGACAAGAAAAAAAAATAATAAAAGAACAACTCTCAACTAAATAATAATTTACCAGTTTTAGCCTACAAATATGGTTTATTTAGCAGCGTGATGTGAAAGGTGCAGGTTGATACCTGTATGATGCACAGCAGTACAAAGATGACTGCAACCACCTTGTACACTGTTCCACCTATTGGAAAAGATACACACACACACACTTTGTTGTTGTTGTATTATTGTATCACATGCAGACTAAGGACCATTTATAATGTTATGACATGAAAATACATGTTTTTACATATGAGTAATGATCTATAATAAGACTGCAGTGTATGTGTGTGTGTGTGTGTGTGTGTGTGTATTGTATAGTGTGTATTGTAAATTATTCTGACCTGAATGGTAATTTTTGCTCTTCTCCAAACTTTGCCTCCTTTCATCCACTGGTGAGTTGACGTAGTGTCCCATGTCCATGTTGTCCATGTACATGTTGTCCATGTCCATTTCAGTGACCGTGCTGACCGTTGGTGTGTATATATGTTGTATGTCTAGTTATCAGCTGTCTTTCTGGTGTGTATGTGTGTATAGATTCATCATTCCCATACATGCTGCAACCTGTTTCTCACTTACAGTTGCGTCAGATGTTGTAATGTGAAAACGTAACTTTATTATGTGTTTGGTGACATGCGTACGTTAACATCAGTGATTGAACCTCTGACTGACTGAGTGACACTCTTTCCTTAGAAATGTCTTAGAAAAAAAGAAGGCATGTTTGTAATAGAGAGAATTACAAAAGTGGAACTTTTATTTTGCAGACACAGATTAATTATTCTATAGTTTCATGTTATATAATTGTTTCCTGCTTGTGACAACGTAATTTCACCAACAAATGTTGTCGTTTATTTCTGCAGAAAAACAGCCAATCGTGTGAAAGCATCACACCTGTAAATATGAGACATGATGGGAAAAAAAACATGAAAAGTCAAGCTTGTCTAAACCCAAACTTTACTTTAAACTTAACATAACTCAGCTTTATTTTGAAGTCTAATCAAGGTTGAAAACATCCATCCAGTAAGAGTCAGCACAATAATGCAATAAGACATCTAAAATATATTAAGTTGAATTATTGGTGCAACAATCCAGAACATTTTAGAGACGCTTGTTGGTGAAAACCTCCACAGTGGAAAGAATAAACCGTCTTGTTTTCAGAAGAAGGTTCATGGTGCGAGTGGTCAGAGGAAATAGAAAGTACAACACACAGCGACATATCCTCACACCCACACAGCGTGTGTGAGTGTGATGACACGTTCAGCTTGCCTTTTTTAACTTGGTGTTCATCTTTAATCGGTCACCTGTTTGTGTGAGAATGACTCGGTTTACTTCACCTACGCTGCTGCTGCTGCTGCTGCTGCTGGTGTCTTTGTGTGTGTCGTCTGCTGAGAAAAACGGTTAGTGAACAACTTTTGATATAAAGACTTCTTCACAGATGGTACTTTATTAATTATAATCAAGATATAACCTCATGGGGTTTTATTAGAAGACACAAATACTCCATCGGTCCTTATTCAACAGTGTCTGTGAAGCTTGTTAAACTTTGTTTGTTAGTAAAACACAGACTGAAGGAAGATATGAGTATATGTTAAAGCTTATAAGGTGTGTGTGTGTGTGTGTGTGTGTGTGTGTGTGTTGAATGAAACAGGAAACAAATGCACTTATGTACTAAAACATTGCTGTAAACTTCAAGCAGACAAAAAGCCACAGTGCAGCAGCTTATACTCAATATATATTAATTCATACATGCTGCATATTTACATCCAACACACATAAATCATAAATTATTATTTTAGTTTGTTGTTTTCTTTGTGATGCAGATACTTTAGTACTCTACTACCGACAGAGAACCGTCACTCTTGCCAGAGACTCATCGGTCAAACTGTCCTGCCGGGCACGTTATGACTTCAAGCAATGCGGCCTGCTGCATGTTGTGTGGCGTCATACACAAAACCTCGAGCTGACTGACCCCAGCAGGTATTTGACCACGGTGAACGAGACGAGCTCTGACGGCAACATGAGATTCAGGCAGGTGGAGACAGAGATTCTCCACCTGACAGCAGAGGACAACGGCCGGTTTCAATGCAACGCTGAATGTGAGAGTGGAGAGAAAGCAATAGGACACATCATCAAGATCAATGTCACAGGTACCTTCAATCTCGTCTCACTTCCTGTTTCTCCAGACGTGTTGCAACAGTAAAAACATACATGTAGAATTTAACATTTTTATGATTTGTGGAGGATATGTTCGTAGTATTTTTAATAACATCCATCTTCCAGTATGTTTATCACTTGAATCCCACATGAAGCGTCAGTAACTGATGTTCTCCTCTGCTCTCTTGCAGATTGATCATCTGACTGAAATGATCTCAACATAATGGACGTTATTGTTTGTTTGTCTTATGATGTTTCATAATCTTCGGTTGTAATTGTTTTAGTGGACTTTTGCTGTAACTCTGTCATCATGCTTGGAGAAGTTAAGCGATGCATCTTCTTTAATTTGTCAAGGTTCAAATTCTCAGCTGAAATATGTCACAATAAATATCTATATGATAATATACAGTAGAACCTCAAATATGCAGAACAACCAAAGTCAACATATCAGAGCGCCGACACGTTTTTAACGTGAAGACTGATTTTCTCGTGTAGATTCTGATTAGAAGCATGTTGTGCTGAGCTGTGAAAAAGCCACTGAAACCATCGAGAGCCGTGAAGTGCTGCAACTCGTTTGTAGTGCAATGATCACAAAGATCACAAAGACACATCTGGTCGAGCAGCAGCAGCTCAATGAGCTAAATTAAACTGTGACTTGAAAACATGCAGGTTTAAAAAAAAAATCACATTTAACTCTTTAAATAAAAGATCATTCTTTGTTCAAATCCTTTTATTCTGCATGCATGCATTGATGGTTATTATAAATATGCTATTTATAATGTATGACCTCACTAGTGGAGGCTGCACAAGTCAAACCACAGGACAGGAAACTGCAGCAGGTACAACATCATGTTTTTTACAATCATTTTACACGTTGTGCAACTGTGTAAAAGAACATCGTGAAAATCTGATCGAGGTTTTGATGCATAGAAACTGGTCTGAGAAATGCAGCAGTGGAGAAATTGTGACATTCATGGTCCTCAGAGGATATTTCATGTCAAGTTACTGTAAATTTGGTATAAAAGTAATAGACTGTTAGTTTTGTTCTACATCCTGAATTTACATGTTGCTTTTTACTTATTTGTTTTTTATTGTTTTAATAATGAACAGAAGTCAATAAATTCAAGTTTAGAAAACGACAAATCAACAGATGATGTGAGAGGTTACTGCGATATTTACAATATAATAATAACAATATAGTCATTTTCATCTTGAACATACATTTCTAAATCATGTTGAGAAACATTTTATTTATCTCTCTGATCGATCTGATTGTTTTTCATTTGTGCTTTTCTGTTTATTCAGTAAACAAACATAAAGTCAAAACAGGAATGAAGTGAAGACGTCAGGAGATAAACAGAACCGACAAATGAGGCATCATTTAAAAAAAGCATTTAATAAGTTCATAAATTAAACATAAAAAGAGTAAAAATAATGCAATTACTTAAAAAAAAGTTGTGTTGAGGGTTCGACATACATCATCATCATCATCATCATCATCATCATCATCATCATGTGGTCTTCAGTCGGTGACTGAACAGGAAGCCACATGTAGAGCAGAACATGCAGCCTCCACTGATTCACAGCAGCCTGGACACAGAGTCAGAAAACATATCAGAGAGTTTTTATATTAAAAAAGAAAAAAGATTTGCACTTTTAAGTGTTGTGAAAAAAAGAAAACAATTAAATGTAAATAGGGTTTGGATATATATATATATATATATATATATATATATACATATATATATATATATATATATATATATATATATATTATATTATAACAGTATATTATAACATTATGATCAGAGGTTGTTGCCCTAAAAAACATTTTTGGTTGCTGGTTTCTTGTTTCCCCCAACAGGAAGTTTATGAATATCCATCATAAGTCTCAACATTATTCTCTGCATGTTGTTTTTGGCTCTGTTACACTCAAACTAACCAACTGCACACTCTGCTGGACAACTTGTGTAACGTCTCTGTCAGATCCAGCAGCAGGAAGAGAAAACCTCAGTCGTTAATGTTTCTCTACACCTTTGGAGATTCACTCCGTAACATCAGGAGCTCTGTGTTTGGGCAGGTTTGGTGAATTTGCTCTGCAGGAACACCCTGGGAACACAAAGCCCCTCCTTTTTGTTGACCGTCTCTCTCAGGACGTAGTCGTTAGCGACGGACCGGAAGCCCGTCTCATGAAACATCTCAGCCAGCAGCTCTAAAAGCAGACAGAAAGACAAAAAAGAGCAAATGTGACGATGGAGGACACGAAATATATATTTAATACTCTTTAAAAACAGCTGTATATGTCACATAATTAATTAAATGGTTCTTCTTCTTTTATATTATATTATATTCCAGGTAAATCTTTAAAAACTACCTGAACAATATCTTACTGCTCGTTTTCAACTCACCGCTTTGGTTTGTTAAGTGGACCAACAAGTATTTAAATTAAAAAAATGTTAAAGCTGCTGCTAAAAAGTGTGAGTGACAGTGAAGTTGGTCCTGCAAAGTAGTTCAAGAATTAGAAATATGTATTTGTAGTATCAGTTTAGAGCTGAAAGGATCAGTTGATTAATCAAACAGACCTTTAGAGAAGAAGTAGGATCTGGTGCCGTCTTGTCGGACGTAGAAATTCTCCCCCAGTTTGCTGCCGGCTTTAAATCGAAGCATAGCGTGGTCGTACAGGCCGTAGTCCCTGAACAGAACGATGCCTCCGGGCTTCAGCACCTTAAAGACACATGTATGTTACATGAGAAGGATCTTATATCTACAACAACAGGACTGGAAGAATAACCAGACACACGTGTCAGTCCGTCTGTCTCTGCTCTCACCCTGCTGATGTTCTGCAAAGCCAGCTTCATCTTGTCCGGATGGACGGCCGACAGGACGAAGATGAGGGTGACGACGTCCACGCTGCCCTCCGGCACATTTTCCCTCAGATCATCTTTAGTTAAATCACACTGGAAGGCGCAGCAGCGCTCGGGGCAGTACAGAGGGTTTTCCTGTCATCGAAGAAAATGAATATACAGTAGTTTTATTTCTATCATGTTTCTTTTTACTTGGAAGCTGCTCTGTACAGTTTTCTAGTGTTCTGAGCTACTAAACAGATCTAACAGTTAAATGATCTTCAGTGTTAGTTTTTTATGTATATCTTACCTTGACAAAGTCAACTGCTCGTGGTGAGAAATCGCATGCGTAAACAAAGATGTCGAGGTCGTCCTCGAGCAGAGGGAAGATGCAGTTCCCCACACCGCATCCAGCCTCCAGCAGCACCAGCCTCTGGGACTCAAACTGCAAAACCAGACAGACATCAGTTCATTATCCAACCCGGTGAAAGGACATTAAAAAAAATCTAATATTTCACAGTGTCTCTTAAGGAAATCTGTGTTGAGAAGTGCATCTTTTGTCCTCCTGAAACATGAAAATCACTTTTATTTTAATCTATTATAAACAACAATAAAGTCACCTGAAGAGTTTAATGAGACATTCAATTCAAAAAGTGTCTCTTGTGATGTAATATTCCTCTGTTTGTCCTTCATGTGTTGTCCTCTAGAGACTTTTCAGTGAAGTAGGAGACTTCTTGTAAACTTCTTGTAAACTTCAGAAATTAAATATATTTGTGGAAAACTTATATAGGAAGTTTTTATATACATTAAAACCTGTTTGGGGGGAAGTTTAAGGCTGTTACTCCACCGTCATGCTCACCTCTCTGCAGGCTTTCAGCTCTTTAAATTCTCTGGTGGTCCAGTGTCTGTCCTTGAAGAAATTCGTCGTGTTTCTTTTGTAAAACAGGTCCCAGTTTTTCTGAGCTTCTTTCTCCAACTTCATCTGCTTGAAGTCGGACACCAGACTCCGATCAGCGCCGAGTCTGTGCAGCTCCTCCCGGGTTAAAGCTCGGGCTGTGGAGGCGTCGGTCTGTCCGGGGACACACGGAGACATTTCGTCTTTCGACTCCACTTCTTCTTCTTCTTCTTCTTCTTCTTCTTCTTCACGAGATGTGATATTTTTATCAGCAGACGAACTCTCATTTTTCCGCAGAGCCATGCTGCTTTTCTTGGATACGTCTGGTTTTGCTGCCTTCCTGTTTTTATTGATGATGTTATTACATTTTAAATTATATGTGAGCAAACACAACATTTACAACAACTTCAGATACTCAGATAAAAAAAATAGTGCTAAAATTATCCAAATGTTTTGTTTTTTTTAAATCTTGAGCTTTACAATGTCTTTAAACGCCTCACCGCCATCTTGTCCGTTAATAAAATCCTTCCGTGTAGGATTTACTGATAGAACCGTTTTTAGAGCGTTAATAAGCATTATTAATGTGTGTTATCTACCCAATAAAATTAAAGTGTATATTATAATACGTCATTTAATGTCTGATTTATTTATTATCATGTTTTAATTTTTTTAGTAAAGTTTTCGGTGATATTTGACAGTCGGACGAAAAGCGGAAGTAGGAGCGACTTGGTGACGACGGATGTTTTGCTAACAGTTAGCCAGTCGGCTAACTTTGTCTTATAGTTGACTTCTTCTTCTAATCTCCGTGAATTTGTCAAATAAAAAACTCTCCTCTTCTGAATATTTAAATAAATGTAAATTTTGGGTTTGAAAAAAATAAACTCCAACAGAAACTGAAGACATGAACGGGAGTACGAATCCGCTGCTGGACAAAGAGGAACATGTTCTGAAGCTCGGAGAAAGCTTTGAGAAGAGGCCAAAATCATCTTTTCACACTATCAGATGTGAGTGTGAAAAAACAACCGCGTTATGTTGAATAAAACCTGCGTTATGTTGAATAAAACCTGCGTTAAAGTGTTGAATGAACTGATGTGTGGGGTTAGTTGTGACACACAGTCTGTTACGTGATGAGTAAATGAAGTCATTTCCATCCTGTTTAATATTTAAACAAGTTTACAAGTGTTTGTCGAGCAGCTGCATTTACTGATCCTGTATTTATACCAGACATGTTGTTTTCTGATAAAAGTTTAAGTGTTTGTTTAAGTCATCTGATCGTTGATCAGGTGAACAGGTCGGTTTTAACACGTGTATAATGTCATTATTCAGAATATATTAGGATCACATGACCTGAGGCCTCTTTAGTTTCTGTTCTGATGACATGTGAACTTGATGAAACATACATGAAACATGTTGCTCACTCTTCCACATACATACATACATACATACATACATACATACATACAGACAGACAGACAGACAGACAGACAGACAGATATACATACATATGTTTGATTAAATACCGTTATAACTTCTATCTACCCAACGTCCTTGTTTTACAGATGACTTCAAACCAGCGTCTATTGACACGAGCTGTGAGGGGGAGCTACAAGTTGGGAAAGGAGATGAAGTGACCATAACATTACCTCACATTCCAGTAAGATACTACTGAATAGTACTGCAAACTACTGAACAGTACTGCAAACTACTGAATAGTACTGCAAACTACTAAATAATACGGTAAACTTGTTGTTGTTGTTGTTGTTGTTGTTGTTTTTCAGGGCTCGACGCCTCCCATGACGGTATTCAAAGGAAACAAGCGGCCGTACCAGAAGGACTGTGTGCTCATCATTAACCACGACAGCGGGGAGTTTGTACTGGAGAAGCTGAGCAGCAGCATCCAGGTGAAGAAAACCAGGTGAGACGTCTAAAAAAAAACATCTGAACTTGCAGGTTTGACACAACTAATCATAAATGTTGTAAATCTTTTTTTTTTTTTTACCACCCTCATATTTTAACGCAAGCCAATGAAAACCCAAACTGTATATATGTTATTACACCAAAATAATAATATTTCCAACCATTAAGTTCTCAGAAATGTTTATATTTATCTGTTTATTAGATTTAGTTTTTATCCATCATGATTCATAAACGTTCAGTCCTCTGTAGCCTCAAAACTACTTCTCTATGCCGCCACGTTTTGCATGTTGATTATTATTACACCAAATTCAACAGATATTCCAGCAGGAAAAGTTTTTTTTCCCCATTTACAACTTTTTTTTTATATTGATATTTTCAGCCACAAAAAGCAGCTTTACATGGGCAACATGTACACTTACTGGAAAAGGCTCTTTCAATGATATTAGTGATTTTTCCAGTATTTATATATTGATCATATTGGCGTCTTCAGGTAAAGGTGCATTTCTCATATATAGTTTCATTCATTGATATCTGTTGTCCCATCATCCCTCGTTGGGAGGTTTGTTCGCTGCCATCACAACAGTTGAGAGTCACAAAGGTGCATCTGCTGTGTTTGTGTTTCAGGGCGGAGGGCAGCAGTAAGATCCAGGCTCGGATCGAGCAGCAGTCGGTCCGGTCCAACCAGCCCAGCTCTCAGTTCCGGGCCCCCACAAAGCCCGGGGTCGGGGTAAAGACGTCCCCGTCTCCTTCTAAGGATAATCCCTCCCCGGAGCCGCAGCTGGACGACATCAAGAGAGGTGAGCAGGTCCCAGCTGCAGCTGTACAGAGCAGTTTTTAATTCATATGATACAGAACATTATACACATTTCCTCCTGGACAACTTTTCAGGGTCACAGTCAAATGCATGAATATAAATGGAAGATAAAACATATCTCTGACTCTGAAATGTCTGTGGATTTAATGGTTAGAGCTGCGGGCGGAGGTGGAGGTGATAGAGCAGATGAGCAGCAGCGGCAGCAGCAGCTCGTCTGACTCGGCCAGCGCTTCGGGAAGCGGCGACGACAGCAGCAGCAGCGACGGAGAGCACGACGCCCCCCGACCACTCAGCCAGACCTCCCCCAACCGCCTTCCCATGGCCAACGGTGGCTCCGACCGGCAGCAGGGCAACAACCAGCTCATGAACACGCTCCGTGAGTATCTTTGTCATTAATTTCCTAGTTTACCCCACAAATTAAATATTGTGTTGAACTCTTACAAAGTGCTTTAAAGGGGTGAGACAACAACAAACATCCTCTTCAGTTTTCAGCTTCGACATTAAAGCAACTGCTTTTTACATACATGTCTTTGTTGTTCTGAAGCTAAAGGTGCTACAGCGGTTGAATCATAAAACATATTCTGTAAAATATTTAACTCAGGTAATAGTGATGAGTGATCTGCATCAGGATATTAAAGCAATGTGAATGATAACATCAGACAGAACCTCGTATGTATGAAACTCAGTAACTCATTGAGTTAGTTTTTAGTTCTGTTATCATGATATGATTAATACTGACTCTGATGTTTATCTATATAGATCTATATGGATCTATGGATCTATGGATCTATATGGATCTATGGGGTACGTTTTATAGCAGGAAACCTCAGTACGCTCTGACCTGTTTGTCGCTCTTCACAGGAAACGACCTTCAGCTCAGCGAGTCGGGCAGCGACAGTGACGACGACTGATCTTCCTGCGGGTCGGTCAGTCTCCTTCACACTCCTCCTCCTCCTCCTCTTCACACTCCTCCTCCTCCTCCTCCTCTTGACACTCCTCCTCCTCCTCCTCCTGCTTCACTTGTTCCTTTGCTGTGATCACTGACCCCAGCTGTATATCTCGGTTTGACTGTATTTTTTCACTTTTATTTTAGTATATCCATAAAGCTGGCCAGCCTGAAACTTTAAGAGTGTATTTTTTATTAGATGTATATTTTGTTTTGTATAGCAAAACTTTAGAAAAAAGAAAACTTTTACTTGAGATGTATGGAAGATTATATATTAGAGTGCACATACATATTTTCTGTACTTAAAGCAGCTAGTTTTATCTACTTGTATGAATTGTCTCCTCTCGTCTCTTCATTTATCAGAGGAGGGTTTTTATCAGTTTGCTAAAAATACAAAAGTACAGCATTGCACAGATACTGTAACAAACTAAAAACAGTTTTTCTCATTTATCGAGTGTATGTTGAGATGATGATGCTCATAATCTCAGTGATAGTTTTAAACTCTTCATTTAATAAGAGTCGAATCTCAATCTCATACCAGATTATTTCAATTTATTTTATATTTTACATTATTGTCAACAAATCCCATGAAAAGATCAAAACCAATAACTCGTCTTTCTGCACCGTCTGTCCCGCTGGATCCTACTGAAGATGTTAATCTTTAAAAACACTGGATGAAACAGACCATTTGTTTGGGACTATTTTCACCAGTGGATGAATACACATTCGGTGCTCTAGTGAGTATTTCTGGCACCAGGACAGTGTGTGTGTGTGTGAGACAATAATAATAATAAATAAATACCAACACTATTTTGTTGACAATAATAATAAAAATATAATTTAGCTCGTTTTGTCTAATTAAATTGGAATTTACATAAATTATCTTTCAGGTTGCTGTTTCAGATTTTCTGTTATGATTTTACTTTTGAGTAGACTGCTGTTTAACCTTATAGGAAGTTTAAAACGAATGACTTGATTCATTTCTGGTATTTTATGCCACATGTATTGAATATCATACTTGCAAATGTTTAAAGCTGAATTTAGTGATTATTCACCACTAGGGGGCAAAAAAAACACTTAAAAACCCACCAAACTCACAGATTATTGGGCCAGATAATCATGCTGTTATTGTTAACATGTCAAACAACGTTATGTCCTTTTTCTTCTGCTCCGTGTTCAACTCCTGAGAACAATGTGCTAGTTTCTAATTTAATTTCTGTGTCATGTGGTGCTGCACATTCTTGCTGAAAAGGCAGAAAATCCCTCAAATTTGCTGTCAGTATTAATACATAAAACCATAAGCAGGTGTTTAAGTGCTTTAACTGCCATTACTGTCACCATTTAGCTCATATGATTGATGAATAAATATGAACGTCACAATAGAAATCCTTCTGACTCACAGTATAACCAGTTACAGTATCAAAGCTTACATATTATATTAATCATTCAGTTATTAAAAAAAATAAACAGAAAAACACCTGAAATCTAAAATATGCAACAGGTTTAGTTTCCTGTTATTTTATTCAGAATGACCACTATCAGGTTTGTTTTCAACCAGAGAAACTCTGCTGCCTTACAGCATGTCGGCGTGTAAATGAAGGTGAATGTCTCATTTTGTGAAAATGCCAAAGACTGGACCTGCTCATCGAAACGTTAACGTGTTCAATGTGTTCATTCGACTTTTATCTAAACTGTTTGTGATTGTTGTCTTGTTGTTCATGACCCAAAAACACACAACTTAAGGAGTTTCATCACGACGTGTTTCCACCCTGACAAATGTAAAGTTCGAGGTTGAAACACTGAATAATGATCATTTTTATCTTCTTTTAGCTAGTAAATATAGCTATGCAGGATATTAATAGTATTATTAGGTCACCTTTATTGTGAAGGTGTCTTTAAGAAACAGTTTAGTGCATCATATTAACTGCCTGTGTTTATATTACATGTTCTCATCAGCAGACATGTTTATGTCAAAGCAGCATTTAAAGACATCGATGATGATTTTCTTGGTTTAGTGCTTGATTGTCTGTTGAGGTCTCACCTATAAAACTTCAATTATCGGTACATTTAGGACCTTAAAACGTTAAACATTGAGAAATAAGTCTGTGTCATTGAAGAAAATTAAATTCAGTATGAAATAAATACTTTAAAATATACATTTTCTTTAACCCAAATGTTCATGTAGCATTTTGGAATAAAACTTCTTTAGATGAAGTTTTGTCTTCACTTCATGAGACGATGTCGACACAGTAAAGTCAAATATATCCTGTTTCTCAGGAGTACCAGGTACTACATGTGTGTTTCTTCTTTATATTAAGTGAAGTTTAAAAATTAGTTTCACACATCTCACATACTTGAAGACAAATGGTGAATTATTCAGTGGATCAATCGCTGAGGAAGGTGAAACGTAAAAGTTTCCTCTTTTTTTTTATTTTTATTTTATTTTGTGTATTCCTTCTGTCATCTGTAATAACACACCGCTGTTGTATTCAAGGCTTTTTCCTTTAGTGCTACATTTTTTTGTGAAATATGTTTGTATAAATTTGAAGTGTATTAAAAGTGTGCAAACGTACAACGCGTCTCCTGCCATTAATGAAAAGTAAAGACAACAGTCAGAAATGAACTTTGATAACAGATTATATTGCTGGTCTTAAATAATTCTTGTCAAGTTAAACGTTTGCATGGATCAACACCTTCGGTTTGATGGGAACCACGACTCCTTACAGTACTTTTTTCCCTGCGATGTTGCAACGACTGAGTCACATTTGGGAATTTCTCTTCAAACAGTAACACAAAAGTACACAACAAATACATAAATAGCTTTTTTTTCCCCTCCTTTAAATCATTTGTAACGCAATTATGTTCATGATTCTGGCTCTTGCTACAACATTTTGATATATAAATTAACATCAACAACAAATAATTATAATTATAATAATAATAATAATATTAAAGCTGTCTGTCTTTCATATAAATCTGCTAGCTTACAGTATGAAATGATGGAATAGAGACCACGAGGGCTGTTCGATATGAGAGTTTCTCCAGATGCTCACTTTAGACTGTTTGTGGGAGCAATTCGGGCCTCATTTTGGCTCAAACAGGAGTCCACTGGCCCGAATAGTTTCCTGAGGGTCCATGACAGCGTGCTCGAATGTTCCTCAGATGGTCGAGATCGAAATATATCCCAAATAGAGCCCCTGAGTTTCCTGTTCGGAGTGAAGTTTTACCTCTTTGAGACTGAAAGTAGCGCCCCCCTGTGGTGGTGACTGATATAACAGTACATGATATTACAAGAGGCACAAGAAAATCAGAAGCTGAAGGTGGCTGTGAACATCCGCTGAGTTTCCCTTCAGCCCATCACTGTCTGTATCTCTTAAAGTCACTGCAACACACTTCCTCGTGACGATATGGACCCTGAGTACCTTTTTAGTTGCATCTGATCCGTTGACTCGAGGGCCTTCAGTGTCCTCCCAGAACTCTTTGTGGCTAGTTTGGCCCCCTGAGTCTTGATACTAAATGACCATCCCTAATCTAACCCCGCCCCCCTCCCACCCGGGTCACAAGGGTCACCGTCCAGGGCAGGCCGTGGGTTTGATGCAGCGTCCCTGGAAGAGCACCAGGTTGGCAGGGCAGTGGCAGCCGGCCACGCAGGGCTTGTGACACGGTCCAATCTCGTTCCAGTTGTCGCAGGTTTTGGTGCAGCCCGGTCCGCAGGTGTCGTACACGGCGCCGTGTTTACACTGCGTGGCTGAAGAGAGGGAGGAGGAGGTTAGGACTTAGGGTTAAATATGTCAAACTAATGTATGTGAAGTGACGTTCAGGTGCCATGTTGGCTCAAACAGGAGTCAACTGGCCAAAATCATTTCCTGAGGGTCTGTGGGAGCTCGCTTGAATGATATAACATGCCAAATATATGTCAAAGAATATTTTTAAAGTATCAGGTATTACATCATAATCCCTCTCTTTTCTTTTCCTGTAAAATGTGTTTGGATTTCAGCTGGAATAAATCTAGTAAATCAGCGGAGGGAGGCTGACGGTTTCCAGCAGCTGTATCCACTAAACCTGTGATCCTGTCACATCTGTAGGATATGATTTAAATCCCCACATATGCTGTTTGATGCGTCACATGAATGTCTCACTGTGACTTTAAAGGTGTTTAAAGTCAATTAATTAGTAAGCTAAAGGAGGGAAATTAAAGTCCACTTACTGTTGATCCTGTACAAAATGTCCTATTAATGTGCATTATATTTATTTTCCTATGTTTCTAAATTCGTAGGGGAGGTTGTTCAAAAGGTTGAAACTAATTTTGACTGACAGTACGCACCCATACAAGCGGTGTCGGGCCTCCAGAGCACAGGTACTCCATCCCTCTCGCAGGCGCGGCTGTAGGCGATGAAGGACTCGCAGTAGCAGTTCTTATGGACGGGACACTCGCACATGTCCGTCACACACGACCTGCAGACAACAGGACGATCCGTTATTTTACAGAACCAGTGCACCAAACCTAACTTCTATAAAGTGTTTGTTGTTTTTAGGTCAGAGATTAGTCCTGTCCTCACCTGTAGAACGGGGCAAAGTCGACCACACGGTGGCACTTCTGAAACTCGAAGGACTTTATCTTCTGACACTCCCGGTGAGCGCGGAACTTGACTTTGACGCTGCCGGGACACAGGAAGGACGTCGGCCGGCGAGGCAGATGCTGCTGGGAGCAAACCTCGTTGCCCTCGACTCGCCACGACTCGGCAAACTCGTCTACGTCGAACTTGAACTGGCCGTCGCCTCCCATGGTGTCGTCGCGCTTGTGGCCGTTGTAGTTGCCGCAAAGGCCGCAGAGGCGTCCGCGCAGGTGGGGAGCGGCCACTACCTCCACGAAACTGTCACCGTCCCACGTGATCTCCAGACCTGCATAAAGATAGACTGAGTTAATTATCCTGCCCTACCCAAACTAACCAAGTCATGAGTTATTATTATATCAGTGTATAACCCATTGGCTATCCGGTGTAGCGCTGTTGTTTACAGTTCGATTAGTCAAACATGATTGGTCAATACATGTCGGGCTACAAATGGAAACCAGCTTCCAATCGAATGCGTTGCCTCTTGACTTGAGGTGTCTGACCTGCGATGGTGGTGAGTTTGAGCAGGTATCCGTCCAGGTCGATGTGTACCCCCGGGCCGTGGTAGGGAAGAGCGATGCGGGTGCCGTTCCTCCGGACCGTCAGGTGCTGGTGGAGACTGAGGATCAAACCTGCCAGCCTCACCTCAACAGACTGAGTCCAGGAGAAGGAGCGAGTCCGCCGGGCATCGTTCTTCACCAACACCTGGGAGCAAGTCACGGAAAATTAATGTTGATGACTTCATCTAACTTTCTTTAATTCTTTTAAAGGCTGTAATGTTCTTAAAATTAAACTCTCGTCCTACCGTGAAGCTCGAGTCGGGGCTGTTGATGTTGACCGTATTTCCCGGACCTGCCGAGGGGACGCCACCACATTCACGCGTCAACACGTACTGACAAGTTCCCTGAAAGTTAAAGGTCCTGCCGTCGAAGGTGTTGTAGTGAGGGTCGCCAAAGACGGTACATACACCCGGCTCTGCAGAGAGAAACAGAAATACATTTTTAAAAGAAAACAACAAAGTCACATGAAGTCTTTGTAGTCTTGTAATAGTACATTTGCAGACATTTTGGGGATTTTTGCTGCAGGCTGCAGCCAAACAATCGCTGGACCAGAGATTCAATAATTCATAGCTTTTACCTGACAGGTAATCTCTCTATACTGTCTAATCCCACTTTAATTACACAAATATTTAACACAATCGAGAAATTAAGACCCTACCAACTCGATATTTTAAGACTTTTTAAGGTTTTCTTTGATTATTTAAAGAACGTTTAAATCCCACAATTGTGTGGAGGGATTTCAGTTTGAGAAGAACTTACTCACTTTCAGTGCAAACTGGACAACAGCCGGTTCTGTTCAGGATCTTATTCTGCAAAAGACGAGACACAGGCAGCGTTAAACAGTTTACTCTCCGAACAGGATCAGACAGAACACCTAAACATGATGATGGTTAAAAGAGACAAAACAGAAAATCTCTGACACAATGCAGACTGATAGTGAGCAGACAGACGGAGACAGACGGAGACAGAACAGATCTGAAGAAACGTCTACAGTCAAATATCAGACGGGAGGAGACAGAAAACAAAAATGTTTTCCATCAAGGTTTCATTTTCAGCAGTAATTGTTCACAGCAACTGAGTTTAATAGTGATCAATAACAGTTAATCAGCTGTTAAACGGATGAAAACACAGCGTGGCAGAAACAACAAAGGTCACAACAGCTGTGATTCAAACAAAATACGGTAAGAATAAGATGAAAGACGGAAACAGAGAAAAGTTCACAGTCAAACCAGGACGACAACAAAGTCACTGATACGACTTCAACCGCTGAACTCTGTGTAACAGGACCCTGAGTGTGTGTGTGTGAGTGTGTGTGTGTGTGTGTGTGTGTGTGTGTGTGTGTGTGTGTGTGTGTGTGTGTACAGTATGTTTCAACTTCCATCAGAAGTGCAGATCAGAGGACTCTTTCACACACCTAGGTTTTGTTGCCTGAGGGAAGCCCTTCATTGGTGCACACACACACACACACACCACTCATCTGTCATCACATACAGACGTTCTCCATACACTCAATACACACTCCAGAGTCCTAACCTCTGCACAAAGGGCACTCTCTCTCTCTCTTTGAAGAGGGCTGCCTTTTGACAGACCGAAGACACACACACACACACACACACACACTCAAACAGTGACAGAGATTGGTTTTCAGGGGCCTAAATATAGGGAACCTCTTCTTTGCTGTCACTCAAACGTCACACAGACAAAAGGCTTTTCGGAGACACACTGTCTCCGCAGGGACGCACACACTCAGCCGACCTGCTGCTGACCGCAGGATGAGGGCATGGGAGAGTGTGTGTGTGTGTGTGTGTGTGTGTGTGTGTGTGTGTTTGGAGGGGTGAGACAGGCTGTGATGACCTCTGTGTGAGAGATATGAGTCTCGGTCATGATAACTCGGGACAGGTGTGTGAGTTTGTGTTTCCTGAGTGAGCTGATGTAACTTAAAATGTGTGCTTGTTATGAATCTGGCCGACAGGTAAAGGTGTGTAAATGCTACCTTCACACGTTACCTGTCGAGTGTAATAATTCATTTGAAACTTTTGTCTTGTGGCTTTTTCACAACAGATATTTTGACTGGTCTCAGTAGGAAACACACAAGTGTTACTAATAACATTATCAATATCCCATAAATATAAGTATATAAGTATAATATAAATCATATCTTTAAAAAAGTCTGAACATATAACATACTACAACTTTCTGTTTGAGCACAGATTCAACAACACTACAGGTTTTGGGTTTAGGTGTATTTTGTATTTTTTGACTTTGGACAGAGCTATAGGCTAGCAGTTTCCCTCTGCTTCCAGTATTTATGCTAAGCTAAGCTAACTACCACCTGACTGTTCCTAACACACAGATATGAAGTTGATCAATCAAATGTGTGTATTTCACTAAATGTTGAAATACAAACAACAAACAACATAAAATGATTTAACTCTAATATTAGATATGTTAATATCAGTTCTGTTCTTTTCTTATATGAACATTTATATCAATGTGCTGCTTCCTGTAAGTAAATCTGAGGTAAACATTTAAAATACTGATGATGATCAGTAGTCTATGATAGATAAACTAGTCCCTTTCACTGAAGACCACCTACATCACCCTGCAGTCGCCTGTTCTGACCACAAACAACAGGTGAGGGCTTGTTGTAACTGCTGGAAGCGTGTGAACTTGGGCCACGTTGACACCGGCTTTGACTGCGTGACCGCCTAATGGCCGGCGGTATGCGAGGAATCCACTTCATCACCCACCGGCCGACAGATGACCTCTGCGACAGGTGAACGCAGCACAAAACCTTCCTCCTGTCGGCGGTTCACAGAGCGTTTGACAGCTAATGCGTGAAGGATTGTTAATGTGCTGAAACAACAGCTTTCCATTGTAGCAGAGAAACCAGACTGCTGTGGAAAAGCCCTGGAAAGTGAAAACTTCAACCCTGCCTGTGAACGGATTACTAACATGTTTAAAAGGAATGTGTAGGAAAGTAATGATGTATTTAACATTTTTAAAAATAATTTAAATGATTGTATTTGTGTATTTATTTAGCTAAATGACTAAATAATGAGCATAAAGTGTAAACTATCAGCACTTTAACAGAAAGATTGTAAGAAGAAGATGATGATGATAATAGTATGATAAATAACCACATATCGTGTTATGAATCAGTGTTTTGGTTCAGACAGATTCAGTTTTGCAGGTGAAACAGTTGAAAGTGGGCTAATCGGTTATGGCCACCTCTGTGGGTAAGTCAGGGGAACGTTGGCGTTCTGAGGCGTCACGCGTGTGAAGTGAAATTGATGAAGTTAGTCACGGACTGTAAAGTGTGAGTGTAGGACAGGTCACGTCTGAGAAACAGAAACCGATTAAAGTGGAGAGACAGAAACAACAATCATGATGTCATGATGTAAGCCCTGCAAACAGGATGCAAGCTGTTGATTGGCCGGAGGGCCTGTCACTCACCGAGGGGCAGCTGGTGATTGGTACACACTGTTTGGGTCGACACTCGATGCTTCCTTTAACGCAGGCACAGAGCGTACAGTTAACAGACGACCACATGTCGCCTTCCTGCAGGAGAGCAGAGGACACGTCCATCATTCATCCATCCATCATTCATCCAACCATCATTCATCCAACCACCATTTATCCATCCATCCATCCATCATTCATCCATCCATCCATCCATCCTTTCATTCATCTGTCCATCCATCATCCATCCTTTCATCCATCATCCATCCTTTCATCAATCTATTCATCCTTTCATCCATCATTCATCCATCCATTCATCCAACCATCATCCATCCATCCATCCATCATCCATCCTTTCATCCATCATTCATCCATCATTCATCCATCATTCATCCTTTCATCAATCTATTCATCCTTTCATCCATCATTCATCCATCCATTCATCATTCATCCAACCATCATCCATCCATCCATCCATCCATCCATCCATCATCCATCCATCATCATCCATCCTTTCATCCATCATCCATCATTCATCCATCATTCATCCTTTCATCCATTATCCATCCTTTCATCCATCATTCATCTGTCCATCCATCATTCATCCTTTCATCCATCATCCATCCTTTCATCCATCATTCATCCTTTCATCCATCATCCATCCTTTCATCCATCTATTCATCCTTTCATCCATCATTCATCCTTTCATCCTTTCATCCATCTATTCATCCTTTCACCCATCCCTCAGGTGCTGTTTGAGCTCTCTCACCCTGTAGATCTTGTTTCGGACTCTGCAGTACTTCACCTCCTCCACCTTCACATACGACAGACACTCGTCACAGCACTGCTTCCCCTGGCAGCTTCCCGGCCGCAAGCAGCGCCGTTTGCAAACCACCGTTGAAT